>JAGFZM010002127.1:309420-323640 GCA_017657215.1 Limnothrissa miodon | reverse complement strand
GCGCGCACATAAGCGAGTAATATTTATGAAAGGTGAATTGTAGTTTATCATTTTGTAGCATTTTGACAAAGATCCTAAAACAGTAAACAGTGATTGTTTTGAAACAATCATAAATAAGTCAGTTGCCAGTTTTACATAAATTAAAGGCATATTATCACACAGTATTGCAAGTATTAATACAGACACTACAAAAAATGATGTTCCTATATGTGTGGTTCCCCTTAAAAAAATGCTTTTTCTTCAGAGTAAGACGGTTTAAAAAACAATCATAGAGGCAGATGGAGAAAAGACCCTGATCACACACAGATAGAATCCCCCCCACTCCTCTCAGGAACCCACCAACAAAGAAAAGGTCAGAACCTCTCAGCACACTATAGTCATTACTGGGTACTGTCCCAATCATTAAAAAAAAAAAACACACACAAAAAAAAAACCTTTAAATGAATTCAAACAATTTACGAAGCTACTAAAGAGACACACAACGAACCATTACCCAAACAGTCTGAGAAACAGCTTCTCTGGAGGGGCACAATAAGTGGAGGTTGTTAAACACTGTGATTATGGGCCTCTACCTGGGAATTTTAGTTCACATTCTTCTTAATGAGGCCCTGATTAATCTCAGATGAAAGCACACTTTTTTGAGGGGACGTTTCCTTTCCAGTATTTCAACAGTCAGGATTTTCAATTTCGAATCAGACTGTTATGTTGATCATTTGCATAACAGAACCTTACATACAGAAGCATATACATTAGCAATGGGCAAATGCTTGAAATCTTTAGATTATTGAGAGATAAATGTGTGCTGTTTTACTGAGCTGATAAAAAGGCACCAGAGATTTTATTTTTTTGTCATGGACACACATTAATTGAAAATCGGTGTCAGTCTGAACATTTCCTATAGCTTAAAAAAATGACACCAGGGTCATTTGTTTTACTTACCGTAAAAATGTACTATATCTTCTGTGTTTATAACAAAACTCTTCAGTTGTTAGTCACCAGCAATATAACAGTATTACAGAATATTTGTCCATGATGTTTTAATAACAATATATGTACAAAACATACTTGCACTACTTTATCTCTTCATGGAAAGTGCACTGTCACTGAAGCGAAGGAATGCTTATAAAAGTTAAACAAACATACAGCACGTTTGTAAAAGCTTCTGTCAAGAGGCAAGCTCCAGAATAGTACATAGTAGAAATGAGTTGTTACTTTCAACAAGATGATTTAAGGACATGACGTGATGTATGTCAGAATTTGAGCTGAAAATATTTACTTTTTTATTGGCTAGGGTCCATTTTTTACTGGCCACATGTGACCATAGCCTCTCTCACACAAAACGATTAAAGACACTTTTCATTCTATGTCACGTTTTACACCTGTACTCTAAGTGTCCCAGCAGTACTTTCATTTAAACTCCTCCTGAACCTGTGTTGTCCTTTTAACTGCAAAGTTTTGTAGTCTCGTAATCCAGGGAGTTGGGCAGTCGGTTGCTGAAGGCCTGGAGAGAGGTGTGGATCCGCACCACTTCACTGGCTGTCAGTTTGAGGCGATGGCGCAGCAGGCAGGAGAAGAGGTCCAGGCGCTGCTGGCCCGGCGGTGAGAGCCTATTGACCCGGTCCCGGATCTCCAGCAGCTGCAGCAGGGCCGAGTCCTGCGAGCCGTGAGTGTATGGGTAGTCCAGCTGCAGGATGAGGTCACGAATGGCTTCCGGGTCAAAGTGCATGCTGTAGCCAAACACCTGGATGCTGTTGATCTTCATGTAGCCCAGGTTCCTGGACGGATCCACCATCTCCAGGGGCTCATAGTATGTGCTATCATTAACCCCGGGCCCTGCTGCCTTAATGCGACTCCGCAGGTATATGTGGATGGTTTCGAAAAAGGTCTTCCACTTGTTCCCTAGTGTTAAGGTCCAGTTAAAGCACTCCAAGGGTAGGTCTAACTTTGTAGACTGCCAGTCTGGAAAGTTGTTTTCACTCACAGGGATGTACCAGCTCTCGGAATGGCTTCCGCCAAAAGGGTTGATGTACAGAGTGAGAGCGGGCTCCAGGGTGCTGTTCTTGGTCAGGCAGATCTGCAGGGATATGCCCAGCAGCATGTGGACCATGTTGGACTTGTACTTGTTGCTCTTCAGCGTCAGCAGCATCCTCTTCCTCCAGGACGGGTCAAACCAGTTGTTGAGGCGCATGTCGTTGCTGATGAAGATGGCGTGCACCTCCAGGCGCCGGTCGGAGCGCTGCAGCAGGTAGCGCAGCTCCAGGTCCTGCAGGTCCGTCTCCAAGCCCAGGTAGTTCTCAGTGGAGTCGGCCACCATGGGCCGGCAGGCGCCCTGGCTGAGCATGTAGCCGGGGTTGCAGCTCCCGCAGCGGGTGTGGTTGTCGCTGGCGCAGGAGGCGCAGGCCCCGGCCTCGCCGATGGAGCATGGTGTGGGCACCTGGCAGGAGGCGTGCTCGTAGGCGCAGATGCACATGTGCAGCTCCTCGGAGAAGGAGCCCAGCTGGTTGTTCTCGGAGCAATAGAGCAGAGACTGGAAATAGTTGAGCCAGTAAGCCTGTGGCCTGGAGAGGGAAAAAAGACACAAAATTATGGGATGTGCCTCTGGTACCGACTGTTGATTTAACAGTCCCACTGCTTGCCAGCGGGAAGGTGATTTCAATCATACATTTGGCTAAATGGTTGATAAATATTATGATTATTTGCGTGTTTTAGAGAGACATCACTTGCATGTTAATTAGAAGGTATACGGTGGCTGGAATTTCTCATTTGTCTTATTAGAGTGTTGTGTGCCTCATTTTTCACTTCTGCAATTCTTAAAATTCCCCAAACACAATAAATCCCCAAAATAATTAGGAGTAAATATGGATCTTCCGAGCAAAGCTGACAGACTATGAGGTGTTCTTTCAAGGTTCATGCAAGGCATTTTTTGCAATTGCAGCTTTTGTAATTGCCGAACAAAAATAAATATAAAAGGTAAATGACATAAAAAATGACACATGTCCCAGTCAAATAACACCATTCGAGTTTCGACAAACGGAATAGCAAAGTGGTATTGCAAGTGGGCTATTTTACTTGAAGGCAGTTTGACAAAATACAAAAACAACAAAACAATCTATCCAACCCACGCTAGCTGGGGGGATAGGCTGCTTTGAGCTCCTCCAAAGGCCTGATTATCACCTTATGAATAAGTCAACGGGGATATACTACCGGATCCCTAATATCTCTAGGGTCAATTACTGATCAGATTGAGAATAGAGATATGTTTCTAGACAAAACAAACAAAAAAAAGCCCTGTACCTCTCTCGTGGTAAGTAGATGTGCGGCTGCTTTTGACACCTTTTGCTGAGGCTGAAGAGCTTGTAGACAACCCTCTGTGCTCTCCTCAAGAGGGCTCTCATATTGCTCTCCAGCTGCTCGTAGCGGCGCTGAAAGCTGGCATCCAGCGACCACAGGTGCTGGATCGTTGTTGTGTTCAGAAAGAAGTTCTGTGGCAGCCTCGTCAGAAACGTCTTGAATTCGTCTAGAGTTTTTTTTAGCAAACAGAAAGACAAGTGCTTTAGTATATACTGTAACCAGCAGACAAGACACATGTAAAAAGGGTAAAATACTTGTTTCGTTTTGTTTTCTTTTCAAGGTGATGCTTTCCTACAGTACTGGCATAGAAAACCCAAGGAGAGGATTGTTGCCTTGTAAATATAGTTGTACTTCCTCAGGTCCCGTCCTTCTCTTCTGCTGACTGAGCAGGATATAACAGTAAATGCCTTTTTATCCCCCTCAGAAGGACACACTTCTCCTTCTTGCTTGGCAAATTTTTCTTTCACAACATAAACCTAAAAAATACCACTTAAAGAAATTCCTTTTTTAGAACCTTCACAGCTGAAATGCCAACTATATTCATTTCAACGCAATATTCTGTCGTACCCGTGACCTTAACTGGCAATAATACCTAAATATTGTATTAAAAATCCTCATTCATATTCCATTACCGTGGTAACTATGATGATGAGAAATACTGGAGTGGCAATAAAGTCATTTTATGGGTAATTAATCTTTCTGGGCATACTGTAAACCACCTGTGTTGATTTTCTTTTTTTTTTTTTCGTCCCAATCCTGTCAAGGCCTTGATTTGCAGTGAGCAGACCATGTGCCAAGCAATTGGAGGTTGCTAAAAGTTGTGAATGTTCATGAAATTTATCACAGAAATTAAAAAGAAAACGGGCCCAGTGCCAATAGTAAGTATTAATGGTCCATCCACACAAAATCAATTTGTTTGACTCCCTGCATATTGGACCATTACCTGACTCTTCAAACTCTTTGTAGAGGCTGGCCCAGGACTCTGATACCCGTTGTAGGCTCTCCTCCATGGCTTGGATGTCCATGTATGGGCAGTTGCATTCTGGGAACTTTGCATTGCACTCACACCAGCAGTCGTTGTTTTTGCAGACAAACCCTCCTTCGCCATTGCAAGCAATGTAGCTCAGAGCAGCCTGGACAAATACATCTCTAAGGTAGCCTGGTAAGATGATCTGAAGTCCTATCATTTGGACACAAAGTACAGGTTTTAGGCACTTGATTAGTCAGCTAGGTACAGTACATGACATTCATGCCTGCTAAATGATCTCCTGAATTAACTTGTTGAAGTCTTTCCTTTTTGGCGATGGGCTATTACATGCCTGGCAGCAATGGGAAGACAGCTGAACAGAATAAAACAAGGCCCCTGAGGTGTTTAAAGGCAAGCAATCAGGAAAAATGGGCAATAGTTTAGTTTCCAATTAACAGAGCAGCGGTAATTAGCAACCCTTATCGGAGTTAAGCGTTGTCACCATTAGCTTGGCCACACTCTGTTGTCTCATCACATTACATCATCCCAACCATTTGTTCATTTTCATTTATTGGACCCGGCCCTCTCAACCTCCCCCACCCCCCCCCCCATCAACACACACACACACACACACACAGACACACACGTACACGTACGCACACAGACACACACACACACACACACACTTCACTATGCTGCTCACAGCCAGAAATACAACCATCTGCAGGACAACAGTCTGCTTGTGCCAACCATACAATGTGTGCTATAGTAGTAAGACAGCTGTGAGAGACAAGCTTGTGCCATCACACTACTGTGGAAATAGTAATGCTCCCATCACATGCAATCAAACAAATAAAAAAAAAAACCAATACTAATAAGTGTAAACGTACCTTGTAAGTGGACTTTGTTTTCTGGACTTTGAACCAAGACAGAGCTCACTGAATCAAGGTTGTCATAGTTACTGCATCCAAGAGGACCGGTTCTGGTCTCAGTTACCTAGGCAACAACAGACAGACCATGTGTTGTCTTTTCCTTCTAATATATTAAAAAAGCATAAGACATTACAAGGAACATACGGACATTACAAGGAAACCTGAATGAATGCAATTATTTGAGAAAAAAACATAATTATGTTCATTTTACAATGTCTAACAACCTTCATATTTGAAACCTAAAACACACTGTATTGTATGTGGATGCATCCATTATAGGTCTATTTATAATGTTCCTGTTTTCTGCTGCTGTAGTAAAATAATCTATAACTCCTTTGCCTCTCTCAAATCCTTCTAGATTATTCCTGCTTTTTCTCCCCACTCTTTCCTATTCTTTCCTCTAAAGTACTACGCCTCATTCCACCTACACAAACACGCACATTCTACACGTTGGTCATACAGATCTGTCTTTCTTGCTATCTCCCCCTTTCTATCCCCCCCCCCCCCCCCTCTCTCTCTCTCTCTCTCTCTCTGAGTCACATATTTGTGTAGTTGTGCAGTATAGCACACCAGTTCTTCTACAGTGAATCACCAGGACGTCTGTGAATCATGCCGAAGACTGAAGTGAGCAGTGATCAGCGTGCGCTGTGCATTTTTTAAAACCTTTGTTCCTCCCACCACAGCCACTTAATTGATTAGATTTCTTGTTAGCGAAATTCAGTTCCTTCCACCGAGAGAAAAAGAGCCACTTCTGCGGCTCCCCCCCCCCACACACACACACCACCACCACTACCACCCCCAGACACTTTGCAGCTGACGCGGTGGAATTTCATAATGGGCTAGATTTCTTCATTGCCACATTGATGGAAACATCTCCATTGACCTTTCATGAAAACCATTTCAGTGAGACCTGGTCTATATTACTCCCACCCCCTCCGCCCCCCGCCATCACCACTTACATCTGAAACAGGAGACCCTCCTGTCTTTCATCGGCGAGGTGCTACAACGCGTCTAATTCATTCACGGTCTCTGTTTTTTTTGTGTGTGTGTGTGTGTGTGTGTGTGTGTGTGTGGCTGGAACACCTTCATCAGTTGGGAGAGATATTCTCAGATTCGGCCTGTCAGAACATTTTTGTCAGGCCGAGAGGGAGATAAGGCCAGACAGCGCTGGTCGCTGCCAGTCCATCAGCTGTCCATCCAACGGTGGAGCGATAGGAACGGGGACACACTTGCCTGCACACATTAGTAGAGCCTCATACCCCCAGCTACATGCTGTAGGCCTGCCAATGCGCCGGGAGGCAGAGATTTGTTGGAACATCTATATTTGACCTTTACTGGAAAGGTTGGTGATGTAGGCAGTGCATTGACAATCCACTCGCTATGCGTTCTCATTGGGAAACATCCAATGAAAACAAATAAAAAACTACATGAACCCTGCAATGGCCATACCATATAGTCACCAGCTTTTATGTATAGCAAAGAAAATCAATTACAGTGCTGGTTTAGACTGATACCTCTGGCTTTCACATGCTATCCTAAACACACACGCACACACATGCACACACACACATACAAACACACACACACACACACACAGACATACACTTAATCTTGTGTGTAATCTTCTCTGTAAAAAGCTGTGAAAAAGCTTGGGAGGATAAATTCCGAATTTTTGTATTGCAAAACTTGTTCCGAGGGAACCGAATATTTCTGTTACTTGACATGCAGTCATGGCAGGCAGTGGGCTGAGTGATTGAGCTTTGCCCCGAGGGGAAAACACTAAGATGCAAAGCCACACCAAACAAGACAATAGCACACCAGAGACGCTGTCTGAAGAACTAGCCCTCCGGACTGTGCCAGCCAAACCCTGGCAAACTAATGTAACCCAGCTCAGATATGCCATATGATGCCCCATATGGCATGAAGAAGTTGACTGATGAACAAGTTGGGGGCACCACTTCTTTCCTTTAAAAATAAATAAAAGATGTACAAAAGCAGATGTTCTTTTTGGACTGCCATACAGAAATGACAGATTAGGGCTCTCCATCTATGTTGCCAACTGCTTTTCGGTGGCTTAGGATAAAGTACTTACAATCTGCACTTGCACGCCACACAGACTATAGACAGCAGTGACATCAATCAGCAAGGGCTGCTCCTGTTTCTTTGCATTCACTATGGGCGAGGGAAATCAACGGGGGGTCAGCTGGTGTTTGCCAAAAAATGTGAAATTTGATGCAGGAAAGATGAAATATAATGAGCAAAGGTCCATGAGGGCGGAAACAGGGGCGCAAGTTTTCATCACACTTTCAGCCTGCCTGTGGGGGGGTGGGGGTGCCAGGAGACAGGAGGGTTTGCCGCTATCAATGACTTAGTCAGGAAATCGTCGAATCAAAACAAAAATCATCCCTGCTGCTCAGCCACAGCTTGAGCTATTATGTGTTAGATAAACAACCAAAGCATAGCGCAAGCTACCGGGACGCGCGGCAGACTCTTCGCAGGCTCTGATTTGCCACAGCACAGTCCCAGCACACCAGTCCGCTAACAGGCTTTTCCTACCCAAAATGACTTGCTAAATTTCCCCTCCATAAAATCCTGCGGGAGACTGCCTGCTCAGTCCCCTCCACCAGCCCCATCCCTTCCTCTCCCTCCTCCACCCCCATCCCTCCTTCCTCACAGCCCCCTCCAGTCCTCCCCCCACTTCCCGACCCCATTCAATTTGAAATCCACACGGCAGAACGCTTAGTCCTGTCTGTCCCGCGAGTGTGGGTCAACGCCCCGTGGAAATGATGCATGTGTTGAAGAATCCTTCGCCGAATCTTCTTCTCCCCCTCCCCACTTCCCCCGATTCATTCTCCTCCACTGATAGAGCCGAACCTCCTCGCCTCAGTGGCTGCACCTGCCACTCAAGAATGAGGCGTCTCACATGAAAAAGCCCCCTTTTCCTCCTCACAAAAGAATAACCTCGGACGAGTCTCACACAAACACTGCCGCGCTACCTGAGAAGTGCCCTCTAAGTGGTAATAAAAAAACGTCTAACCTCCAAAACAGTTGTGCGACAGAGGAAACAGCTCTTTCAGAAAATAGGCAAAGGGAAGGAACAAAGGCTTGGCTCAAATGAGGCCAGCGCACTAAAAAAGTAAGACAGCATTAGGCAGTCTTCCGGAGGATCCTCTAAAATGCTCGGAACAATCTCCAGGTAAAAAAACACCATAAGTGGAATACGCTCTGACATAATTCAACAACATGGTTTTAATGCAAGTTTCACAAAAAAGCCCCCCTCCCCCCACCCCCTTTAATTCCACTAAGTGCATTTTAGATGTGCACATGGAGATGACTGCATTTATCGGTTGTATGCATGAGTGTGGAATATGTGACCAATCCCAATATCTTAATATTGCACCGCAAACGCAACCTTTAAAATCAAGTGCACTGGCACAGCACTAGAATGGAATAAGCATTGCTCAGCCATAAAAAAAACAACAGCACTTTGCACTGTGCAGCTTTTGGAAAATATGCAGCAAAGAGACATTAGTGTATGTTAATGCATGCATGTATGCATGATCTTAGCTAATGAGTGATTCCAACAAACAACAAAGGCGCAGGGAGCGCTTCTTTTCTTCCGGCCTCGTAAAGACGTATGCATTTGATCTGCTGTGTTTTAACACAGTATTCTTACTACTCTACATGCTACAGACTAAACCAAGACTAAAGACACTACCACAGCCGCAGGGTATGGACACTAAGACCAAGACAGACAAAGTCAAGACTAAGACAAAGTTGAGAGCGAGACAGACCAAAAAAAGACTAGTGTTTTATTTACAACATAACTTGTATATCAGTTTATTTGCCTTTTTATTAAAGCTGCCAATAAATTTATAATTGTTTTCTAACCAAAAATGAATTTAGAAGAAAAAATGGATCAAACCTGTTAATTAATTAAAACATGAATACTAAAAAAGAATAGAAAAATAATACTGAAAAATGTAGCCTGTTATTGTCACCTGCTGTCCAAGTTGGGTGCACTACTGACAAAGGTTGATTGGCATGCTTGCCTACGCAGTCTCAAAAAATACAGCTGATTTCTGTTTGTCGTGTGCTTGCGCTGAGCTGTAATCATCCGATAGTTGTGTACATGTACGTGCACAAAGATTATAAATGTTGAGTTATACATGTTGAGGAATAAATGCCTGATTCTACACACAGCTTTAGCATTTCACGTCTAAAGTTAGTTCTGTGGCTCTGACACACAAATTAAAGCTCTATAATGTTAGTTGACTGCTCATTTCCACTTCTTTTTCCTAGGTTTCGTGTACCTTGATGGCATTGGAGGCGATCTGGAGATGGTGCAGCTTGCGCAGAGTGCTCTCCCTGTCAATGAAGTAGGAGGCAGCCAGCTGGTGGAGGGTCTCCAGAGTGATGGCCGTGCCATTGCTGGAGTAGTCGCTCAGCTCGGCTTTCTTGCTCAGCCTCCGTTTGTCTACAAATATGCTCAAAGCCTCCTCGCCTGAAACCACAGACAGCAGGGAAAACAAGAAATGCACACGGTGAGTTGCACCAACGAGAAAACAACTAAGCACTCCAAAAGCATCTCTGCTACAGATTTTGGCTTGGTACCAAAGTGCTGCATATCTGTGCCTCCCAAATTAGGGCAAGGTGAATCAAGTAGTGACACACAGCATGAAGTTCTGGATCACTAGGACTTTTTGGGAACACCAGTCGGCTGCTGTTGTACAGCGAGCAGAACTAATTTTGTACAATGAATAGGCCTTTTGTTTTGAAACACACAGTCCAACGGGTAAGAATGTATAATTAGAAATATCACAAAGAGCTTTGACCGCCTACAGTGTTTGGAAAGCATTTGATGTAGTTTCTAAATTTCACTAATTCAAAACACATGTTTATTCATGCCTTTCAATAGCACGCATCAGTGTGGGAGTTGTGTGTTACTGGTTGAACACAAGGGCATGTTTCAGAGCTACACACTTCCAAGTACTGGCTCAGTTGTTGTTTTCATGTTGTACGCTCTGGCCTTTCCTCTGTCTCGACACCTTCCCAACAGCCCAGAGGCACGCGTGGCCTCCACCTTTTATGGCCCAATTATTTATTTCATGAGGTCCATATGCTGCGCTCGGCTCAGATAGACAATCAACTCGTGGCGAGCCGCTCCACAGCTGGCCCCAGACCAGGCCTACCAGCTCTTCATTTTCATGTTCTCATAGTGCAGCAGCGCCATTGGCTGGTGGCCAGCACAGGTGCGGAGGTCGAATAAGTCGGGGCGCACTTTCACATTATCCGAGTGTGACCTTTCAAGGGATGGCGAGTAAGTGTCAAGTAATAGACAAGTGTGCCTTTTTGGAAAGGCAGCCCTGCTCGTTCTGTTGCCATGCCAAACATGGACCAGGCTTTGTTCCTGAAATAATCCCATCTCTTCTTCGAAATGGAGAGGAGGCTGCCTCCTCGCTTCCAACAATGCTGTAAACAAATTGCTGCACTCTCGGGAATGGGGAAATAACTCAGCACAGGCAGAAGTTGAATTTTGAATGAAATGCACTGAGCCCTAACCTTGAATCATTCATGTTGCACAAATAACATTTCTACATATTATTAACTTCATTAAAAAGATAAGATGTTGCATTTGAAATTAAAATACTCATAAATGCTCTGTGTGTGTGTGTGTGTGTGTGTGTGTGAGTGTGAGTGTGTGTGATTTGTCTTCTTTTTAAATGCAGTGGATGGTGGCTGGCTACCTCCGAGCGTTGCCGACAGGAGGAAGTGAGTCCCATACTTCTTAATAAGATTGTCCGTAATTAGCTGGGTGGTTGGTCGGCGCCCCAGGAGCCGAATGTTTCGCATGAACTCGGGGGTCAGGGGCAGGGGAGAGTCCAGGAAGTCTCGGCGCTCCACTGCCAGGTTGTTCACTTTCCAGCGCCCAAACTCTCTGAGAGGGAGAAGAGGAGAGAAGGTTAGTTTTCTGTTTATTCTGGGGAGAAATGTGTTGGGGTGGGAGGCTATGTAAATGTTTGCCACAAATTGTTTGGTGCATTGTAACAACATTATTATTATTATTATTATTATTATTATTATTATCTTTGTTGTTGTTTTTTGTTATAATTGTTATTAGTATTATAACTAATAATGTTGTTTTTATAACGCACCAGTTTCTGGTGGAGGGATGGGCTTTCACTAACTTCTGCGAGCAGGTAAGCTTTTTGGAGGACTGAGTCCGCAGCTCACTCCGCAATAAACACATCACAGCTAAATATGCAATAGGAAGGCAATCTCACAGAAGTGTTCCCAGCAACCCCCTGTGCTTTTTCCTCTGCGGAAGGCAAGAGATGGAACAAGTGCTGCAAAAGCCCTTCATGCTGGGCTAATGTCTTTGTGCAATGACAGCAATTTGCTGTGCCTTTGGCAAAGTGCAAACAATTTTCCTGGAGGATGAAGATATGAAAATAATTGGAATAAATAAGTGTTTGTTCTTTTTTAATTAGCCTCTACAGATTAGGATAATGTCTTTGTGTGAGGTAGGCATTTATTAGCCACCTTCCTCTCTCTCTCTGCATCTCTATTTACGCATTCTCTCAAGACATTCCTTCTTTCTCCATTTTTCTTTGTCTGTTTCTCTCTTTCACCTACACCCACACACACCTACACATTTGAACACACTCTAACACAGCTACACAAGTCACAAGTGCAAGATTATTAACCACTGCCAGAGATGTTCTGGCTGTGAAATTTGAAGTGCTGACCTGATCACTCCCAAATGATAACACTACACACTGAAATAGAAGCTTGTCTGGAGTAATCAAAGTAGGTTGGGCAACCTTCTACACTGGTGATGGATGGCATTAGGTTGGCCTTTTGAAAGGATATATATCACATTAAATCAGGAGTAATGAGGGGGGCCTCTCGACCCAGATGTTTGATTGATTCATTCCAGGGGAAAAAGAGCTCTCAATTCCACATGGAGTTCAACAATTCACTTGGGGGAGGGGAAAGAGGAGAGGGGGGTGAATTGATACAATTAAGAGAAATTATGCAAAAGAAGTCTCGGCTGCCATCAGACGCAAATTGGGAAAAATACATTTAAATCAATCTGCTGGAACCAAACGCTAATGTTTCGGCATGGAGCGCAGCCGTGGGACTCCTGAAAAAAGGTAGCGCCCGCTGACGAAATCTGATGATCAATCTCAATCTCGTCAGATGCCAGAGGAATGAGGGACTTCTCTAAACCCGGGCCAGGGCCTCGCTATATCTCCTTCTCTCACTTTCTCTTTCTTTCGCTTTCACAGCCTGCTGCCGCACGAGGACTTCCCAGATCAAAGACGCTGATGGTGCCATGTGGCAGAGAAAGCAAATCCCCCTTTGTCATTCTCTTCTCCAGTTACCGTAGAGAGTGATAAGCCTCGCTTGTCTTATCTTAAGCCCTGGTAAGGCCTGGTGGCTTTCTCAGTGACAGGGGGAGAACAGTGTGTTTGATGGCTGTTGGGTGAGTTTGATTGTGGAGGGCTTTATTTCGCTATTAAACATGATGGGCACAGTGATTCGATGTCACAATCATGATGTGCATTTGAAATCTTCTCCCTCCACTCTCAGGGGACTATAAAAACCTTGTCATGTGAATTGAAAAGCAGCTGCTTTTTCGGCATTTATTTATTTATTTGTTTATTTATTTATTTATTAATTCTCATTTTTGGATGTGCAAAGCATCTTTTGGTGCATGGTGACAGCTCTCCTTGCACAAGCTGCCGCAAGCTTACATCATAAACTGGATGGTATCTGTAACTTGTAAGATGAATGAATAAAAAAAAAAATGAAATGAATGTAAAAAAATACAAATGAAAGATATATATGTTCTCCAGAAAGTATAGATGCTTTCTGGAGAACAAAACAAATGTTCAACAGTCGTGTCCAGTGACTAGGGCAGAAATGAGGCAAATGAATGTCTCAATATAATCAATATAACAATATATAACAGAATAGAATAGAACAAAAAACACATGTGGGGAAGAGAAAGAACAAAAGAGAGGAAACAGGATTATACTGTATGGAAGGCAGCACAGACCAGCGAGACTGAAAGTAAAGCAGAAATGCTGAAGAGAGCCCTGCATTTTTTTGAGCTAGTGTCTAGGGCAACTGTCCTTGGCACCAGTCAGCTTGAGCAGGTGGTACTACGGAGCTGATCCTCATGTTTACTGGGACACATGCCACTGTGTCACCAATATTCTTCATGCTGTAGTCACACACACACACACACACACACAAACACACTCACACACGCATACATGCAGAAGCGCATGCAGGGTGAACCCATTTCCTTCTGAGAAGTCATTAAAAATTCTTTCAAATTCAATAAAGGGAAAAGGTGGAAAATTGAAAGAAGGAGACAAAATGGTGCGCTTTCATTACAAAGCCACTGCTGTTACACACCGCTGTAACTCCAAGGACCACTTCTGCTACGCAGATTCATCTTCTAGGTGTCATTACTGATTATTAGAATTCCGCTGAGCAACAAGGCCGGGGAGGGGAGGGAGGTGGGGTGGGATGGGACCATGCCGAAAATAATATTGTCACTTTTAATCTCGACAAGTCTGTTCAGCTCAGGAATGATATTATATTGGTATGGAGACTGAAATGACAGGAGGGGATGCAATTTGACCAAAAATGCCCATTCTGGCTGTATTTCAGGGTTTACAGCAATTTGGGAGTATTACCAGTGGCATGGGAAGATTAGGTCTGCGCTTGTCATTGACACAGCATGAGACTGGCCTGATGAAGAGGGACAAATCTGTAAGGCAATTATTATGCGGCTCTTACAGTCACTTGTTGCAGAAATCAAACAAGAAACAACAAAAAAAAGGATATTGAATCATTACGGAGGCTGATTGTTTTCTGATAAGTTGCCAGTTTGACACCAACAGACAGAGAGAGAGAGAGAGAGAGAGAGAGAGAGAGAGAGAGAGAGAGAGA
>JAGFZM010002127.1:297413-309410 GCA_017657215.1 Limnothrissa miodon | reverse complement strand
GAGAGAGAGAGAGAGAGAGAGAGAGAGAGAGAGAGAGAGAGAGAGAGCTTCTCTGATGTGAAAAGACCACTGTGGATGAGCCGAGGTGTATGGTCAGGATATATCAGCATGGATCCATGACATAATTATTTTTTCTCTCAGCCACAAGCCCACATTGAGCTCACCCATGCGGAGTTGTGATACTGCGGGCAAATGAGCACGCTGTTTGCTACCACCAAGAGAGCTCAGTGAATAGGATGTTAATGCCATTACAACCCTACTTGGCACAATCCCTTGTTCTCTTGTCACAGTCTTATCCAATGGAGCTAGCTCTGCCTTCCTGTGATTTTGTGTCATGTTCCTGCTTAGTGTTATGATGAGATCCCCTGTTGCTCTTTTTATTTGGATGTTTACAGAATTTGCCCAAACAGCAGCAATCCATGTTGAGCTCTGTCAGTGCACCAATGCACTTCCAAATCAAGACAACAAATGCTATCTTATTCTTCAATGTGTATGGCATTGGGGTTAGGGGATTTCTTTTTTCCTTCATACTTTAAATATATTTGAATCAGTTGTGCATTATGTCCAACTTGGCCAATGTCATGTACAATGACATAAATGCACTCTCTATTAACGACCCAATAAAAAGACTAATCAAGGTGTTGGCAATCTACTGAGTTCCTAGCTTAGGCAAGCTGCTGACGGTAACCTCTCAAGAGATGTCTGTCATAATGCAGGGTAATATGCATTAAGACCTCACTAATTACTCTGACGGATCAGAAGACTATTAATTCTGGTGGCTATGGCTATGCACTAATGGGCCCCACTAATGTGAGATGGGGGGGGGTAGGAAAATAAATAAATATATAACAATGGCATTTCAGTGCTGAGCAAATCAGCAAAGCCATAAAATGTCTCCTGTGACATCCATACATGTCAGACACCACCAGTAAGGAGCTCTATCCACTAGAAACCATTCATACGTCTGTTATGATTTATGACACGTTCTCCTTTATTGCAATCATTTGCCAGGCCCGTGACTGTGTGTTAGGCATTTGACAAATAATGATTTGTTCCTCTGCCCTCTTCACATATTGCCAGATCTGACGTGTCAGAACACGGACAAGACCTCGAGAGATTTTTCAGTAATGGAGCAAAATGATCACTTATCAAAACACTGTGCCAAAGAATGCTCTATCATTATTGTTTATGTCCAATACAGAATAACGTGTTTGCCCATTGACACTTTGCTGCTTCACCCAGTAATGGGGAGGGGCTCCTGACATGTTTATGCCATATGTGGCCTACTGGTTGAGTGCTCTAAATAGCCATAATTAAAGTGAGGGTTTCCAATGGCCTTTTATTCCACTTTGGTGTAACGTTGCATTACAAAACGCTTAAAATAGCAGACAGCAAGGCAAGCGAATCAATTGAAATAGTTCATATTGCATTGGCTTTTCTGTGAGTTTGAGGTTGCTTTAATGAAGTGCCTCCCATTTAGAAAATATCATGTTTGGTCAACCAAAACGATGCATTATTCACAAATCCATTTCAAATAGCTTTGGATCCCCATAGATTCATCTGTAGAGGAGTTCGCTCTTATTGCTATCCGCCCAGTTGAATGCATTAAACCCTCTGATCTCTCTATAAAGAACTGAGCAGCAGTCCATTGCCTGACCTGTAAATCTTGTAGCGGGTGGAGAAGCCTTGGCGGTTCCTTTCCACAAACTCGGTGTACTCCTGGGAGTGGTGAAAGGGCCCCTTGTCCGAAAGGAGCCAGTCTAGTGGGCCGCCTGGCCTCTCCTCCGACAGGCTGGCCATGGCCACAGCCCAGCAGTGCAGGCTGACAGTCACAAACTCCCATAGAGCCATCAGAGAGGCACTCTCAGGGAGGGGGGGGTGGGGGGCTCAGATACACTGGCAGCACTGGGTGCAGCAGCAGCACTGGGACGCTAGCTTACTCCACCTCTGGGAATTGTGGGACTTCTGCATTCCCTCTGTTCCCCATGCACTCCTGGGTGAGAGAGAGAGAGAGAGAGAGAGAGATACACAGTTGCTTATAAAGACACAGACAGGATGGGCGTCATGTGTGTACTACTCACACATAGCATAATGTGAATATACAATAGGTACAGACATACACACTGTACCGTGCACACACAAACATAACAAAGAGGAAACATCGACCCATCTTCACTAACACACAGCACACACACACACACACACACACACACACACACTATACACACATAAATTCAAATTCCAGACTCACAAGAGACTGAGGCACACACACAAAGGAGGCAATTAGAGAATTATAACAGTCTCCTTTCTTTAAGCCTTAAAGTCTTTTTCAGGACTACAGAGAGATCTTGTCAGTGAATGGAGACATAAGATAATACATTAAGGCAATGGTCTACTAATTGTTGGTAAGTGAGAAGCTTAATGTATTCCCTTAAAATGTGCTTTGCATAATAACCTGTATTATTTAGGGTTTGAGAAAGGGTTTATGATAGCTTGACAATTAGGACCCTGTGTGAATATACCGGTACTCATTATTTGAGTTTTCCTGTATTGTTGATCTTTATACTATAGATCGCTACGGTAAACACAAGCAGCACAAAGTTTCGACTTACGAAAAACTCACAACCACCCTGAGGCGTGCCATGGGAGGGCATGCCATCAGAGCTGAGCTCAGGCATCATAGTTAGCTACGGCTGATCTCTTCCCTCCTATGTCAGGGGAGCACAGCCGCAGTGGCCGTGATATATATACATATATATATATATATATATATATATATATATATTTATATATATATTTTTTTTTCTTTCTTTTTTTTGAAATCATTTTGTGGCGGCGCTCTGTGCAGCGTGTCCCGCTGTTCCTTTTCGCTTTGTTCAGGACTCCTATCGCTTCCCATATTTCCTGCGCGCATTGTCAATCAGCGCCGCCCGCAGCCGTGTCAAAACCAGATGTTGGAGAAGAAAAGGTCTCATTACTGCAGTGTGATGACAGTCTGTCAAGCCATGCCCGCCATATGCCCATTTGAGTCGTCAGCTTTCCGGAAGAAAAAAAAAAAAGAAAAGAAATAGAAGCCCCTCCAAAAAAGGACGTTATCATATTCATTCAGTGTGCGCGCGATGGGAATCAAAGGAGCAGTAAGATAGGTCAGAGAGAAGGTTAACGTATCAAATCTACATCAGAAGCCCCTGTCCTCCATGGAAAAATGAAGAAATTGAATCGTGATGAAGAAACGACTTTCCAAGTTTCCCCATCACATAATTTGCAGTTGACTTTGAAAGGCACCTAGGGCTAATTTGTGTCATCGGTGCCCCTGTCGTTGTCCTCAGAACACTGTCCAACCTTGAGGTGTGTGTACTGAGCAGCAGCACCCGTAATGGAGTACAGGCCGCATGTAATTCACAGATAAGTAGATCACTACCAGTGCGAACACAGCGCTGATCTAGCTACAATGCTTTTTCTCTTCCTCTCTCTCTCTCGCTCGCTCTCTCTTTTTTCTTCTCTTAAAAAAACCTGTGATTACACCAGATTTAAAAGCCAGGGTTTTTGCGGCATGACATCTAATTCTTCAGTGTCGACATTCTCACACGCCACCATGCATATTGATGAGCAGACCCTGCTGGATCACAGTCAAAGTGCTCAGTGGGGGAGCCACAATGCATCAAAGATCCCCCCTCAGTGATACACTACACCAAACAGAGCCTCCTAAACACTGAGCCTTTTTTATTCCCCCAACTTCTGTACTGGCTGTTTTTTTCTGGCAGTTGTTTTGTTTTGTTTGTCTGTTTGCTTTTTGGTGTATTTGTTTTACCATAGATACAATTAAACTATAATGCCAAATGAATTTCCTTGGCTATCAAAAGGGACTGAGTAAACATGTTGAGAGTAAACAGTTTGAATGTGGTGGTGTCAGGGTTTTTTGCACTGAATGCTGATGGTACTGTAATCCCATGGGACGTGCTCCGCAGGTGCAATGCTAAAAGTGATTTCTCAGTGTCTGCTGTCGGTTAGCATATGCAATGGGTAGACAGAGAAAAATGTTCCTAATGTGCATGTGGGTTAGTTTTAGACCGAGGCGACGCTAAACGTATTGATACTAACTACTCAGTACCTCCTTCTTTAGGCTCTGTTCCATTTTAACCACTGTCACTGGTTTTCGCACTGTACAGATGTTGTTGCTGTTCCCATAGTTGTACAGTAAGAGCAACATGCTTTTCAACTAGGGGTGGGCAATATAGACGATATATACCGCATGCAATATGCATTTGGCCAATGATAGAGATCCGCGGTCCGCGCTGCTGAACATTGCAAGTGCTGTATGCACAAAAAACAAGAGAACCAGCTTCTCTGAAGCCAAGTTTAAAAACACCCCAAAAATAAGTAGATGCAAAGGCTGGGCACAGTTTTAAAAGGCCACAGTGGCGCATTCTACACCGTTTGTTCACCGTGTAATGACTCATTTTAGCATCCTAAACAGTATGAAATGGATTAATTAAATGAAAAATGTTGCATAGTGGGCCTTTAATGCATTGCAATTGACAATTCTGCCTACTGGTCCATTTCTTTATCAAGTCTTAACTATTAACATATTTTACATGTTTTCTGTATCAGCACATAGGTCTATAATATCACTTATGCCAAAAAAAAGGGGCATGACAGGAAAACATACTGGCATTGGTAGGAGCCATTGATCATGTCAAGGGGATGCAATTTCAGTGAATTAAAGGTTCTACTCATTCTACTAGGTTCATGACTCCCCCTAGTCATGTGCAGACTTTGAATGAAGTGTATGGGTGATTACCCTTGATACCTTGAGAATTCTCACAGTGAGATGCCAGAAAGCAATCGACGAAAGATGATGGCCAGCTCAGAAAAAGATAAAGACAACACAGTATTGTCACTATTAAGCACGCACATTTCAAAACATGTTGAGTTATCTAGTTTGACGCACATGCAAAGAGTTAAGTCTGAACATGTACATTTGAAAGTTTTTTGAGTTTTTTTGAGAGGCCACCAAATAGGCAACACGACTTCTTCGTGGACAAAAGTATTTTGGTTCTGAGGCTTTTCTAATTTCCAATTCTCGGGGTATAGCATTTATAGAAATGCAGAGAAATCTGAATATGAATCCTGTGGACATGCGCTTGCAGTTTTGAACCAGCAGCCCACGTTGCCTGTGTGTTACAAGGGTAAAAACGCCAGATATGAAAATATGCATGAAGTGCTGTCCCATTTTGCAGGTACATATCTCTACCCAAACACTTCTTACTTCATCATAAGGTGCATCTTCTTTTGAACGGTGCTTAAAATTAAATCCTAATTTTGAGTGAGCAGAAATGGGACCGGGTCTATTTCTCCTCACAATAAGGAAACCTTCAAAGACTACTTCTGAGTCAGCTACATTTGTGATCTGTGGGCATATTATCTAAAAAAAAAAAAAAAACACAGGGATTTTTGGTTACTTTGAATTGAATTAATATCAAGTGTCTCTTATTGTGCTATGTGTGGGGGCATTATTGGATAACAATTGTGCTTATACACACAATATGCTTCTTAATCTAAAATAAAAATGCTCCACCTTGCATTGTGTGTCACACGGTAATCCTTTTAAAAACAAATGAAATATCAGGCCTGGAAGTAAAAAGCGTTTTTATTATCTGCTGTGGGAGGCTGTAGTTCTTCAGCTGCGCTCCTCAAATATAATTGCATAGAACATGGGAGAAGATAACCCCAGGCAATGGTGGCAAGGTAGCTCTGTGCTTCTGAAGGACCATTTTGATAACCTCCCTAAGAAAGGCTGAAAAGATTATGTGTATATGGACAATATCTGCTTTCCAAACAATGCACAGTCATAGGACAAGCGTGAATTACTGTGTCAATGGCTCAACCCTCACCTTACTTCTTGTGTGTGTGTGTGTGTGTGTGAGTGAGTGCGCGTGTGTGTGTGGGGGGGGGGGAGTGAGACAAGGGAGATGTGGGTGAGTGAGACAAGGGAGAGATTGAGTATAGAGTCTGTGTACATTTGTACACGTCAACGCATGTGTGTGTGTATGTGTGTGTGTGTGTGTGTGTGTGTGTGTGTGTGTGTAAGTAAGTGTGTAAAAGTATGTGCGGATCAAAAACTATGGACGGTAATAATAGCTGCCTGGCCACAAAATGCACTTAACGAAGTCACTATTAAAGCTAAATAACCACCAGATGTCATGTTGCTCCAACACAACACATTAGGCAAAGAAAATGATGGAGGAAGGCAGAGGATGACAGAGTGTCTGAGAGAGGGGGAGGGGGAGATAAAAAAAGAAGTGTGAGATGAGTGATGATGGATGATAGATGATGATGGATGATTGGGT
The DNA here is from genome assembly GCA_017657215.1 of Limnothrissa miodon. Classification (NCBI taxonomy): domain Eukaryota; kingdom Metazoa; phylum Chordata; class Actinopteri; order Clupeiformes; family Clupeidae; genus Limnothrissa; species Limnothrissa miodon. The sequence goes on along the minus strand of JAGFZM010002127.1, from coordinate 303,060 downwards.
GTAACATCATTGAGTAATTTGATCCTTATATGATTACTTGTCTTACACCGGCTTGTAATTACTACAGGAACACTCATTTATATTACAATGTACAAGCTCAGTATTACAGGCAGCCATAGTGGCGCTCATCACGGGTAAGTCTTTCATCATCAGAGTTATGACTGATGTTGACCAATCTGCAACTCATTGTTCATTTGCTTCAAGGCCATTTAAATGCACTTTGCATTTCATTTTCACAATATCAGACAAGTGACACATGTGAGTCTGCCAGTTTCAATTGCTACATTCTGTACAGCAATAACACATTAAAAATGAATTCACCTCATTTGTAAAGTTTAGCCCTCCTTTAATGTATCCTTTATGTAGCATTTGTAGTCACTACAGCATATTAGTTTATTATTCCTTATGGCCCTGTTCCCTGACACAATATTTTTCATTCAGGCCCTTTGCGTAAGAACATTTGGACCTGGATGTTTTTATCACCCAAGGAAAATATCCTTATTATAATTTGTCCTTTAAATGTCTACAAACACAAGGTTGTGTGTACACCCCTGGAGGAAACCATCATGAAACCATTCCGGTTAAAGCGATTTTGCAAAATATTCTCATGCAAGACCACAAAACGGAGCAACAGTGGTATTTTGCATCTCACAGTGGGAACAATCACTCATGTTTATTTGGCCGTCAATAGGATTTGTCCATTCCATATGTAACACACATTCCACCAAAATGCCTACTCTTATCAAAGATACTATTTTTTTTTGCCATGGAGCAGTTTGAATATTCTGTGTTCAAAATTGTCCATAAATGGCAAAACAGTAAATCATTGAATACATTCAAAGTCTGATGTGAGTGAGTGAGTGAGTGAGTGAGTGAGTGTGTGAGTGAGTGAATGAATGAGTGAGTGCCTGGATGCATACAGACAATAATTCCTAATGCAACTTGCACCTCATTCTTACACTTTTGTACATCTTTTTTTACACTTGGCAATAAAACTGATTCAGATTTTAATTCTGAGTGAGCAAGTGAGTAAGTGAGAGTGAGTGAGTGAGTGAATTAGAGAATAGCCAGACCTGGCATAGAACCGGGTTCTAATAAAACCTGGAGGGCCCAGGGGAGCAGAGTAGCACCTACTAATTAATGATCAATAATACAAATTATCACGGAATTAGGGCAATCCCACCACCAGCAAATAGGTCATAGCGTTATGAGGCATTCTCTGGCCCCTCTCCCTGAGGCTTAGGGTTGGGCTTTTGTGGCTGTGTGCATGACAGCATTTCTGCAATTTAGTGTAACCCACAGTGATGCTTTTATGTGGAGGGAAATGCATCTTTAAGATTCAGCTGCCCACTGCTTCCTGGAATGGTCTAGAATCACTGGCCTCAGAGAGCTCGCATTGTGTTCATATCGTGCCCTCCACGGGATTCCATTCTACGTATGAAAACACCACCAGGCGCTCGGGATGCTCCTCTTCGTGTTTACCCCCTAGCCCAGATGTACAAACGGTGAGCAAACACACGCTCTCTTTAAATGGCCTCGAAATGATTGGGAAATGATCAGGGGCTGATGAGATTTGAGCTGTCCCAGAGCCAATCTCTCCAAGGTGTTTATCTAAGCCTATTTAGAGCGCCGAGTGTTGCACGAGTTCTCCTCTGGCTCAGAGCATCTGTTCAACGCTATCAGAGTCGACTCCAGCCTTGACAGGACAGTGCCTGAGCATTCACCGGGACTACCCGACGGACAGGGCTCTCTCGCTCTTTGATACCCCATTTTGGTGGGTTTTCAAATGGAGGTGGGAAGCTACCTAGAGTGGTTATGAGGAGATGGTGGATAAGGAAAGAGTGGTTTAAGGTAGTGTAATAGGGGGGTGGGGGGGGGGGGGGGGGTGGTCGGGGGGGGGGGGGGGGGGGGGTATGTCATGCATGGCAGGAGATTTGATGTAAAGGTTTCATTACATTTTCTTCAACAGGATCCAACTGGTATGTCTGCCACTTAACACCGTGTCTCGGAGCTAGACCCAGAACCAGCCTCCGACTCTAAAAACAGGCACTGATAAACTCTCCATCCTCCCTCCAGTGCTGACTAATGGAAAATTTGCCCCTAATTAACCCACTTATCTCTCCTGCTACCACAGTCAACAATAGCTTTCATTGGACGCCAGAGGTAACACGTTTCTTTTGTGCAAAGCTATGTCTGCGAGTCATAATTACTTATCAGGAAGTACAGGATGAAGAATGTGTGCTAAGACTGGTGAGTGGAAATATCAAAGCCTGTGCATCAGCTAAAAAAAAACAAAAAACAAAACAATAAAGCCAGCATGAAATCAGGCATTCTGGCACTATGTCAGGTGATGAGTTCAAAATCGAACATCTTCTGTCTCATCTTGCTGTCAATTTGAAATATGAACAGATGAATGCATGTGAGGGAAAAAATAGAACTGTGAAGGCTGCTGAAATTTGAAGCACAGCATGACCTATCCAATCGGCGTTTTTTTGACAGATGTGCAAAGATAAAACCTCAAGATCACATGACTATACGTGTGTGTGCCTGTGCGTGTGTATGTAGGTGTGAGTTTTGCAGTGACGCGCCATTAAAATGCAATGTGATTTATTCTAGAGATTTACTATGTAAATAGCGTGAGATTGATTTCATGCCATATCTCAGCTAAGTCACGGACATGTCATCAGCCCCTGACATGCAGTGATAAGAAGTGGGACACAGCATGGCATGGCTAATTGTGGTCTTGTAGACTGTATGCCTTACCATCTAAATTAGATTTAATCAATTAGCGGGGAATGTTTAAACGGGACAAAGGGAAGGATTTAGGACAGCATAAAAGCTGCTGGCATAATCAATGCAGAGGAAGTAATCAAAGATGTGCCCTTAATTATTGCCATTCGGCTCGTAAAGTTCGCACTTGTACATTTTTATTTGGCTGCATATCACAGGGTAGCTGAGAGCAAGGCAGTGGGGGAGTGTCCATAAATCTCTCTAAAACACACACAGGCCTTTTAAAAACGACTAGACCCAGAGGTTCCACTTTAAAAAAAGGTGATTAGGGCTGCAGCCATGTCATATTGGGCGTAGATCTGCCTAAAATGCCATATTTCAAAAAGACAGCCTTTGTTTTCAGCCACACAAGTATTTCAGTCACCCCCCCTTACAGTTTGCGCATTCAAGATGAGCAGTATTTTGCTCTGTGTGAACTTTATTTGTGTGTTTGATGATTTATGATGGCTGCCTTCCAGTAATGGCATCACATTGCGGAATACAAAAAGGGCTTCTGCTCTTTTTGTTTCTGCTTGCAGTTTTATTGGTTTTGTTTTCCACTGCAGAGTCTTATTTTATGAGGATTGGCAAGGGATGTGTGTCGGCTTTATCTGGCTTTGCATGCATACGCGATATACACATGTATATCTCAATTACACCACCTTCTTTCAATGCATCTTTGTTTTTTAAGCCCTAATCAGCCTGCCAATCTCAGTGTGCTCACACTGCTTTCTTCTCATCTGTGTCGCAAAAAAAAAAGGCGCTCAACTCGGGGCAGATTCGGGGGATATGCTCTTTTGCTCATTATCATAAAATAATGGGCAATGGCGGCTCGGCACAAAGGCGTTCTCGTGCCAACGGCCCGCTTTGCCTTCCTGCCTGGCTGCCATGAGCCTGAGCAATCTCTCCTCCTCCTCTTGTCCCTGCGGTTTTTGATGCTTTCAAATTGCTGCTGTGCTCGCTCCTTTACGCGTCGCCTATTCATTAATTTGAGGAGTTGTTAGGGGCCACTTTAGCCGGAGACGGGGATTTGTAGGCAAAGGGCCCCATTGAGGCTCGGAGCACATTCGTTTGAATAAGAGGGCTCTCAGAGGCTCTGATCTATGACTAAATCACTCATTTGGACAGGATGAATGGACCATTGAGGTGGCTGCACAGACTGCGATGTTTGTGTGTGCGCGTATGTACGTGTATGTGTGTGTGTGCCTTCACTGTGCTTTTTTTCCCTTCTTCTTTAAACTCGCCTTTATGTGGGTGCCAGGACCTCTAAATGGAGGTTTAGAAATGTCCAAAGTGTGCCAAGGTTTTCAGAGATGCGAGACAGCTGGGCTACCACACACACAATCACACAATCCGCCACAGAAGGTGAATGCACTGCCTTCAGCCACCTCAACTGAGCGGTGGACACAGCCACTGGCTGCCGCTGCCTTGCCCTCTTACAACAAGCCTTCACGCACAAAAGGCCCTGCACTCAAGGAATCTGCAAATAATGGAGTGGAGGTGCAGGAGACTGACTTACTGAGTACACAGACCTGTCAGACAGAGGGGACATTGCCACGATGGCAACAAGAGCTGCTCTCATTGTGCGCTAACGCGGCTGAGGCTATTGGTGGTTGGTCAAGGGTGGTGGTTGGTGGTTGGTCAAGGGTCAATTATAGTGGGAAATTTGTATGAATACACATAATTATGCTCTTTGTTTTCTTTGTTCCTTTCTGGAGTATAGCGATGTGTCTAAGCGCTGAGGTGGCGTTTCATGTCAGACCGCACAGTTTTTGTCAGCAGCACAGATATTGTGTGGAGTTAAAACAATGCTTTTCTCTTCATTCTCTTTGTTCAAAACACAGGGCTGGCATGTTTCTGTGCCCCCTGTGTCCACATCCCCAAGCCCGGCTGAACGGATCGGGTGCATGGCGAACAGTGACCCTGTTGTGGGGTAATAAACAGCAACATAACAGCTTGTCGCTAAAATCCTCTCAGGGTTTTGGCTGAGGCACGCTCTGGCTGGCGAATAAGCCTCGGAGACAGCCTACTGCAGCACAGTGTGTCTCCTATTACTCTGACAAAACCTTAATGCACACTTCCCTCCCAAAGCTCAGCTTGGTGTAGTAGTCTCTCTTTGTGCCTCAATCCACACAAAACTTCAATGCCGATTAAAATCCCAGCATCCATGCAATCCACTCATCTTGGAAACACATGATGTCAAGGCTGGGCCACCGTTGTGTTCAATTTTCTGATGTATGTTTGCGGGTAACCACAAAATGAGAGTGACTTAAGATGCATAATCGTATGGATCATTGTAAATGGGTAAATCGAATATGGTTCATAGCCTTTGCAAAAGAAACCAGGATAAACTTGCGCTCCAGCAAGCTGAATATTCCAGTCAGACAAAACAGCCTTTAGCATATTTGGTCTAGAAAACTCACTTTGCATAAACCTTTACAGTTGATTTGCCAGGAAGTGGTTGCCATTAATCAAGAGGGTTACAAGCTTACCCAGCTACCAAAATGACTTGTCTGTGATGCCTTGGAAAAGCTAAGGGCTACAGATTTTAATTAGTAAATCACAGTAAAAATAGTTTCTGAATAGCTTCAAGCTGGTGCTTTATGCATCAATGGTACTCTGCAATCCCATTCAGTGTTCATCAGTGTTAAGAGATTTGATCCCCTGCAGAAATACCAACAGGCCTTTGGGGATCCTTGGATGTATGTTTGTTTGTTTGTGATTTGTGTGTGTGTGTGTGTGTGTGTGTGTGTGTGTGCATGTGTGATGGAGAGAGAGACAGACAGGCAGAGAAAGAGAGAAAGTGAAAGACAGACAGAAATGAGAGAGAATGTGTGAGTGTGTGTGTGTGTGTGTGTGTGTGTGTGTGTGTGTGTGT
>JAGFZM010002127.1:250064-297313 GCA_017657215.1 Limnothrissa miodon | reverse complement strand
GAGAGAGAGAGAGAGAGAGAGAGAGAGAGAGAGAGAGAGAGAGAGAGCTAGAGAGTGAGAGAGAAGATCTCACACTGATTAAGATCAACACCGGGTGGGAAGAAACAGGATATCGGCATGCACATTCCAGTATATCACTCATACGTACAACATAACGGACTAGATATTTAAGCATCTTAAATGACATTTCACCAACCAATTTTCACCTTATAATTTAAAAAGCAATTGCCACATGGCAACTCACCGCAACACAGAGCATAAGGCAAAGTTCATCAGATTCTGTCCCATTCTTCGGTACAATCCTGCAGCAAACTGTTTGCGTAAACATAGAACCGAAAACTTCCAGACGTGAAGCCCATAAACGAAGAACCCGCCGAAAACACAACTGTAGTTAATGGTGTGATTTTAGCCTACATTCAGTAGTCAAAGTCTTTTAGCAAAGAATAATTAGGCACCATTTCCACCGCTCTATCCGTTGATGAACTTCATTCGTTTATGAAGTACGTTATCCTGAAAAGATTAATATTCTTGACACCGGCAACCTTTCAGAACATGTAGACTTTACAAAACGAGAACATCCGAGAAGCGAGGGAGGCACCTGGGAATACTGCTTTAACAATTAAGATGAGAGATATATGCGTTCCACGAGCAAAAGAGCAACTCACAGTAGGACCGCTGCAGCGGAATGCGACTGAATAACGGCTACTCGGTCAGCACAAACGAACATATTCCTTGATAAAGCCAGTGTCACCACATATCTCTGCTTGACCCTCCTACTCTGCATCGTCGTGTTGGAGAGTGTGGGAGTCCACTCTCACTGCCTAGGCGGCGGCAGTCGCGAACGCTGTGCTTCTTTGCTGCCCCCCTCTCAGTCACATGTTTAGAAGACAAGTAGTCCTCTGTGATGTTTTTTTTTTTTCCAGGATACACTTATTACTTATTACTGATGAGGAAGGAATGAAAACTGCTGTTTAATCTCACACCCCTATTTTGCACCAGTGCACCGTTCTTTTGAGATCTCTCTCGATATTCAGGGAATTCATTATAGAATGAACTTTTGTGATAATCTACTCGGGAAAAGGTTGCAGTGTGATGTCTTTCCCCATGTGGCAGTGGAGCAGTAGCAATAATAATAAATACAGTGCAGTCCTTTCTTGAGTTTTTTTCATGCCCTTGTACCTTCCAAAAGAGAAATATGGTTTATGTAGACACTTTACTCAGTATAAACCAAGCAGTCACTTTTGGGTCCATTGGCTGTAATCAGGTCTCTTGCTCTATTTAAGAGGCAACTTATGCAGCCACTGTTATGTCTTGTACAGAATTCCCTCTTGAGACTCTGCTATGTTCTGTAATGCCACAGAGCTGCAGAGAACTGTAACCAACACATAGTTGTTATTTGAGGCATCACATCAATGTTGGCATTTTCATAATGAGCAAGAGAAAGCAGAAAACAGCCAGTTCTCTCACCACTGAATCACAACCACAGACAGATTCTGATACGTGTGTGAAAAAGCTGCCACTACCACGGTAATGAAATGGGGAATCCTGCGGCTAAGGTAGAATTCACTGCATTTTTGCCACAGTCAACAGGCTAAATGTCTATAAACAAAATGTACAGTGAGTTCCTTATGTGTGTAATGTTATTGTAGATCAGTGAGGGATGTAGACTAGAGGTCAAAAGGTCAAGAATACTCCACTCCCCACACTACAACAAAAGGGATGCTGTCCATGGTGCTGAATAGTGAGCTTGAGTACAGAGAGCTTCAAACTGCCCAAGTCTACAGTCTCTTGGCTTGCGAACAAGAATATGCCACCCTTTCTATCATGATAGTTGTCGTGTGTAATTCATCAGGTCGTTTAAATTTGAATAAATGAAAGAAATAGTCTTCATTTGTTGTTGTATGTCTCTGCAATGCACTGTCTTAAAAAAGGGACTCTGTCTGAAGATTTACAGCCACTGACAACAACTGAATTCAAATCTGCCCTGACTGACAATATGAGTTTTTCCAGAGAAGCTCTCTGCCCTCTGGTCCCCTCTCACTGGAAGAGAGTAATAATGGGTCTCCCAGATGATTGAAATTCCGCTCTAGTGTTTGTGTTTAGAAGGGGGTATCTTAAGAGCACTTTTGCTCCCTGGAATGGCATCCTTTTTCTAATTTCTTGACATTTTTACTAGTATTTTCTGTATCTATAATGCATCTGAGTGAAGCAGAATTATATTGTCATGGAGTAATAATACACATTTATTTCAAAGGAGTGAAATACAGTGTGTGGAGAGAAAAACAATTTTACTTATTGACTATAATGGTACTATTTCAGTTTATTCATTTACTTATTGTTAATTATTTTATTCATGTTTTAATCCAATGCACTTCAAATGTGCATGGAGCACTTCAAAACTCTTCATTATTTGCCAATTACTCATATCAGCAAATAATAAACAGTTACATGGGCTCAGGGAATACTCTTTTGTCATATAGTGTTTAATTTTTATTTTCAAATGTCTCTGTTTATTGGACTGCAAAGATATTCTCCAGCCAAAAACACAGATACAATGTACCCAACTGCAGATCTCAATATTATTCTACAGGACACTTATCAATGTGGCCAGACCCAATCCATTATAGGAGAGCATGCCTGGAATAAACTTGTTCAAATTTAGGTTGACGCCAGTGATGAAATCCATCAGTGACAAGACTATACTCATAACCTTAGCACACATCTGAACCAGAGGCTCAGTTGCCCCGGGCAGGGATAAATCCTCGCCCCCACTTGAAACCCCACCATCATGAGACACTAGACTGGGTCATGAATTTCAAGCATGTCTAATTGTTGCCTTGCATGCACACTACAGCCAAATTCCATGGTGACAGTCTCCACTCCAGGCACATAAACGGCTGGCGTTTGCAGGACAATAGCTGGGGCCAGTGTAGCACAGATATCATCTGTAGATTTCCACTCAGAAATTAACTCAGCTTTTATTTCCCAGCACTCTCTCATTTCCTTATACACAAACATGGCTATCATGTGGCTAGAACGGATTTGTGATGAAAATGAAATAAATCAATAAAGTGCTGCAAGCAAAACTCAGTTGTAGCAACCGTGAGCAAAAGTAAGGTAAGGGCAATAGTCACAAAAGCATTGTTCTGTTTCTGCCTGCTTCTTTCAATGTTCTTCATCAGAAGTGCCATTGTGTCTTGCATAAAAAAAAAAAATAGATTCAAGTTATTAGGCTCCTCAGCCCTCTCTGAGCGCATAGCAGTGAAGATAATCTCTCCCGGAGTTTGACAGAAAAAAAAACTTTCTATGGCATTGAAGTTTAATGCCTTCGGAATCTTGTGTAATTTGACCTTGGCCTCCCTCTCTATCCCTCAGGAATATGGAGGACAGTTGATTCAGATAACTCCATTCCGTGAGCTGGCAAAATGAATTTGGGCCCACTTCGCCTTCGTGCTCATTCTCACTGGCTTTCCTCCTGGTGTTATCTCAGGCCAGAGCACCATCGGGTTGCCTGTTATCTGTTTTACATTTAAAATAGCTAGGATTATGTTGTAGCTCAGCTTGGAATGGAGGAGGAAAAAAAACGTGCATACCTTTGGATTAACAGCAAGTTATTTTATTTCGTGTTATTTCCAACAAGTCATAGATAGCGCTAGTGGTGGTTCAACTGTATCTGGGTGTAAAATGTATCGACAGATGGGCGATAGAATGAAATCCCTTTTGCTGTTTTATGATATACTGAGAGAGGAGCAGACACTTTTGCTGGTATGAGTTTTATGCACTTCCCCAGCTTTCATTACTGCGTCTGAAAGATGCGTTCATTGATTTTGACATCAAGCCCCGGCTTCAGAGACAATCTGTGGATACTGAGGTGACACACACACACACACACACACACACACACACACACACACAGATGCACACCTACACCCAAAACTTAACAGTATTGAAATTTCCATTACAAATTCACATTATTGATAATCGAACAATGTCCACTCCTAAACCCAAATACAACATTAAACAATGCAGTCAATGATGATATGGGTTTGTGAAGCTGGTAAAATTCTGAAAATCAATAGGTAGCGCGGCTTTCATTCCCCACAGCCTAGTAGGCCAGATCGCAAATCTCATATCTGAGTGATAAGGGTCTTTCCCCTCCAATGGCTACGTACAAGAAAGGAGACTGTTCAGGTGAGGCCATTATGGGATGGCATATTGTGAGTTGAATTAGCATTTTATAAGTGGAAGCAAATGCTTTCATGCTTCAGTGTTCATTCATTTTATGTCCCTTTTAAGATCTAAATGTGTGTGTCTGTGTGTGTATGTGTAGAATGTGTAGTATGTGTTTGTGAAAGAGAGAGAGTGAAAGGACAGAGAGAGAGGGAGAGAGCATGTGTGTGTGTGTGTGTGTGTGTGTGTGGCTGGGTAGCAGTAAAAATATACAAGTGCTTATAAAACTGTTCCTTTAAAAAAATGACTCAGCGGTATGAAAGTGAGATATTTGGTGGCATTAGAGCAGAAAGGGTCCAGGTCAGACATCAGAGCCACATGTTACTCCCATTAACAGCACTTTGAGCTTGTGTGTGATCCTCAACAGCATTCAGCCAAACCACCCCAGCCCAAACCTACTGCATGATTGTGTAATATTTGTTAGTGTTTCCACCACTTAAACCGCACATGAACATCCTGTTTCTATAAGGAAAAATCATTTCTTATATAACAGAAATGGAAAATATCCCCACCCGTTTACTCATAATGACATAGTCCAATTCTATCAGAAACTGTAACCCTATGTTTTATAATTAATTTTTAACCAACCTCTTTTCGTCCATGACTTGCTTTTAACACAGTCTGTTTAGAAAACACTGCCTGCATTACACAAGAAGATCTTGTTGGCCTTGGCTGCTTGGAAGAAGAGGATGCTCTCTATGGGTCTGTAAACAGTGCCTTACTGTACCTCCAGCAAAACCATATCAATGGATCTGACAGAAAGCCATGCGTTATGACTTACGCTGAAATTATGTCGGCATGACACCCTCTAAGTCAGCAGCAAACCCATTTTTCTTTTGCCATGACAACTAAAAGAAACACAGCACTATGGGAATGCAGGAGAGAGCATATATGATAAATGCCCCTATTGAAGAGAGAGGCGCAAGGTGTAGCTTCATACACAACAGCATACAGAAGTAACAACTGCATCTCACCCTGTAAAAATGTCTCTAAAAATACAGTTACTTATTTCATTCTATTAGAACCTAAGAGATACAAAGAGGTTATGATAACAGATTCCTGAAAATATTTGGACTGTAATAGTCAATTTCCCACACATGTTTATCAAATAAGGCACTTTGGTAGAAATTCAGAAAGAAACAATATCTGAATTTATGACAGTAAGATTTATTATGCGTCTGCATGAGACATTTGTCAAAGATAGGGTGAATAAAAGAGGCTGTCTACAGAGAGTACTGAGTAAAAGCTTTTTTTTTTTACAGTGAACATACATTTTACACAAAGGAGTGAATAAAGTGCTTTCTGTGCACTTCATATGAGAAAAAAATGGCAAGGGAAAAATAACTGTGGTGTGGTGTGCCATATCGGGATCCATCTCACTCCATCTCCCTCCATCTAAATTACTTTGTCATCCTCCTCTTGACCTCTTATTGTCATCTAAATCCTCCATCAAAGACTTTCACCCTCGCTTCTTCACATTGTGTCATTTCAATAAAGAAAAGAAAGGATGCGGAGTGGGTGGTCTAACAAAAGCACCCCATGGATAAAACAGGTCTTGAATAGTCATGCTTATTCAAATGCTTATTCTTATAATAATAATAATAATAATAATACACATCGGACACACAGAAAGTAGAATTTCCTTTCTCTTCCTTCTTTCATCAACACCTTGGTTTGGATTGTCTGACACACACACACACACACACACACACACACACAGTGTTACACAAGTGTGTGACCCAGCTGAGTTCAGAGATGTATAGCAAAGTAGTGGACACAAACCTGCTGCTCTCTGTATTCCACACGCTCGGTATTTCACTGCTGGATAAATCCATGAGCGCAAGATGACAAGAATAATTCAGGGTCACAAGACTGACTGCTTTGTGACAGCTATGGGAAGAGCCGGACAGAAAAAAGTGCATGACTCAGCAAATTATATTGCGCCATTAAAATTCAATTTACAGCCAGCTTCAGACATGTCTTTAGTTCGAAGCAATCTTAGGGGCTGCGAGCCTCTTCGGGTTGGGGGATGTGGCGGACATTGCAAATTGACATGGCATTTCAGTGCAGAGGAGCCATTTATTAACCTTATCACTCCCTGAGCTGTCCTTTTGCGGTCCCACACAGGTCAGTGTGGGGCTGCATGCCAAGCTCGCCGTGAGCCCCCACCCTCCCCCACCCCAAGCCCAACCCCCACCCTGGCACAGGTGAAAGATAAAGCGTGTGTTTACAGTAGAGGATGGCCAAATACTTGTGTCAGTATCAGCTTTTTACTGCTATGATAAAATGGATTTGCATTCCGACCAGAATCACACAAGAAGGCTGGGTGCATGCCAAAAGTTCTGCTGAGGAGAATATTAGAGCACATTTAGGCGATGTTAAAATCTCACACACTGTAGCACTCAACAGTAGATTAAATCCTCCCATTGGATAAGAGATGTCTGCCCCTTCAATAGGCCCCATGACTGATCATAAGCAGACATTGGTGGTAGTTGGTCTCTGGGTGTAAATGTAATTCTAGTGCATCAGCTGGTTGTAAATTCAGTTCTTGTCTGACTCCCAATCCAAAGGGACGACATATAATCACATTCTGGTGTGTTACTTGTTCATTGTTGTTCAGTCTGCCTGTGCACGGGATAGAATGAGCTGACCAATGCTTTTCCTAGTTTGTGTGCAGGGACACGCTAACATCATTTGGTCTATTTCACTGGCTGTTTTTATTAGTTGCCAGGTTCAGCAGTTAAAGGCCATTTCTACAGTATAGGCTTATAACTGGGTGATAGGGAAAATTAATGCACAGCCAAGCTAAAGCCTCCATACTCAGACCAATAAGAGTCATCAATCAGATGTCATGGTTTAAGACTGCATTTAAAACAAACATGTGTTCAATGCACATTAATTAGAGTGATGACTAGAGTTAAAAAATGACAAATGTATATTAAGAATGCATCTGAGTGACATGAAATCTCATGTGGATAACAAATCTCATGTGCTGTAGCTTTCACTGCCAAGACAGAGAATGGATTGCCACCTTCCCTGGGCACATTTTTGGGCATCTTTGCCAAGTGGATTGAGGCTGGATTGAGTGCCACAGGTTCGTTTGGCCTCCAGGCTCCATGCTAGCCCGTTCCAGCAACATCTTACTGCAGCTGCAGGACTGCCTCAATCAACCTTAATTCTGTTGAAGCTGTGGCTTGGAAGCAACACGGAATGTCAACTATGGCTCTCATAATATTTTTGTCACTAACTAAACTAATTTTGATAATTGGTCATAGATTATATTTCCAGTGAGTTCTAAAAAGTGAATATCAGTCTTTTATCACACAGCTGACACACATTTCAAAATGTCAAGAATGAGTAAATACCCCCCACCCCCCTCAAATGTCTTTTCCTCACAAATTCCCTTGTTTGATTTGTTCAAATATTAGTTGTTTATTTGGGTGAAGATGATATTAATGTATACAACTAAATATATACATCTTGTAGAAAGCTTTGCAAAAATGTGGTTTCTGTGATTTTCTTACTGTTTCAGACATTGATAAGTTCCAAATCCTTTTGACATGTTAATAAGACCTGGTACAGACACTATGGTGACATAAAATAAATCCTGGAGACTTTGTAAGCGGATAATAAGGATCTCTATTATGTATGGCAGAAAAACACTTGGGAGCCGACAGAGAAGGGTCTAAGTTAAGAGAAAAACATAGTTCAATATCAAACAATGGTGGCATATACTTCATATACATTCATAATTCTTTGTATTTTCAGGACAGTTGCATTTGGGTTCATGTAATTTGATTTATCTTATGCAAACATCAAAACTGTGATTTTACTGATATTAACTGAGTGGAATGGGATTATAAAAAAAACACACCATTTTCTAATATTTTTTAAAATAAAAAAGCTCTTCGGACGTTCTTGGATCTGCTCTATATCTTTGATGTTTCCCATCAATTGCGGATGCAGTTTCCACCTGTCCTTCCTCACCTCCAAGTGTGTAACAGGCCCTTTACTTACACAGATGAAATTGGGGCTTATCTTAGCCACAGATAAAACGTCCACCTCCCTGCAGTAGCACCAGAAAGTGATCTCTTCCATCATCTCTCCAAAAAGCTGGTGCACAGCTCCTTCGTCCTTCGTATGAAACACCAGGTCAAAAGAGTGTAGACCGAAATCTGTCAGAACATATTTCAGTTTCACATCTTTTTCACATGTTATAATAATATGAATAGAGGAATTCACAACAGTGCAGAAGACAGATCCATGAGGGGGAAAAATCTTATTGCCCTGCATCTCTGCCTCTTCTTCGGACTGTATTTATTTGATTTTCAATTATCCCTAGTTAGCTACCTGCCAGTTTTCAGTACAAAAATTAAAAAAGGTAAGTAGCTTCTGTAATGCACTCCCCTTTTCCTTCCTCTGACTGGCCCTCGTTGCAGGCATGGTAACCTTCCTACAGTACATACTAGGGGTGGAGCCGATATACGGTATTCGGAAATGCACAAATAATGCGTCTTGGACAAATACGGTATTTATAAAAATATTTGTATTCGTGAAACTGAAGCGAGAAATAAAGGGACTGAGGAACCTGCGCAGGCGCACATCCAAAAATCGCCACCAATGTAGCTGATAATGCTTGAATATTGGTGCAAAAAATGTGGCCCGGGTATGCTAGAGTCGGGAGAAGGTATCATCAATGAGAGCCGCTAATCGTGTGAAGTAGCCAAGGATGTCTTGGGCTGGCTCGGCTGAGGAGACGGGGTTGCTGCTGAAATCTGGGTCAGTGAGAAGTAGCCTGCTAAAACCCAAACTTTAGCCTAATATAAGCAACAACCGTCATGAGTAAACGTCTTAATTGAACAACGGAAATGGATGGATTATGGATAGAAAATAAGCACATGAAACATAGAAGTACAACATTTAATGTGCTGTTGATTTGCCTGTTGCTCCTCTGACTGACAGGCAAAATACAGCTGGCCAGAGTGCAAATCTTGACAGCAAAACTCGGCGAAATATCGTCGAAATTTCTTAAAGTGACAGCACTTTCCAATACAGTGTCAAATACAGCAGCATTAACTTCAGGCACTTCCACATATATAAGCAAAGACAGGTCTATTGGGCACTTATGAGAGTCATATAGAACGTTTAACGTCTTTTGTGGACAAGAAGATTCTTAAAATGTCCTTTCAGAAGAACAGTACTATTTATTTTTACTTCATTTTTATTTTGTATTAACTGGATTTTTACATGAATTTTACTCGAATACAAATACAAATAGTTTTGCCCCCTAATAAACACAGATACATATACCGGCGGCTTTGCACACCCCTACTTCATACATGCATTTAAAAAATCTCTCCAATGACACCTGGCCAAGTAAATGTGGGTCCCTAACAGGGTACGGGTTAAGTAATGCATTACAGTAACTACGTTACTATTTTGGTAACAAGCACGGTAACGAGTTACTTTGTTAAAATCAGGAACGCGTTTTCATTACTGGGATTTAGATGGGGTCGTTATTCGTTACTTTGTGTGTTGCATTCGAGAGGACAGGGAATGCTTAGGCTTTGGTTTGAGGGTTAGCAACGGCTAACTACTGTCACGGTTTAGCCTGCTTTCTGTCCCCTGAATACACTATGAAAAAAAAACAACACGGGCTGTAACACTCAAACCTTGAATGGTGTGTATTCAAACAAACCCTAACAATGGGCAATCGGCAAATAGATGGGGTGGGCGTTAATGCGTGTCCTCTACCAACTTGTTATCGATTGGTTGACCGTGGTTTGTTGGGTTGATCAAACTACGATTTGAGACAAAAATGAAATTGTGCTAGAATCCTGCAGAATCTCATGAAGCAACTTTTAGAACAAAGGAGGAAGAAGATGACACAAGGATTTATGACTGACTTCTCTGTTTTAGTAGGCTTTCTGGATACAGTATGCA
Source organism: Limnothrissa miodon (assembly GCA_017657215.1). Classification (NCBI taxonomy): domain Eukaryota; kingdom Metazoa; phylum Chordata; class Actinopteri; order Clupeiformes; family Clupeidae; genus Limnothrissa; species Limnothrissa miodon. Next base: position 287,140 of record JAGFZM010002127.1, on the reverse strand, counting down.
TTTGGAAAAGATGCTGGTTAAACAGCCATGTTAAGCAGCCGTGTTACAGTAATCACTTTCAGCCATTATCGTCATTGCCTCATCAAGCGCTGTAAGCTTTGTTTTTTGTTTTGTCATACTGCACTACTACGTTGAAGGACTGCAGGATGTGCGCTGCACGAATGCTTGTCATGTGAAAGTTTGAAAGTTAATATGGGGCGCTTTACATTCCCAAGCAGTCATCTCTGTCCTGATAATCTCCTCCGTGGTAGCAGGAACTCTATATAAGGTAATTCAACATTAAAACAGCTGCGTTAAATAGTTCGGTGCGGTGTATATATGAAGCAATCTGTATTTCCCCCTAATATTAGCCGGTGCACTTTATAGGTCGGAAATTATGGTAGATTAAAAAAGTGATGCAGGAAACAAACATTGTTCATTTCTAGTTCAATTTCATTAATTTTATCCTTAACTTGCACTCAAGCTAGGCTCAGACTTTAGGTTCAGGCCATTAGGTGGCACAGTGCACTTGTGGCAGGATAGTGCTAACAAGCAACAAGCATTCTGAGTAAAACCCAAGTTACTTTCCCTAGTAACTAGTTACTCTGAAAGTAACGAGTAACTTGAACTGAGTTACTTTTGATAGAAGTAACAAGTAATGTAACTATTTTACTTTTTAAAAGTAACTTTCCCTAATATGTTAACTCCAGTTGTGAGTGCTGCTGTTTGATACCGCAATCGCCTAAATAGGGAAAAGGTTTTTTTTTGTCTTTTATTCTGGTACATTTGTGAACATAGGCTGCATGAAATACGACACCACTAGCCTAGTATGCTACTGCAACTGGTAATAATTTTAGTATGTATGGAGTTACTTCAGTAGGTTTTCCTAATTTGTGTTAGGGGCTGCAAGTCCGCCCTGGGAAGTGGCCACCTTGGCTCAAGGTTAACCTGAATACTGCTGCTTTGCCTAGAGTGTGTTTTTCTTACTTTCAACTTCTTCACGACGTGATCTCCTTTTCTGTGCAGTGACCCTTGCCACTTGTTGAGGCTTTGTGTGTGTGTGTGTGTGTGTGTGTGTGTGTGTAAATAATAGATCAAGCTGGAGTGACACAATGATCTTTTTGGATACTCATTGCCTGAACTTGCTAACCCCTCAGTGCTAAGCTTCAGCTTTGCTCTGTCCCATTTCCCCTTCATGCGTGTGTGTGTGTGTGTGTGTGTGTGTGAGAGAGAGAGAGAGAGAGAGAGAGACAATTGGCAGACGGAGGGACCATGTCTCCTACTTATTTAAACATTCAAGCCAGTGTATCGTAGTATGAGCTGTAAGGGATAGTTTGACATTCTTCATAGGGAAGAGTTTAGTTTGGCTTTCTTTCTAGAAAACCCTAGGTGGTGTCATCAACAATACTGTCAACAAATCTATTCCCACAACTGTCATCCAAGAAAATACTTCAGATATTTGAAAAACAGTTTTCTGAGAGGATTTGGTCATTTGCTATGAATCTTAATGTGTTTCTGAGTAGCATCACAGCATAATATGATGGCATAGCAGCATTATGTTCCTTAAAAAACAAACTATATAATGTACCAACCTTTTTTGCCAAAGAAATCCTGCCTTCCCATAACAAATGTTTCTGCCTCCATTTGAACAGCCAGTGCTCTGATGACAATGACAACACAATGATTTTGATGATGATGACAATGATGATGATCATGGTGGTCCTGACCATGCTAATGGCGATGTCTGATTTTGTTATTGAGATTACTAGCAGCAAATAAACAAATAGACAAAATAAATAAATGCATAAATACATAAATATGTAAGTAAGTAAACTAGAGAGTAAAGTTTGATTGTCTTGCAGCCCTGAGAATGCCATTGATTAGTGTGTGTGTGCGACAATCATTTTCTCCATTTCCTCTATTCATCTGATACTGACAACCATGATTCTGATTTCCTATGCAGTCCAGCTAGCACTTACTATTACCATTCTATTGAGCTGTGCTGGTGAATAGATGCACACAACCCCATTAGCTCAACAGAGGCTATTCAGTCTCGAAGTCAATTTTAGTTATCCGTATGGCCCATTTAAAGATAAAATGGGGGAAATCAGAGCATTTGCAAAAAAAAGAGAGAATAAATGAATGCGACAAATATTTGTTTTCATTCACCCACTCATCCACAGAAATGCCTGAACATTTTCAATCAGTGAGTTTACATTTACATTTATGCATTTAGCAGACACTTTTATCCAAAGCGACTTACAAAAAGAGGATAACAATCAAGCTACATAGCAGAAACCTTAAAGAGCATAGTGCTAGGGAATAGTGCTTCAGTTCAATTCCCTAGCACTATGCTCTTTAAGGTTTGCACATCTGTGTACAATTTCATGAGATTACAGTATATGTTGAGTGCAAAAACATACCAAATCCTACCAAAACAAACAAACCAAAATGGCGGGTTCTCCTTTCACATTTTGTGATGAGACACTGTCATATGAAAGAGAAAGCCAAAGCTATCACCATCTGCAAAACAGTTTTTGAAACCCCAAACTCAAGCCAGTAATGAACATTGTTAAAACACTGATTGACAGCTCTGCTAAATTACTAGGAACTTCCAGGAGAGCTGACTGTTCCTCCCGAGAATCATCTACAATTCAGCCATTCCCATGTTTCCTCCCGCCTAAATGAACAGCTCTCTCCCATCCCATGGAGTGCTACGCTAAACAATACAAAATGTGCCTAATGCCAAGTTAATTAACTCTGCTCCAGATGCTCCTGCTTCAAAGAAACTATATGGAACTCAGAGAGGGGATATTCTGCTCCAAATATGTTTGGGTTGACGTTAATGCCTCTGTGTCATTGGGACAAGCAGCGCTAGGTTTTACTCACTTGCTTTTGGCTTTTCCCCCGTTGTCTCGATTGTCTCCATTAAAGGCATTTTTTAATTCCGACATGCTGGCATTTGGAAGTGCAAATGCCAGTTAAATTTCTTAGTGCTGGTGGGTGTTGGGAATGAGATGAGTGATAAATCAGTGGTAAGCTGCAAACATAAAAAAGACTTAACAGTTCTCACTATTTCTCTATATATATAGTATGCTAATAATCAATATTGTACCATTATCGGTGGTAGCATTAAACATATATTACAAAACTCATTTACTAGGCAGTAACTGATTACACTAACAAATTCAAAAAGAAAATGGTGTGTCTGTATGTTTGATGAATAGCTCATGCTTGCTATCATTAGATGTTCCCAGCTACAGTAACCTTGACACATTTGTTCATTAGCCCATTCAGATCTTGTTTAAATTATCCCTAATCGTTCCTTTGGTGGACTCTCTTGGGCGTCATACAGTTCCCATTCTAAGGACATCTTACCTCCCCACTGCATCATTGGAGCCATGCATGAACTGTCATTTAGCAAAACCAACAGATTTGAATTATATATTTCCTGTTAATGATGCAGTATAAGGGAAAGAGGGGAAATAAAACATGGATTCAAGGGCCATGCAAAGCAAATTATTTATAATAACAAACTGTTATGTTGATGCCGGGGTAAGATCATACTGAGACTGCCCCCCACCCCCATTCCCTGACCAACACATATCCTTGAAAAACGCATGTAATTAGTGTGCTTGGCCATATCTTGACTCTCTCTTTCCCTCATCAAGCGATTGGGATAATTGAAATGATAGATAGCAGCATGTGTTCACTGGTTTCTGGGCTTTATCAGGGCTTGTTTTAAGAAAGATAATTAAAGGGCAAATGAGTGACCAAAGCAGCTGGGACATTTTTGGATTCTCAGAGTCTGATAACGGCCCCTGTCACCCAATCATTTAATTGACTTTGCTTTGCATGCCATATCTTCCAAATTACAATGGAGAACAGGGGAGCATGGAGAGAGAAAGGTCATCAATCATTTACCACCCTGTAAACACTTGCATTTGGACGATGCTTTTTTGAGTGTGAATGGGTGGTAGTCTTGTGTGTGTGTGTGTGTGTGTGTGTGTGTGTGTGTGTGTGTTTAGGGTATGTGAATATCTGGACAGACAAAAGCTAAGGTCTTTCTCATGACCTTTTTCTGAAACTAGTCAAGCCAGTGGTCTCACAAAAATTGGGACTCCCTACCAGTGTCTTCTCAGCATATGCTTGATATATATATATATATATATATATATACACACACACACACTGTAGGCTTGATGTGCCTTTTATTGCCAGCGAGAAGCTGGTGAGATTGCAAAACGGCTTCCTACTTTAACGCTGTAGGTGTCCCCTTTTCATGCCACTCACTTCGAGAGCCTAATGTGAAATATGTAGACATTTTCCTGTTCTGTAGGATGCATGATATTGATTTCTCTGGGGTGCAATCAATCACGCCGGTAACTCCAACATCCCATAACTTACTGGGGAGGCCATCTCTCTGCCAGCAGCCACAGAGCCGGAGCACGGAGGGCTGAGAGGAGAGGCGGGAAAATTATGGCCTTTTTAAGAGTTTGCTCATAGCTTGGCCTCACCGGAGTAATGCTACGTCTAAGCTACTATTGAAAGACATGCATCTTCTGCCACCGCACACATTATCTTCACCTAATTGTCTCAAGTGACTCCATCCCTGAGTCTTGTGCTAAGACCTACAGTCAGTCAGCCCAGTGTTTGAGTGTACACCACTGCTACCTCTCCATCACCAGGCCCAGTCAGCACTAATTTGCTATCTGAAATACACATGGCTCTATTTAAAAGAATGGATGTTATAGGCTTAGGGGGAGAGGGGATTCATTGTACTGTAAAGATGAAGGGCAAAATGATTCTTCTTAGTAATGATTGGGATTTTCACTACAATGTTTTATTTGTCAAGATTGTTTTGGGATAATGTTTGCTGTAACAGAGGAAGAGAAATGACCCCCATCCACCAAACACACACACACATACACAATCCCTTTTTTGTGCTGTAACACAGAACACAGTGTTGGTGTGCGGAGGCTCTTGAAAGTAAAGGGGTTTATGGGGGAGAGCTCCCAGGGACCATGTGACCTTGGAACGGATCAACAACAGCCACCTCTCCATTTCAAAACACCAGCAGTGAATAATTTGTTTAGTGAAAGGGGCAAAACATAACAACGGGTCACATTCAGACAGACTAGACAAAAGCAATGCCAAAAATAATTCACGCAACAGACTGATGAATAAAGAGCGCTGTTATAACCTCTTACACAAATACAAAGATGTACACTCACACACACAAACAAGCACCCATGTGCGCGCACACACACGCACACACACGCACACACACACACAGACACACACACAAACACACTAAGTCTAATTCCACTTGGGGACCCAAAAAGAGAAAACAAGCATCCATTAACAGGAAGGTGTTCCTATGTGTATTAATGTCACTATGATATTCCCAAAGGAGAGAGGCATGAAATATGCATGGGAGGATGTTTCCAGCTGCATCAGAAGTCAGCCTTACAAAGAGAGAGGGCTGGCTGAGCCGTTCGGGCTGCTCACAGTCTCTCTCTGGCAGCTCAGCAGCCACCCACCAACACACTCACCCAGATTAATAAATAACAACAGCAACAGGAGGGTCATGACTCTTCTGTTGACCCTGCTTCTGTTTAGCTGGATGGCGTGGCTTACGCATTGAGTGCTAAACACCCAGGGCAGATGCATCAACCCCGCTGATCCACTCGCCGCGGCTGTAATGTCGACTGCTGACAGATTCACAGGCTGATAAAATAACGTAATTGTGTGGTGGCACCTTAGAGTGGCAAAGCCGAGGCTTAACCTTCTTGCACACTGCACACAAATTCTAAATGAGCATGAGCACTGGTGCCACTGTTTGCCTCTGTGGTAATGGCTTTAATACACCTCTCTATTTAACTGTAAACACATTGTTTAACGATGTGGACGTTTGGTATTCATTTAGCTAAATCAATAACGGTGATCAGCGAACTTACACTGAGTCTCATTTGGGCTGGCTCACTTGTGACTTGCCCTTTCAGTCTCGTACAAACAATCTACTCAGTGTAAAACATGGCCCTCATCAAATTAACAAACAAATCTATTTTTAATGAAAAGAATTCATTGTTTCAGTGACTAATGAACATATGTCAAACTTGAATCTTAGACAGAAATGAAATAATTATCAGCAGGACCTGCTTTATATATCTGGTAGCGCCTACAGGGTTTATCCTTCAGGCTTAGGTGTCAAGTAGCTGCTGGAACAGTCATCGTTTGAGTGGGTGATGGTGACGTGGGGTCTGCCGGATCGGCAAGATTCATTTGGCAGTGGCCATAAAAGCCGATAGCAGTGACGCCAATCTGTCACAAAAACTGCATTATAACAAAAGTTTGACTCAAACTTTTGCAGCAACTCTATTCTATTTTATCCCTAACTGAGAATGGTGTAATAAAAACTTCAGGCAGATCATTTATCATTTTGCATTTTTCTCCTAGAAACTAATTGTTAATTTTACCTTCACATTTTTAAGAACAATCACTGCAACTACAAAGCATGCTTTTTTTAAAATGATTCTACTCTTTTGTACCCCTGCAGTTTATGCTCAGTAACCATGCAACAGCCAGTTGGAAGCACTTGCTGCATTTGGAGGCTACATGTATGTCACAGAATTGTTCGTGGTATGCAACCAATTTTCTTTTAGCTACTTAATGGGCCATTGAAATGTTACCATTAGTATGCTTTAAAAGCCATTAAAACATTTGACCACACATTTTTTCCATTCCTCACAGCAAAGGCACCGTCTTTATCAAGGTAAAAGGCAAGAAGACAAGTCTCTTCAGTATTCAAAAGCCAAAGTGCTGTGGATATTGCATATCAAACCCCTTTTCAAAATCTTTTCCCTAGCCACAGGAGGTAACATCGCTTTCAGGACCTCCATCCTGCGTGGAGCCTCTGGGTGGTGCCGTCCTACAGAAATGATCTTGTCAGTCATCCCCCTCCATCTGTGGGAGTCAGTGGAGGTTGAGAAACCGAGAGAGAGAGAAATAAAAGTGAGGGGGAGAGAGAGAGAGAGAGTGGGGGGAGAAAGATGGGAGCACTTCTCACAAGCGCCCATCTCTAATTCTGAATTTCAATTTATCCTTTTGCTTTCATCCTCCTCAGAGACCTGAATCCTTGCCCAAGGCCCTCTGTTCACTGGGGGAAGCTGCCCCCTCACAAGGGAAGTCTGAAGATATTTTTGAGTCATTAGCTCGTGTTAATTAGCTGGCAATGGAGTACATCAATCAATGGCGGTTTGGAGTGAAACATCCGGTGCCGCTATCTCCTGAACTCCTCCGCCACTCGTAGGTGTCTGATAATACATTAATCAGAGGTGAGAACAGACAGAAACAGATCAATCATTCATTAATTTTAAATATCAAAAGACCATCTCTTTCAGAGAAATCCAATCTTTCATTCAGGAGCCTCATTCTCTTTTCACTATCAAGCAGTGATCGATATTCCTTTGACTGATTCTATTGGGACTAGGACTCTGTCGTCCATTCTGCAGACATTTCTAACTGTACTTAACAAGGGCCTCTTATGGATTGGGCCAATAGCAGGATTTCAATATCAAAACTTGATACTTCAAGTAAACACTTTAACATTTAATGTATTTCTTCTCTCATTTTTACAACAAGCAAGCTGCAAAATTCCACAAACCAGCCAATGCCAATGCAACAACTTGCAATGGGAATCGGTTAGCAAGCTGGCTGGCTAGCTAAATGGCAAACCGTCCAAAGGTAATGTTCTTTATGTGACTTAGCAAGCATATCCATTATCAGGTGGAGCAACCACTGCTCTTTCATTGTAAGGAGCTACAAAGTATTTCTCACCAAGTCCATTGACCAAAACTCTGCCCATGACAGCTCTGGTGGACTGGAATGCTATGTGAGGTAAAAACACTCGAAAACCTAGACACTGCAATTCGAAATGTTGAATGATTAGCCATGTCTTGAAGTTGCTTGCAATGACATAAAATGCTTTATTTAAACTTAAACAACATAGTATTTCTAAAGAAACACAGAAATTGCATAAACCTTAAAAACCTCATATTTGTTGAGCTGTCTATACAGAGGAGCCAATTTCAAGGCCAGACTGAATCACAGCACAGGACATATAAGTATAGCCTCGCCCTCGCCAGCCCCGCCCTGTACTTTCATTTCATTTCGTACAGAGGTCTGGGACCGCTGCATTGACAATCGTTCTCTCCAGGACAGCATTCTGCCTACCCAATCAGCGAAAAGTGGGAGTGTTATAGTGAGTGGTGACGTCGGTTTTGTGTGTTACGTTGTCTGGCTGCGCATTGTGCACAATAACAATGGCGGCAGCGAACGTAGTACAGGAGGCTATTCAGTCCGTTGTGGTAACGCTTCAGAGCATACAGGAACTGAAGTCTGAACAAGAACAATGTTTATTTAATTTTATCTGCGGAAAAGATGTCGTGGCCCAACTACCCACAGGTTTCGGGAAAAGTTTTTTTCCAGCTTGCTCCGTTAGTTTCCAAGGAAGTGGCTATGCTAAATGGTAGGGAAGCTATCATCCTTCACAAGCCGTCGCCTTGCATACGTCACGACCAGGCGTTAGCAATTGGGTAAAGGCAGATCCAATCAGTTTAAACTTCAGCAGAAACCACATATCTAATGAGAGAACGATTGTCAATGCAGGGTTCCCAGACCTTCTGTACGAAATGAAATGAAAGTACAGGGCGGGGCTGGCGAGGGCGAGGCTAATATAAGTACTGATCAATCCAAATAACCTAGCTCCATTTTACCGGGTCATAATGTTCAGTTAAAGGAATTATCCGGAGTGAAACAACACGAAGCTCTGTTGATTCACGTTGCTAAGTGCTATCCATAGGTATAAGAAAGACAGATTTTCATGCACGGTAGACCGAGTAACGAAACGGCAGCCAGCGCTAACTGATTAGGGCATGTCAGTTTCGTTTTCATATGCCCAATGTGCTTAACGTTAGCGGCCAGTTCGTGAATTCGGTCTACGTTGTACCTACTGCTGTCATTCTGATACCTATAGACACCATTTGACAGCCTCAGTCAACAGAACTACGGGTTGATTCACTCCGGATAATCCCTTTAAGGCAACTGGACTTCTTTTTGAGCTTTAAGACGTTTCACTTTCCATCCAGAAAACTTCCTCAGTTATGACTGATGTTGGAAATATATTTCTGGTCTATGGGTGAGAAATTTAAGCTCCTGGTATTTCCAACATCAGTCAGAACTGAGGATGGAAAGTGTCTTTGGATGGAAAGTGTCTTAAAGCTCAAAAAGACATCCAGTTGCCTTAACTGAACACTATGACAACCACAACCTGGATGAATGAGAATCTTCTCAGACGTACCGTATTCCATTTAACCTTTTTGTTTGCTATTGCCATTACGACCTCTTTTCCCTGTAAACACCAGGGCAAGAGGGAGTTGGAGTAAAAGTAGTGTAATTCCCTACAAAATGACAAAGCACCACTAAAGTGTGGTCAGGTGCCTTTGTGCTATGGTTAATAGTCAATGTGATGGAGAGTGTACTGTATATCAATACTAACACAGTTCAGCACACATCCTAATCCTATCCTACGCCCTATTTCTCATGACGTCACTATTATAAGTGATCCCCATGACACTTACTAACAAAGATAACATGACAACAGGAATACAGTGTCAGTGTGCGGAGCCAGGACATCTCCATTTAATGTCTGTCAGTGTTTAGATACATCATCACTTACCAGACATAAGAAGTTGCTCAAATTAAAATGGCAAGACACATTTAAGCAACGTTTCACTGATGGTTTGGTTTTCTATTTTTAAATAAAAGGAGGATTGCAAGCCAAAGGAGATCTTGTTAGTTCACAGTGGAGTGTACTGAGCTATTTATTCATGGCTTTCATGGTGATAAACAAGGATCACTTTGAATTCATTACCCTCTAGCTTTTCCTCAAAGAGCGAAATCAAACATGCTCCTCTCTAAAGATAACCATTGGCAGATGTACCCTGTGTACCTCGCTTGGTTTTAGATGTGTCTGAATTTCCCTGGGATTATTACATAAGGCCGACAAGTCTGAAATAGAATTAACACATCATAGTATATTCTGTGTCAAACACCATTATAAATATTACATCTAAATTTGAGACTGTGTATTCTTTGAAGATATTTCCTGGGAAAAAGAAGGTGACAAAAATGTATTCTTCTCTAAGTGCCTCTTCCATAAGGGTTGTTTTTGCAGTCAAAGGGTCATGGAATGCCTCTGTGTGTGTGTGTGTGTGTGTGTGTGTGTGTGTGTGTGTGTGTGTGCACTGTTATAAATGTAACATCATGGCTAGTCATGGGTAAGCAGACATTCTCTATTTTCCGCTGGGATACACACCAGACAGTGAAATCAGAGATGTATTTCTATGGTTTTAGAACCTCTCTCTTTATCTGAGGCCTGCAATGGCCTTCGCACAGAGACAAAAACGTAGAGTAGCCCTGTGCTCAAAGAGGAATGCCTAAATAGAACTATCTAATAGAAAATGATACAACAAGACAATAGCCACTAGCCCTCGCCTTCTCCACAACATGGTCAGAAACTCTGACTTGCATCAGACACCAAGCGACTTTATTTAACTGACAGGAAAAAAAGAAAAAAGGCCTTTGAGTGTGCTTCAAGGCTGGTTGGTGAAACTTCGATGCAATCCCATGCACACAGCATCAGTTTATTTATTCAGGGATATTTAGAAAAGGCTAATCTATCATTGTCCATAACTCAATCTTTATCGATTGTTGTTTGAGATGCAAATGTCATGTGCCTATCAGCATCACGCTAAATGGTTTGCCTGCAGAACTAGTTTCATCAGTCACAAATCCATTCCTGCAGACTGTATGTGAAGCCTCCTGTTTTTTGTTTGCTTGTTTCTCTTAGATGTGCTGAATTAGAAAATAGCCTGAAGCCTCTGAGACTGGTGATTCACTGCACTCTGGCTCTGAGAGGACACTCCATTTTAAACACTCCTTTAAAAGATTGGACTCTATTCTAACGTGCCACGTGTGTTCAGCTGACTTAAACAGCCATGTAATGTCGGTGCATTCTCCAGACACCGCTCCTTCCATCCCTGGATCTCATAGAGCTACACCTTCTTTCTTTTTCTGACAGTTTAATCAATGTGATAATAATTTCCCCGGGTGAGAATTCGATAATTAGTTACTTTTAATGACATTTTGTTTCAATCTGCAGAGATTTAATTAAAGTAATGAAAAAGTCACTGGACAATAGGGCCACACCATTCAGCATAAATAAGAGACATAATAATGGGTACATTAAGATTTCTTAACCTGCCTGAGAGGACAGGGCCAGCCAGAGAGAAAATAAGACAAGGGGAGAAGACAAAGAGAAAGAACAAGTGCATTGGAGAGAAAAGGCTGAGTCCAGGCAGAGAGAGAAGAGGAGCAGGAAGAGGAGGAGAAGAGAGAGAGATGTTGAAGGTGGGGGAGCAGACTGCTATCCTAGTGAGCTGCTGATAATTGCCTTGCACGTGATTATTGGAGACGTGTTAGTGGGTGAGCTACTGGATATGGTGTTACCTCAGGGATGTTGGCATCTCAACTCGCCAGACGACAGCTCAGTGTGCTGTGGACTTTCTCCCCCTTCCTCTCTCTCTCTCTCTCTTTTTCTCTTCCTTCCCAGCCGTTGCCGCATGTTTCCCCAGCGGTTCACTCCCGTAGCAAGTGGCTTGTCTGTGATGGATTGGCATCCTGTGTATGTCAAGCTGCTTTATGCCACCCTAATGAGCAGTCCAGGCTGAGCGGCTGCTGCTTCTCTCCTCTGCTCTCCTTAGCAGCGGCTCTGCAGTGGCTGTTGTTTTTGAAGCGGGGGAGAAATCGAGTTCCCTAAAAAATGCTGTCTTTTATGTGCGGAAAGGGACGAGGGCCATTTACAATCGTGAAGATGTCATTGCTCAGACAGAAGGAGTCCTCGCAGCAAAAACACTTTTCATTGTGCCTGCCTGCAAGATAAATTTGTGTTCTTTAATCATGACACACTTGCCCCCACAAAACTGAAGGTTTTCTATTTTTATATTTCAAATGTGTTAACGCATTTTAAAGGACAAGGGGTAAGTGACAGCAAAAAATATAAGAGGATGTTTCTCATAAACTTATGGAAAAGGTTCCATACAACACAGATTGTTTTCTCTGTAGTAAACAAACAAAAATAAATAGTATCCTTCATTTGTATATATCACAACAAAATGATCTATTTCAAAGTGAGAAATCCCTCATAGGAATAGCCATATACAAGCCAAATGACAATGTTATGATCAGCCTGTGCATATGTGCCGCAGTACTTAATCAAACGCGGCTAAGTCGCCATCATGCTGGGTGGCACTCTGCCAAAGCAGTGGCTACATGTAGCACATCGCATCTACACCGCTCTGTCTGTAGTATCCGGCCTCACCCTACCTGCCTGCTGTCTTGGCACCAGCACTGGTCTGGGATCTGTTGCTGGCACTGCAGTGCGGAGCAGGTGTGCTTGAGCCAGTGTCACACCTCTGATGAGGAGACAAGTGGAGGGGAAGAGGAAGTCATTTTTAAGAGGACAGACTGCATGGCATGCAACACGAAGGGAGAATCAGAAAAGTGCAGATGGAATTTGTTATATATTATTTTACGACACACGGTCAATGTTAATTTGATGAAACATGAATTGGAATTAGTCACTGACAACATAAGATGCATGTATTGTCATAGAATGTTCTGATCATAAGGGCATTATTTGCAGGGGATTTTGGATTTCTAGACATTGTTGACAAATGATCTGCCTGATTTTCCTGGCTGCATATTCTAATTGAGAAGACTGCACTTTGTCTTCCATTCCAAAGGAATCATTTGTGCAATGACATAGAGAATTGACTAGAGAAATGCGTGTCCCAGGAATCGGTCCCAAGCAGATGCAATTTCATGCTCTTTTAACACAACCATTTTAATTCTGTTGCCTGGCAAGAAGATCCTCTCAAAAATGTGGGCCTGCATCATACGACAGTCAAAATATTTGTCGACACTACTGAATCTTTTCCAGACAGAAGCATGATTGATTACTCAATGCCTATAATGATAATTACATACAGGTAACTACCATAGTCTGCAAATAGTTGCAACAGAGCTGGATCTCAGATTACGAAATAAGAACACACAAACCTGATTTGCATCAGATTACCTGATTCTGGAGAAATATCAGGAGAGGGCTCTTATTTAGATTATAATGGCTTTATAATGGGGATTCAGATTATAATGGTTTTGGAATGGAGATTTAGATTCTGACAATTTTGTAATGGAGATTCACATTATAATGGTTTTGTGATGGAGATTCACATTATAATGCTTTATATTTACCTTTGCCATACTACGCAAGATTCTGATTAGATAATTAATCTGAAGAGAGTCTCTTACTCTTACTGAGTACACTTCTATGACACACTTCCTCATCCATTATATTTATTCATGTTGTGTTACAGTATCTGCACAGAACTTCACATGGGCCTGGAAGTGATTTTGAAAACAATATGAATTTGTCCCCCTAAACCACCTTATTACTAAAGAGGGGTCAATGTTTCAACTCACCTGAAGAAAATACAGGAAATGTAATAGAGCTTAAATGTGTTTTGATACAGTAATATATTTTTGCAAACAGCAATGGTCGCAGAACTGTGCTTTGTTGCAAAAAAAATCTGTCCCAAATATCTTGCATGACGGATCTTTAGACCTTTTTAGCAACTTTCAATTTCCTGTGGGAACTAAGATGGAATGGAAAAAGCAGCATCCAATATCCGTCTTTATAGTTTGACTGGCATATGAATCATTCCAATAACATAAATTTATGTACATATAAATATTTATCAGTTTCTAATAAAGTGACAAATTGACAACATATCAGCAAGAAATTCCTCACCTCCATTTCATATCACAGACTTCATATTGATGTTGACAGGTCAAACTCAACTAAACAGATGATACTATTTTATAGCGCTCATTTCAAAGAATGAATTTAATAACTTTATAAATGTATGATATTCTTTTAAAATTGAGGCATTTACGCACTCTAATCTATCTAGACTGAATTTTCAAATTAGTTTATATTTCTTCATTGGTAAACCGAGATAAAAGAAGCAAAGAAATGAGCCTAAATACAAGCAATCTGAATATGTGGGAGATATTCCACATTCCTAGTGTTTTTTAAATAAAGACGGTTTGTTTGGGGATGGTGTGAAGTACAAATTGTAATTGCTCTAGGAAAGCTGTCCATGTGCCATAATAGCTCACAGTCAACATGTTTTCTATGTGGCCAATCCCAGGTCCTCAGCTCTTCCCTTGATATTAGATCATGTATAGGCTAATACACTGGTACACATTATCAGATGCTGCCAAAGTAGATGGCAGTGACAAAAAAAAAAACATTTTAACATATTCAGTCTATCCCAATTAATGAAGCAAATTATTACCATTTACCTGATTTATTTGTTTGCTGTTTTTTAATTTTATTTGTTTACAAAAGGAAAGGTGGTCATAAACAAGAACATCACAACCAGTTGGCGACACATCAACTCATTTCAATTGCACACCCATAAATGCTGTCAAACAAATTGGTAATGCACTTTTAGCACTCATTCCTGTCATTTCATTTTGGATGTTTGAGCAGTAATTCATTCGTGTTAACACCACGACATAAGTCGAAACAATCTCATTTGTATTCAAATTGCTTGCCTGATGTAACAGAATAGGACTGACAAGCCGAGCCCCAGTAATGTATTTGTGTTTGTTTGGAAGGCACAGTAATCATGGATGCCGCTCACAGGTGGTGACATTGAGCGAAAATCATTTGACACTGCCAGTCCTCTGACTAAGCGTTCGGATCATTTCCCTTTAATTAACAGTGAACCAGACACCCTGGTTTTATTTATATAGCTTTCAACATGCACCAACTTGCATCTCTTGCTCTCACAGGTCCTATTGAACATCCTGATTTGCAACTCTCGGAACTCTTGGACGGGGCTTCAAAGCTAACCGGCGTTTACAGGTTAACAAGTACAAGATAACTTTCATGATCAAGTGACAGTAACTTTTTGAAAAAAAAAAAAAAAAAAAATAGACACTGCTAATGAGACTGCAAATGACAAATGAAACAAGGCTATATTTTTTATCATTATTCTACAAAAGTTAAAATTGTCAGAAAACTCTTACAGGAAAAATATAACAACGTAAGTGATTTGACTAGTGAAATTAAATAAATGTAGACATGTTTAGTGTTTTAGTGCCGGTGGGGTGAACCCTGTGTGAACTCTCTCATGGTCATCAGCAAGGCAAGAGGTATGGAAGAGCAAGAAAACAATCAAACTACTTGAAGCTAGAGTGTGGCCTCAGTGTGGTAATATTGTGGGGGAGTGAGAGCACAGCTTCTCCTCCTGCTCCACACCAGCCTCATTCCCAAGCAGCCCTGCTCAGCATCGCCCCGGACATCTCATGACAGACAAATGTGAATGGGATGCAGCAAAGTGGAAAGGCAGACATCCCCCCAGGCTTGGCGAGTTGATTTTGGAGTAATGATACCATTTGAGCATAGCACACGCTCTGTGTTGACAGGCTGAGCATCTAACCTCAATGTTGAAACAATTACACAATGGCTGGGGATAACAATGTCTTAAGTGAAATGTCAAAATCCTGTAGGGAGATATATTTGAGACTGTTGCAAAGTTGTCCCCATGTTCACGGTACAGAGAATGTATATATATCGCTGTGATGAATGCCCTTGCCCTCATAAATCATTTCAATGCAATATTCCTTTGGAGCCTGTCAGACAACACACAGTGTATGTTGAGTCACATAAATAACATTATGTGTGACAGGTTGCATATCTTCCCTCACAGAGGCTTTAACTCTAACTTGAAAGTTTAACTAACCTTAACTATGACTTCATACAGATATGGTAAATACATGTAGGCCACATGGAGATTGTCTGAGGTTTATGTAAATCTTTAATCAAAATACCACAATAAAGCTTGTTTTATATCTGATACTGATATCGTGACCTAATGCCTAGCTGCTGCTGTAAATGCTGCATTAAACACTCACGTTCAATATGAAAGCAGGCTTGATGAAAATGGAGCACATAAAATTCTACATCATTAATTCAATTCAATTTAATTTACTTACATTTATAGTGCAATAATATCAAAACATAGCTTGAACAGGGAAATTAGTTGATGCAAAACACAAATAAATTAAATAATAAATAAATGATATAATAATACATTTCTTGATTGTTAAACAATAACATTAAGTTACAATCAGAAAATCAAAATGTCTTTGTGGTACCATATCAGTTAATTAATTAGCACTAATGATGTATTAATGTAAGTCTACCAAAGCTGCGAGCATGTACACCTGTGTCAGCTATAGACATGCCAATACCCACATTGTTAAATATGAATGTGTGTGTGAGAGAGATAGAGAGAAAAAGAGAAAGAGAGCTCCAATTGGAACCAGGTGCACAGTTGCAATTAAAGCCATAGAATTACCAAATTGAAACAACTACTTTACAAAGATAATTGCAGACTGAAATTACATTTTTGTACATTCATTTGTCACATCCAGCTACTACTGCTTACTTTAAATTCATGATGGGTAAAAAGAGAGGTTTCTCACATGATAACAGTGCTAAGAGTGGCATTTACATACACTCACATGGACATGATACTGAAGCAACTGTGAAAATGGCCAAAACTGTCAAACTGCATGAAAACAGTAGGCCCAAAGCCACACATTCTTTTAGTTCTAGTTCATTCGTGTTCAAAATATTTAAGAGGTGGAAATAACTGAAGATCTTAGAATAGCAGGTTCTGTATTGTATTTGTGCAACTACTAATTGTCATTATGGATGTAATTAATTGTTAATTGTTTATTAGCTGTACAATTGTACAACACTGTGTTGCTTTGCAAGCTTTCCGTTTATACTGATTATTTCTCAACAGATTTTTGAATTTATTCAAGTCTGGAGAGAATCAGGAAATCTGTGGCACAAGCAGCAGCATTCAAAGCACATTTAGGTCTTAGAGTCCATTGGGACCTGGGTTCAATTCCAACCAGCATTCATTTCCTGATCCCATCTTGCTCCATGTCACTGGCTTCCTGTCTCATCAGTCTGAGACAAAGAAATGCAAAAAGTCCAAAAAGACCCTTAAAGGAGCAGTCTGATGTGAATCATTCCATAACCCTGTTCTTTGAGGTCACCAAATGCTGTCAGTAAGAAAACACTGATAAAACAGACTTGATAGTAAACAGGCAACTTAAACTGAATGGGGCAGTAATTCACTTTCAGTTTATTTTCGTTTGGTTAAATTAGTTGATATTAATTATTGGTTGGTTATTTGGTCTATTTCTATGACATTTTCTGTTCAGTTTTTTTTTTTCTCTCCTGAGACTGCAATCAGTGACCTTACACAACAGGGTTACTGCAATTTGAAATATATTCCTCACACTTTTGGATTACTAAAGCAGGGAAGTAAGTGTAAGGCCCTGTCCAATTTTAACTACTTCCACTCATTTTTGCACTAGCACAAGTAGGCCTACTCAGTGTTCTCAGGTCCACATTCAAGTTCATTGATAAAATAGGTTTATCGCCCAGCCCTAGACCAGCTAAGGAAAAGATTAATACAATGAATATTGCAATTAAGCATGCAAATGTTAAAATATGTTGGGGTTGATGCAAATGTAATATTATGTTGAGTGAGTCAGAACAACCGCTCAAAATCTGCATTATCATATTATCTGCAGTTTCTTCCAACAATGAATGAGGACATGCCTGCGTTAACATTCATGAAAATTGGTGAAAATGCTATGTGTGTACATATTTCTATCCCTAACACATCTCACTTCTCGAAGGGTGTCTTCTTTTGGGGGGTCAAAATCAAGCTATTGTTAAGAATAGAGAAATGGGAATTTCGTCCTTATTCAGTCTCAACATATTTCCAGCGTTTAATTTACAGTAGCTCAGTGAATCATTTGTAGTGTATGATAAGCTATTGTATGTTAGTTATATAAAACTGTCTATTAGAGATGGAACAATACACTCAAGCCATGCGGCCACAATATGATTCAACATACATTTTTTTTAAAGCAGACAATAGTGATTTAAAACATTCAAAAATATATTTACAGCTTAATTCTATAGAATAAGCTACCTCTTAGCCTGTTTTTAAGACAAATGGAGTCTGTTGGCTCAACAACCCTTGTCACCTGACTTCTGCTGTCTGTCTTCTCTAAAAAGCATTTTTACTCACAAGTAGATCATAAAGACAGGCCAGTCTATATCAAAATGTGTAGTCTGGCTAGAACCAACAGTCCAAGCTGAATCCAACAGGCAGGAACAGCATTTTCCAACCCAACTTACCACTAGGATACATCTACTGTAGGTGTCCCTACAAGAATAGAGCTGTTGTCCGACCAATAGGCACCAAACTTACCACTAGGATACATAGGTGTGTACCTATAAGAATAGAGCTGTGGTCCGACAAATAAGCACCCAAGTTACCACTAGGATACATCTAAGTGTGTCCCTACAAGAATAGAGCTGTGGTCCGACCAAGCTTGAGAGAACAGCTACTAAGGCCCTATGGTTCATTTCTAGACTGCAAAGAATTTGCTATCACTAGCAAATGTCAAGGTATCTAAGCTATCAAAGAGGTAAAGTATCGAAGAAACAGAAGGACACAAAAAGAAAGCATCTGATACAGAACACAGAAGTGCTGCTGAAAGCATCTTTCATCTAATCTCAAGTGAAGATGGACTACTCTGGCAGAGATTGGATCTAAATTGTTTTAATCTCAGCCCTTGGTAGCAGAAAAAAGTCAACATACTGTAGCGGCTTGCTACTGTGACGCCTCTGCAATATCAGTTTGTAATGAGAGGGCTTCTGGGGTCCAGCTTTCATACCTCTGTCTTTAAAACGTTGCCCTTACACATGACATCAATAAACCACACCCGCGACTCTTGTCGCGTCATGTCGGGTATTAACTAATCAAGTCTCGAGTAAGCTGTTAAGCTGTGTCACTGCTTTCTTGCTTTCTTTTTTCTCATTCACTTTCTTTTCTCCATTATAGTCGCTGAGACCAGCGCAGGCCACTGATGATTCCCTGAAGGCAAACTGTGCCGCTGTTGGGGGCTTGCTGCTTTCTGCTTGTGTGGTGGACTGCGTGATAACCCCAATCTCACATGAAGTTTAATTGCTTCCCCCTGTGTTACTGTGCTGTGGGAGGGAGGGCACGTTGGCTACGATGCTTCTATAAGTCAGCACTGCAGTAAAACACAGCTAGTTCTGTTCACTAAATAAGACGAAAACAGGGAAATAACTGGAGATCATGAGGCTGAAATCTTTGTAGTCGTTTTACATACAGTATCTCAACCTGCTGTAACTTCTTTGTAACTTTTTTAATAAAATGTTTAAATATACACTTCCCACTGGCTTGGTGATTTTAATAGTCGGTGACAAAGCTCTTGGAGAAAATGACACCAACCATCTGGGTAATAGCATCTGGGCCAAATATGGGGAGAATTCAGCCACCACTTGACTTCGACAAGGCGGCTGTTTGTGAAATCCGCTGACAGTTGAATGAGAAGATTAATTGCGTTCATCCATGACAGTTGGAGGGAGCTGCCTGTGGATACCTGCCTTACTTGCTGATGTCAAGGTGTCACCTCGATGCTTGCAGTGCCTTGAAAATCCTTCAGAGAGAATTGGTTTGACTGGTGTACTTTGGAGTGGCTCTGTGTTTTAAGAAATGGGCTTTCATGGCCAATTGTGCCTACACATTTTTTCATCCACATATTCCAGACCTTGTCGTCGTCCCTGGTGAGGTGACAGGGACCCATTATAATCTGAGAACTATATCTTTTCATAAAGCTTACACAAATGTAGAGGCAGTGTCTGTATATTACTACTGACGGACGAAAGGTTTTTGACTTGACAGCATGATACTGATGATACTCCTTATACTCCACTTTCGACCCTTTCATTCATTTACCGGTGCTCATTGCAAAAAAATGTTGTTCATTTCAACAACATCTGCAACATCAACTATGTATAATGTATGCCAAAGCAAAAAGGTTATCATTTTCACAATGGTGACACAGTGCAACCCACTCTGTGACTTTGGGATGGGGACAATGGTCAATTAACTATCTTGCCTGTCAAAACTTCTACTGGTCACTTGAACTTCACTAAAATCATAAGGCAAAACAACAGAAACAATACCAGTTCCATCTATTACACAGGGTGAGCTGTGAACAAGAAGGCACCACCACTTTACACAGATGAGACAGTAATCTGCACAGCAACACATATTGTGATCTGGCCTACATTAGAAACACTCCGTTGTTTTCCAAAGTACCTAGCAAACAAAACTAAAAGGCTATCCATGACTAACATACTACATGCTAACATACTAATGAGGTGGCAACTCATCGTCTTGCATCCTCATACAAACTCACTGAAATTTGTGCAAATATGGATTTTGATGTTGCTTGTAGACACAAAAAACATTGTAATTTGTGGGTCACTCATTAAATGGCCTGAATATACATTTTCTAGCAATAGCCTCATTTTTTATATATATTCTGTTGGTATGCCAGTTTCATAAGCTGATAAAAAATGTATTGGCACACAGCCCCTAATGTTGACCTTGAGATGACCTAGAGTAGGAAGGCTAGACAGCTAGTACTTCTTAACCCATCACCACAGCTTGTATTTGTGCCAGTGAAGCCACTGTGCATGTCCATTACCTCAGCAGCCATTAGAAGTAGTGAGTCATTCCATGACCATGATGTTCCATGACCAATCTAGTCAAGCAAGCTAACAGAGCCTAGAGCCTGTGTACAGTAGCTAGACAGCTAAGCTTCTCTAAAGGCAATGTCATGATGCTTGTCCTGTGTGTGTGTGTGTCACTGGACCTTGTAATTCTGGCTAACAGCCTCTCTCCTTTAGGTTTTCTCCAATGCTTCATCTCCCTGTAAGCAACAGCTGCCAACTGACTACTTTTAGCAGTAAAAACTACCATCTTACAGTAAACATCATCACAGCATTGTTTGAGAATAAAAATATATGGCAGATATATGTCTTATATATATATACATATTTGTCTTCCTGAACATTTTATCTTGTCTTGCCATGTCCTCTGTAAATAGCCTGCACCAGGATGTGATACGATATGCTACTGTACATGCAATATAACTTCACATTTAGAGGTGGTTGCAAACCTTTGCAATGCAATGCAGTTCCATTCTCTCATATCAGTGAATGCATTTTGGAAAAGTTCAAACTATGCCCAAATCTATTCCACTTCAGGGAAAAGCTTTACAAACATGATTCCCTCTTTTAGTTAAAAAAAAAGGTATTCCGTCTTCACGTGGTAACTTTTTTAACTCAAGCACTTCTGAAATAGCTTGCAGGAGGTTGCCTCAGCCACACTAGACATGGAGGCGTGAGCCGAGCCATATTTGGTATGGACAAAGCAGTCTCCCAGGAGCAATTTACCTGCCGCTGTTAAACTGTCAACTGTCAGAATGCCACAGTGATGAGAGAAGACACTGGTGGGTGTTGATTGGATTTGTTTAGGGTGGCTCAAACTCTAATTCTGAAGGGCACTGGGGAAGTAGAGGAGACAAAAAAAACTTGAACCATTTTCAGGGCTTATAAGTGAAGCAGTATTCCTTTAGATGATTGTAAAAGAGGCCCTAATGAATAACACTGTGTATTAAGTTGTGAATACATTCTGAATATAGAGTTGGCAGAAGCACAGGTCAGACTGTATTTTTTCAATGTCACTCCATTCTGACTGGATCTCTGGTTTGTATGAATATAAAAACATTCATTATTGTTTATACAGCTTCAGGCAAACTAACTAATATAAACTTTTAACTAGGTATTCAACACAGCCATGTGTCCTTCGAGCATATTTTTACAGTGAATATGTAACTTTCAAATTAAAAATTGAACACTAATAATGTGACATTTCTGAAAAAGGACCATTAACTGCACAATTTAGTCTAATCTGTCACAAGCTTAAACTTGAGCAGCCCTGTTGTGTTATGTAATTGCCTGTTTTGTGGAAGAAAGATGGAATTAATCATATACAAAGTTGAGTATTACGCAATTAATTTTAAGACTGACATCTATTGTGGTTGCGAACCCAGGCTGATTCCCCTGGGAATTGTGCCTTTTTTAAAAGACTTAAGAACAAAAAATGTTGATTTGAATAATGGCCTGAATATTTTCTTCCAAAACGTGTTTTGAAGGAGTTGATGACTCAGCCTCTTTTACACTGGAGATAAGGTAAAATTGTACCTTGGAAACCCAGTTCTATATTGGAATAATATGTTACTTGGGATACATAGTGCACTGAAGTACCATACAATATGCAAACACATTCCTGGTCCAGAACAGGGACCCAGGCTTTTACCTAACCCATTTCCTGAAGTGAGCACTCAAAGTGATACACTCTCATAGAAAAATGGCATTTGGGATCCATGGCTGCAATGCAAGAAGGCAGTGGCAGTACTGTAACCTTGCAGGCTATGGTGTGACTAACACATAGCACTTGGGGAGTTGAAAAGAAAATGAAAAGTAAACAAGTCTGTCAATGGTGTCACACCTGTCACGCTTTCTCCCACTCTTTCTTGCCAACTTCTGGCAAATTGCTTCGCCATGGTAGTGCATCTCTCTCCCAGAATGGTGAGCAACCTCAATGCCCTATGCTCTGGAGTATTAAAAAAACATTAACAGCTGTGCAAGGGGCAAACAACACTGTCACTGTGTGGCCTGGCGTTTCATGCAACGAAAGTCCTCTTTGGATTCAGCATGTTTACCAAAATGATGGCCTTTAGAAATGATGACAATGAGGTCATGAGTCGGTCTCCAGCGGCCAAGGATTTATAAAAGACCTTCTTCTCCTAATGTAGGTACAATGTACATGAAGGTAGACGACAAAGGCTTAATTCAAACGGCATTCAAGTCGCTTTTAAAGCTGATTTCATTTCTGTAATTATCTTAATAATATGCAAAGGAGAGGCACCTGTCTGTCTGAAAACCTCTTAGCATGCATAGTTGGATGGGTTATTATCAGACACTAGGTGATTCATTCCCTTGCAATACTTTGTTTCAGAGTAATTTCACCGAGGTCATTTTCTCAAAGGTATCCTTTTAGCACTGACATGCTAATTAGGCCATTGTTATGAGGGCATTTGATAGTACAAAGTAGTGGCAGGTTATAATTACACGTGAGCACTGCTGGTGTAAAAAGCACTCGGTGCGCTGTGCCTTTTGCTTTTAATGGAAGTTTTCACATTTTGACACTTTCACATCCAAATAGCCTGGCAAACAGTGACCTGAGCGCAGTACCTTGTGCAGAGAGGATAGTGGTGGGATGAAAGAACAAGGAGTGTGCCCGGTCACCTGGGGGGATCGGATGAAAAATGAGGAGAAAATGCTAACTACTGTTTTTATCTCTGCAACAAGCACGCCTTCATTTATCCCGGTCGAACAGATTAAAGGGATAGATTGATTAATTGGCCTCGCAACCATGCTTTTAATGAACAGTGAAGCAGGCATACGGGCATATTTGCTTGATCCTTTCTTTGTGAGCCGGTGTTAATGAAACCCCAGTGGACCAGAACCAATGTGACACATTGAAATCATTTGTGTGGGTTGGCGTGAGACACACTTGCTGCTGAAGTGTTTGTTTAAACTGATGAGGCATAGTTTTACTAATGATCCTCATCTGAAATAATAATGGAAATGAAACACTTCAAAAGTATGACTGAAGACAACACCAGAGAATCAACAAAAACATTTTTGAGACAAGAGAATGATGTAGAGAAAGGTTATGTTTTTGTGAACTTGCCTCATATCCGTGTTAAAATGATTTTTTTTACTCTTCACTCAGTGTCTTCAATTAAGATGTTGACATAGCTGTATAGCATAATGTCAAACTGAAAGGCAATATCATGGCATTTGTCTGTAAAAGTGAAAAATAGAAAGTTTATATCTTTGATAATTTCCTTTCTACAGCAGTCTAAAAAGTGCAGTCAGAATTTTTCACTGTGGCAAAAAATGTCTAGAATGGTTTTAAAAAAAAAAAAAAAAAAAAAAAAACAGGTGACGATTGTTCCATTTGCCTTCCTCACATGCCTACTTCAGGATGTACTGGAGGTGTTTTTATGGATTTGATTACAATTCAAATGGCCTAAAAAGATCGAAAAATACATCTTAACGGATGTATTCTTCTTTCAAATAAATGATTTAGGCAGTGTTGTATTTAGTGCCCAAATGTCCGACTTGAGTAAAAGTACAGATACCCTACCAAAAAATTACTTTGGTAGAAGTTCAAGTACTCTACTAGCATGTTACTCAAATAAAAGTCTAGTATCTAATATTTGCTGTACTTAAGTAGGTAAAGTAATCTATAATTAAATGTACTTAAGTAATGAGAGTAAAAGTACAAGTAGGTAACATGTAGCTTACAACAACAAAAAAATAGCAACACTGTTATACATTTTCTTCCATTAATTTGAATTTACTTGCAAAGGATAGAAACCAGCCATAATAATATTTGTGATCAATCAATACATGTGATTTTCATTTAATCTAATTTCAGTTTTGTTTCCTCCATCCCAGAATTTTAGATCCTGCAAATGTAGTAACTGCAGAAATTGCAATAGAGGTGACAGAGAGGACCTTTTTAAAGTATGTCACTCATAAGCCATTTAATCATATAAATTATGAAGAAGGTAAATTCACCTAAAAAGTTGCCTGGTGTGAATTATTGTTATCCACTTATCCAATGATAAATCAGCTTCACCAAAACACTCAGTTAGTCTACCACAAACTTCAATTCATTGTAATACTTGTAACTATACAGCCGACTAAAAATGTAGTGGAGTAAAAGTATACATTTGTCTTAGGAAATGTAGTGAAGTAAGAGTAAAAGTAGCCAAATTCTTAACAACTCAAGTAAAGTACAGATACTCCCAAAACCTACTAAGTACTGTAGTGAAGTATTTTTCCTTAGTTACTATACATCACTGGATTTAGGCTAATTTATTTTAAAAAGTAAACAGAAAAATGGCACTTACTGTAAAGGATGTGTTTACTGTTTTGCCTATGTTGATTTATCTCCATACATTCTACTCACACAAGCCAATGGTGCTTTACCTAAGCTGCAATTGGTCAATTGTCTGAGACCAATACAGAGGTGTGAAATCAAATTAGTATACAGGGTACAACATGGTTATTTGTGTATAACTGTGCACAGATGCTTTGAATTGCTGCAAAGTTATGATCAGACTACTGCTGACATTACAAGAATTAGTTCAAGACCAAACATGACAATATCACATTTAGTCAATACATTTATCCAGGGTAGTTTACCCAAACTCTCTTTGTTAGAGTGGGGTGTCCTTCGATTTTGCCTTACATAAGTATTGTCTATTCCCTCAAAAGAGGCACTGCAATGGCTAATGCATCAGAAACACGGCTTAAACTCCTCTCTGTACTGGAACAAACAACCAAGAGAGATGCCATCTAATGTTACATTGTATCCACTGTTTCAAAAGGTAGGGCATGAAAGCAAGAAAACTCTTTCACAAACATGGCAGCTTTTTTAGGGGCATCGGGGAAGCAGAGCCATTAATATAACACAACCCAATGTGTGTGTGTGTGTGTGTGTGTTAAGGAGTGTTAACCTCCACCCCCAGGCCTCCGCATCTGTGTTGTCAGACATCACCTCAACAATTAAAGCTCTGTAAACATGATTCTCATTCTCAGGTTCAAAGGTTCTGTTTTCTTATTTGGTTGTTTTCTTAAAGGTTCTGTTTTCTTATTTGCCGATGTGTTTTCTCTTTGGCCATTTGTGTTTTCTGTTCTGCTGTTGTTTTTTCTCTTTTGTAATTCTGAATTTGCAGTTGCCTTATGAATTTGTTGTACTGTTTTTTGATTTATGGTTGTGTTTTTCAATTTGCTGTAGTGTTTTTTTTTGCGGTTGTTTTTTATTTACTTGCAGTTGTGTTTTATTATTTGCTGTTGCGTTTTTTAATTTGCTGTTGTGTTTTGACCTTCAGGGCCACCGTATGTTTGAGGTGTAGCATGTAACAAACCAATAAGAGTTCACACTCTCTTTCCCTTTAAAAGTCTGGCGCACTGTTCCATGGCGTATTATGTATTATGATGGCGGATTATCCTTGGCGAAATGTTTTCATGTGAAGAATATGTGCATGAGGTGAAGGCACGGGAGTTTTACAGTATATATAACCAAAATATGAACTTAAATGATGTTCCTCTTGGTGTAGCCTAATATGTACTTTTTTTGTTTCTTGACAATCTCTCTTGAAAAGTGTATTTATATCCCTATGTGTCTGCCACTGGTCAAATAGCCCTGGGGGTGCACAACTGTGAGGACCACACCTGGACCACCAACACTCCATCACTGGCAAAAAAAACTCAGCAGCGCCACTACTTCCTGTGCAAACTCAAACAAGCAAGTGCCCCACCACCCATCATGACCACATTCTACAGAGGAACCATTGAGAGCCTCCTCTCCAGCTCCATGGGGCGGAAACTGCACTGACTACAACAGGAAAGCTCTGCAGCTCACAGCTGAGAGGATTATAGGAGCACCACTCCTCCCCCTGATAGACATAAACACAACCTGCCTCTCCCAGAAAGTGATCACCATGTTAAATGATCCCAGCCACCCTGCACACCAACTGTTCAACCTCCTGCCCTCTGGAAGGAGGTACAGGAGTCTCTGCGCCCGTACCACCAGACTCACTAACAGCTTTGTCCACCTGCTGAACTGTTCCCCTTTCCAGCCCCCGAGTATACAATCTGGACTCTGAATCCTCTTACAGAAAAGACTACCTCCGATCTATGCAAATTTGCAGAGCCTGCTGCCGCTTTATTTATCAATGTTGTTACTCTTTGATTTTGCTCTGAAAAACCACTGCTGCCATTATCCGACTTTGCACTGTAAAACCATTACCATTTAGAAACATTTTTAAGCCTCTTTTTAGTACCAATTATTTAAATACAAGCAACGTATATGCGTTACTCCACATGGATTTTACATACGGTTGCTAAAGGGTTAGGACATGTTCTCCATTTATTTTTCACTGTTTTACTGACAGTCTTATGGCTGTGTGTTGATGTCCCAGAGCCGGTGACTCTTCACAAATTAAACAGTAATATTCATGGCTGTGTGTTGATGTCCCAGACCAGGAGACTCTTCACAACAGCACATACTGCCATGGGCGTAAATTTCATTTAACAGTAGGGGGGGGACAATAGATATAAAATTTCTCAACGGAAAAATGAGCAAATCGGAAAAGCTGTACAAATGTACGTCAATTTGAACATTAGCTATTAGCTAGTATATTAACCCGCCCTCAAGAAACGTTAGGCTGCCTGCAGACAGACCCACTACATGGAGCGTCACAGTGTTGTTAGCCAATCAGAGGCGAAATATTTGCATATCATTAATATTCATAAGAATCTTCTCGAGCTATCCCTGCTCTCGTTTTCACCTCACTAAAATAGCTTGAAACAAGACAACCACAGCATATTTTTTGTCGAAACCAACTCTCATGACATTATTTTAGATAAGAGACTACGACAAAATTAATGAAAATACGATGGAATGAGATCTTTAAGATACATTTTTGAAGGAGACAAATAGGTCAGGTTGTTCTTATAAAGATATGTCCCCACAGTGAAGAACTTTGCTTGTATCATCATTAAAACTATTTATTGCATTGATTGTTATGTTGTTTACAGTCAAGCCATCAACATACAATGAAATACAAACCTGACTAGGCTACTACTGTGAAATAATGAAGACACACGCAATATAAATATACCAGCGGTAGTGGTGCTTCCAAAAAGATAAATACTGGGTATGTTTGTCACACAGTGGCGAATTTTCAGTAGTAATATACATGCATATGCGTGACGGACTTAGACAAGGCCCGCCAATCAGTTTTGAAACTAACTGTTATTTAGGGAGTGAAGATGGCTGTGGGTCACAGCGAAAACCTAGAGTTTAAAACAAACCTAAATGCATTTGCACATATAGCTACCTGTATATCTTCACAAAACTATTTTACCCCACTTACCCCAGAGATATCCTGAAATTGTATTGTAATGGAGTAGACAGAAACTGTACTTAAGAGCTAACATATTTAAACTAATTTATTGTATTATAATGATGAAAAATAAAATATATATTGGAATGACATAAAGCATCTTTGAAAATATTCGCTGCACTTTTCTTAACCCTTTGACCCCTTGATCTATAATTACTGAGCGCTCAGTCAGATATTTTGATTTTTGATATATGAAACAAACAAAAAAAACAATTCACAAATATTCCAAATAGGTTACACTTTTTAGTAACAAATGCTATACCCACTGGTAATCAAATAAGCCTTCTCAAACACTCAAATAAGTCAGATTAATGATTACCAAAAAAAACTGTCTGATCCAACTTTTACTCTACTGGATAATTCAGCCGTTCAGTGGCCAATGAAAATACACAAGTCAATGAAAAAAATCCTCAGCTCCCATAGCAACAGCAATAGCAAAAAAACACACACTCAGTTCGTTTTTCAAAATGTCTTTCAAAAGTGTCAATTCAGTCTGAATCGTTTGCACACGCACAAAAAAAAGTATCCGATGGCTCCAGCGATTCAATCTGCCGCATGCAGTAACGTAACAAAACAAATGATAGTGTTCCTCAGTGTCCTTATTACCAGGAGCTAGCGATTCAGTCCGCAAGGAGCAGCAAAGTATGGGAGAGCGGGGTTGGTTGTCACACGGGTAGGTTGTCACAGTCATCATATCTCAGCCACTAGAGGGCGCTAATCAAAACCGTTGACACAGAAATATTCGTATTTAGTGTCAGAGGTCACCTACATTGACAGTGGAGGTGAAAGCAGCAAAACATTGAGGTGAGACAACTTTATTTGTTTTTCATATGCAAAAGTAAATTTTGATGCATCTAATGTTTTTCTTCTTACTCATTACACTATAGGTTGACATTAAAATAAATATTACCATTTGAAAGTGTAAAGACAGAGTTACAATTTAGTTAGTTTTTTTCTTGGTTAGGAAAATCCATGTGGGCGCTAACCTCAGTCAGTTGGGGGAGGTTGTCACAATTTTTTCGGGGTTGGTTGGTATATACATGCATTCTATTATAAAACTAGTATTCTTATTTTTTTTTACATAGGAAAATGGGTAGAAATTATGTCAGGAAGACAGTGAATGGCCAGACAATGCCTGATGTGATGCTTAGGGCAGTCAGGGAGGTGAAGCTGGAGAGCAAATC
The DNA here is from genome assembly GCA_017657215.1 of Limnothrissa miodon. Taxonomy (NCBI): domain Eukaryota; kingdom Metazoa; phylum Chordata; class Actinopteri; order Clupeiformes; family Clupeidae; genus Limnothrissa; species Limnothrissa miodon. The sequence continues at coordinate 257,753 of JAGFZM010002127.1, read as the reverse complement.
CATAAGAGGGATCGCTGAAAAGTACAACATAAATTACCATACGCTGGCAAGATATTGCAAGAAAATTAGACAAGAAGAGATTGAGGGAGATTGTGTCCAGCCATCTGTGTCAGTAGGATATGTGAAGAATAGGATAGTTTTCACAGAGGAACAGGAACATCAGCTGGAAAACTATATCCAGACTGCTTCTGACATATATCTAGTTCTAGCGCCTACAGAAGTTCGTAATCTGGCGTACACTTTTGCACTTGCCAACAATGTACCTATACGATCCAACTGGGCTAAAATGGAGATGGCCGGTGCAGACTGGTTTGGTGCATTTCTTAATAGGCATACCACCTTGTCAATTAGAACACCAGAGGCTACCAGCTTAGGCCGCACCAGTGCATTTAACAGGCACAATGTAGGCAAGTTTTTTGACAACTTGGAGGAGTTATTGAGACGCCATCAGTTCGAGCCCGAGTCCATTTGGAATATGGACGAAACAGGGATCACAACAGTCAACAAGCCACATAAAGTGGTAGCAAGGAGAGGTTACAAGCAGGTTGGGTCACTGACCTCTGGAGAAAGAGGAACTTTAGTCACCCTCTCCTGTGCTGTTTCTGCAATAGGGACTTCTATTCCTCCCTTGTTCATTTTCTCCAGGGTCCATTTCCATAATCATTTTTTGAGTGGTGCCCCTACAGGGAGCATTGGTGCTGCAAATCCATCCGGATGGATGAATGAAGGTCATTTTGTGAAATTCCTACAGCATTTTGTCTCCCACACACGATGCACTAAGGAGAAGCCCTGTCTCCTACTACTGGACAATCACAGTTCTCATCTGTCAGTTGAAGGGCTGAATTTTGCCAAGGCCAATGGCATTGTGATGCTTTCATTCCACCCCCATTGCTCCCATCGCATGCAGCCCCTTGATTTGTCTGTTTACGGTCCTCTCAAGAGTTATGTCAACAAAGCCTCAGCTGCCTGGATGTTAAATAATCCTGGAAAAACCATGACCATATATGATATCCCAAGCATTGTGGCTGTCGCCTTTCCGCAAGCAGCCATCACTGAAAATATCCAGTCTGGCTTTAGAGCTAGTGGGATCTATCCCTATGACAGGGAAAAGTTTACAGAAACTGCATTTGCTCCCTCCACTATCACTGACCGACCTTCTGACCCCAGTCCGAATCCTATCCTGACTGCAGAGGAGCGTCCAGCACAGCCAAGTACACTTCCACCACAGCCAAGTACACTTCCACCACAGCCAAGTACAAGCACAGGACACACTGGTTTCAGCCCTGAAGAACTGAGACCATTTCCAAAGGCCCCTCCACGGAAGCAGTCCAGCAAAAGGAAGACACGGAAAAGTTGTATACTTACTGACACTCCTATCAAAGAAAGTATTGAAGCAGAAAAGGAGGCCAGTCAGAAACGACTGAAAAAGTCACTTTTTTCTCAGGCAGAAAAGAAAAAGTCTTCTAAAAAAAGGAGAAAACAGGAGGAACTTCCTTCCTCAAATGAAGAGGAGTGTTTTTGTTTGGTGTGCCTTGAGCCTTTTTCAAATAGTCGCTCCAAGGAGACATGGTTGCAGTGCATCATGTGCAAGGGGTGGGCCCACAAGGACTGCACACCTGGGGCCTCATTTATAAACGATGCGTACGCACAAAAGAATGCGTACGCCACTTTCTACGCAAGCTTTGGTATTTATAAAAAGTCAACTTGGCGGCAAAATGTGCGCACCTCCACGCAAGCTCTGACTGACCCATGCGTACGCACAAAAAAACGAAAAGGGGAAAGGGCTGCATCAGGAGGAAATGAGGAGAACGACCTAAATTTGGTTTAGTAGGCTAATCAAAGTTGAACACAAACATAACATCGCGATGACGTAGCACTTCACATAAAAGAATCCTGCTAAAATCTCAAATGCGGTTGGTTGTTAATTGATTCACTCCTCAAGAAATATGATATTTGAGGTAATAAAGACAAATTACTAAGTTATTTATAGAATACTTTTGCAAAATAAGCAGTAGACAAAACTATAATTATCCACGAATGGCTGTTATGCATGTTTTATCATTTTTCAATAATGATCATCACACGGTGGGCAGGCAAATAAAAAAGCACAATTACAGAAAAGTAGGCTATGAGATATCCAAAATGTGATCGGTGGTAGGCTACCTATTAACTGCAATCATACATGTATTTCTTTAAGGACACCGAGTGAAAATGAATTTGTCATTGTTACATGTAACATGTCCCGCAATCCAAGTTATACTGTGTGTGACGTGGAGATGGTGCTTTGTGCTCACAAATGCAGTCGCACGGTGGTCTAGTTCAACCCGATGCATATTGAGACAGTGTTATATTAAGTGCAGACTGAATGTTGGAGCTGTGTACGATGGTGCAGATTATTATTGCATAAATCATTATATTTTTTAACCATTCTATCATTTCTAAACGTTCAAACTTCTATCCATTCAGTAATACTGCAGGGGACAGTTATCCGCTGAAATGGTGAACGGTAAACCAAACTTCCACTTCACAGTCAACGTGACGTTGACGTTGTGCTTTATGTTTCTTTTCATTGGCTTTTGCCATGATTTCAATATATATTAATATTCATTTAGGGTGTTTTGCTGAATATTTATAAGCAATTATAGGTGTGGTTTGAAGTATGCACAGGTGGCGCAACTTTAGAGTAGGATGTGATTTATAAATGAAAAACAGCGTGGAATGTGCGTACGCACAGGTTTATAAATCTGAATATTTTTGTGCGCACGCACATCGTGAGTTTCGTGCGTACGCCATCTTCTGGCGTAAATCCTACGCAAAGTTTTATAAATGAGGCCCCAGGTTTGTCAGTTTATACTTGTCATAACTGTGATTCTGAGCCCGATAGTGATTGTTGAATGTTTTTTAAAACTGTGTTGACACCCAGAGCTACTAAAACTGTAAAATTGCCATATAAAAAGTTACTATATCTATGTTTTTTCAAGGAATTTTATTATGTAGTTGCTTCTGCCCTTTTTAAGTCAGTGATGTTTTAATTCAGTGATGTTTTTGTATGCATGTTACATTTGCATGCTTGTATGCATGTTACATTTGCATGCTTTAATTCTGCCCTTTTTAAGTCAGTGATGTTTTAATTCAGTGATGTTTTTGTATGCATGTTACATTTGATGTTTTCGTATGCATGTTACATTTGCATTCTTTGAAAAGGAACAAATGGAATTTATTTAGTGATTTTGAACATATGAGATGTTGTTCAGCGATGTTTAAATATACGCATTTTACATGACATGTTTTTAATCTAAAGCCTAAAAAAAAGGAAACAATAAAATGTAATTCATGATTTTATACATATGCAATGTTGTTAGATTTATACATCATTGAAAATAAAATAAAAAATACATGACTTTTAAAAATATCTCGATTTTTATTTTTTTTTCCATTTGAATAAATATAGGGACAACCAACCCCATAGGATGTGACAACCTACCCCACTATGGGGTTGGTTGTCACATTTGTGCAAGGTGCCTTTGACAGCCCGTATCTTTTGATGAAAATGGATTCTACATGAGCTAGGACTAGTGCTGGGCAATACAGCAAAATCTGATATCGATCCGATACCAAGTAAATACATGGTCAGTATCACCAATATCGATACCGATACGATACTTATTACACTTAAAAATGGAGCACAATTTATTTTAAATAAATGAGTAGGCCTATGTTTTACGGAGAGAAGGAAGAGGCCTGTTTTAGTAGCCTATACTTTCTTTCCTTCAGAGCTATATTATGGGTGGGATTTGAACCCTGTGTATAGGAAATAGAGTTATAGAGCTTGTAGAGAGTTGTACGATACCAACTTTAATATCGATTATATAAATACCTTGAATCGATCCGCCCACCCCTAGCTAGGACTATCCATTTGTACCTGACACATCAAGTAGTAATTGTGAACAGAAAGGGTGTTGTTCTTACCATATGCTATTTTGGCAGAAATTAAATTTAAGTAAAAACTGTGACAATCAACCCCGCTCTCCCCTATTAAACAAAAAAAAAATAAAGTCCGTTTCCGTCCGTTGTATGCAGGCAGCAAATTATCAAAACTAAGCTTTCTCAATGTATGTATGCACGGAGCTAACCACGATCACACCCAAGAATGCGTTCTAAATAAATATTAGCAAGGTTTGGCTACTTCCCTCTCAGATGCACTTGTAGCAGCCACGGATCTCACGGAGAAGTCTCTGTTGGCAGGGATCTGCTAACTCTCGGTCAGGCAATTCCCACTATATGGCCGCCAGACTCGCAACGTTATGCGGGCCTCTTCTCATTCAGCGAACTGTCAAGGGATCATATTCCTTGTTCCCCCACATTGGCTAAAAACCAGATCACAGGATTCTAAACACTTGCCGTACTTAAATCTCACTGAAGAGGCATGAATGCTGTACATGCCCTTCTAAATTCCTTTACTCTCAGCCGTATCTAGACAAGAAAAAAAAAAAAAACCTCATTCTTGCTAACGAACTCTGCTTCCTTCCTGTTAACCCCTGACCCCACCCTCATTTTCAGCGATCTCTGATACCAATTGGCCATTGATAAAAGATTAATTAAATAATAATTTGACACCCGTCACATATGGCCACTTGTGTTGCATATGCCACTCAAAATAACGTTGTTCATTACGTTATTGAATTCATGCAAGCTTTGCTGAACGACAATACCACAAGCTAACTAATGATGAATGGCTGATCTGCAGAAGGTATGAAACCAAAACGTTAAGTAAAATAGTATGCTCCGGTTGCCATAACTCAGATTTGATCTGTATCCAAAGCTTGAAAGAGGTGTTTGTTTTGAACTAGGACGGAACGCACTTTGCTCCGCTCACTGCATAGCCTACCCACTATTATCCTAAAAACACAAAACGAGCTAAAACGTTTCCTCTATTTCTAACGTGACCTAAGTTGGTGTTTCTGACGGCCAGCCGAAGGTCTTACCTTGCTGTCCATACAGACATCATGTTCTTGTTATTTAAAATCAATGCACAATTTAACTATAGCCTACCTTCTGATTTCAATCTTAATTTTTCTGCAGTTCTTTATCTTTTATTAACCTTCATATCAGGTTGAGTCTATGTGAGTGTACATTCCTAATATAGGTTGTTTTAGTTGTGATTTTTGAAATACATCCTAAACAGGTGGAGATGGTAGAGATTAGCCGTGAAAATGATGTAGTGTAATGTATAGGCCTACATGGATTTTTTTTTTTTGTCTTTACAAAAGACTCCTGGGTGATTCTCACTGAGTGGTGCCTTTTGCTGTCCCGGGCACAAGCAAGTCATTTGCCAGGTTAATATAGGCTAATACAAAATTAACTGATAAGGGATTCTTTTTATAGTGCTACATGTTTTACCTACAGAAAAACATTTCTTGGCTCTTTACATTCATGTTCCAGATTTTTTTCCAGTTTTGTGTGATGGAATGCATGCAATTTTTGCATGTCCCCAACACCACTATCAATATGGAAAAAATGTTCTTTCAAAATTTAAAAATGTTCTTTCTTACTTCTTATTTAAAATTATTATTTTGCTGAATAAGACCTAAGTATATTTAACATTTGTTAATAAAAATAACAATGTAATTTCTAAAAAGAAATAAACGATTTTACATTACATCACCCTTAAACAACTGTCCACCCTGTCATATTTAGGAATTTAGTCCCGTTAAGAAAAAGTTATCAGCAGAAGTGACATCACAATGCCCATTTCTTTCTCTACTCAGTGGCTGGAAATTGAACTGCTGAAGTATGTGTGCCTACAAATCTTGTCAATTACATATTTTCTAGGTATAGAGGTGTTTACTTGTTCTTTCCAAGCTTACCGTGTCCACCCTATTGGCGTAATATATGCAGATGTAAGAAGTGTTTAAAATTTTCAAAATATACAAATTTGAATACATAAAATTCTCTTCAACAACAATTTAGCTAGTTAGATAATGACCGTTTGTCGACACCTGAAATGTCCACCCTGTCAGTGACTCAGCTCTGATCTGACAGGGTGGACATATCATTCATATAATATATGACAGGGTGGACATATCAATTACGGTATGTAATAACAATAGATGTTATAGAAATGTATAGCGTGTGTTATTATTACATCTTTATTATTATCATATCATCTTTTAATATTAAAGGGATTTGATCCATTATTATTAGACCCACTGAACCCTCCTCTGAGAACTTCCTGTCTATGGGATGTTTGGTGGACCAAGCAAGCTTGGTGAGTCAGTGAGGCTAATGATGTAGGCCCTATAGCTATTATTAGTTTTATACATGTGCAGGTAAACACAGAATCACCGACTTTATTCAGGACATGCCCCTGAGAGCAGCAGAAATAGCAAGGCAATATAGAGAACCCCCAAATGCAAACCCAGAGAGAAGAGAAGCATTCCTTGAAAGAAACAGAAAGGTGGAAGAAAGACTGAGAGACAGGGAAGAGGGGAATGACTGAACTCACTGAAAATGAACTGATAGACTGAATAATTAATTTGGAATAAATGTTAATATTTAGCAAAACTTAATTATGTGTCCACCCTGTCATGTGAGGTCCACCCTGCCATATTGGTATTTTGATATTATAATTAGGTTATACAGTCAAATGTTTGTGCATATAATCAAAGATGTTCTGTTGGTAAGTTAGGACAATAATATGCAAATAAAAAATGGCAATCAAATATAAGTGTTTTCTCAAAATTTAAAAGGATATATGTATTAATGGTCAGAGCTACTTTAAAGTGGATAGTTTGCACATAATATCTTATTCCTTCATAATTTAAAAAGAATATTAATGGAAATGAAAATTGTATTTTAATGTTACTGTTATGATGAAAACACATTGTCCACGACAGGGTGGACATATTATACGGTTTGTTCTCAGAGTAATATCCCATAATTAACAGAAGATATGTGTGGGAGCTTGGCAAATATGCATTTCTTCAAGTTCAATGTCTACTTTTTATAATAGGATATAAAAGTAAGGGGAACATAAGATCAGATATGTTGGTTATTGAGGGACTGAAAAGGCACTCTACAGTGAGATTGACCCTTCTGATTGATTCATTGATCTTGAGTTGTGTAAATAAATTATATGGGTAGAGATTTATCAGAATCATTAAATTATATTATGGACTTTAGTTTGGTATGCCACCCTAAAATTCTGCAGGCGCCACTGGAATCAAAGCCGAGTAAACTAGATCGAACGTTACTGTGTCGCCTGGACAACTATAAACTAACCTGACCACATTCTACAGAGGAACCATTGAAAGCATCCTCTCCAGCTGCATCACTGTGTGGGGCGGTAGCTGCACTGACTACAACAGAAAAGCTCTACAACGCATCGTGAGAACAGCTGAGAGGATAGTTGGCGGACCACTCCCCTCCCTGCAAGACATCTACACCACCCGCCTCACCCGCAAAGCCAACACAATCGTCAGCGATGCAACCCACCCCGCACACTGTCTGTTCAGCCTACTGCCCTCTGGTAAGAGATACAGAAGTCTCCGCTCCCACACCACCAGGCTCGCCAACAGCTTTATCCACCAGGCTGTGAGACTGCTGAACTCTCTCCCCTACCGGCTCCCAGCCAGCGGAACCACCAGACTGGCAGGAGTATAGGAAGACAGATTGAACTCTACCCCCCCC
>JAGFZM010002127.1:238957-249964 GCA_017657215.1 Limnothrissa miodon | reverse complement strand
CTCCCCAGCAAGGAACAAACACTCTGGACCACCCCCCCACCCCGCCCCTCTCACCACACACACTCCCCAACAAGGGAACAAACACTTTGAACCAAGAGCCAAAACAACACTCTGGACTGAAAAAATACTACCTCTGCATTGCAATTGCACACAGCTGCTGCTATATATTCAAGTATTCTTTTTACTACTATTTATATACTACTACTGCTGCTACAATCTTGTGTTGCATTAAGACAACAAACCAACGCTGCCGGAACACTTACTTTATGTAATGTCTTGTCTTATATATACTGTATGTATGTTAGGTCTTGTCTTATATATACTGTATGTTTACCTAAGTATAATGCCTTAAGCCTACTTGCACTTTTTTTTACTTAACATTACCTTATTGTTTAGAATTGTTTTTTTTTTGTTGTGCATCTGCACTTTATTGTCGTCAACATCTACGCATGGGACAAGTGTGAAACGCAATTTCGATTCCTTTGTATGTCAAGTACATGTGAAGAAATTGACAAATAAAACTGACTTGACTAACATAGCTGCTAATCGTCCATTCAGTCCGGCTGAGATTAACGCCACCAATAACAAAAAAAACGCAAAAAATATATATACATATATATATATATACAAACAGTACACAAATTCTTTTCAATAATTTCACGTTCACATATTAGGTGGAGAGTCAGTCAACTTGTGTCTCACTCATTCTTGTGTTGGGTGACAGGCGGCACAACGTGGAAAGCTAGTCACTAGGTTAGCAACAGTATCGGCAACACTCAAAGAATCGCTACATAGTTTGTGACACTAGTAACAAGTTGCATAACAGTAACAATTTAGCTAACGCACACGACACACTATATGAAGGATTTACATGACATCCACTCACCTAAAAGAATAAATGGACAACTGAAAAGTAAATATATCAGCCTAATGTTACTCACAAGCTGTAGTAATCTGACAAACTGAAGAAATCAGCGCAAGTCCACAGCCTATATACCAAAGATTCTAGGGTGACCGTAGCACTCTAGAATCTTTGCTATATACCAAAGTCACTCTAGAATCTTTGCTATATACCCCCTGAAGACATTTCAGATGTACTGGGGGGGCTATGTGCCACACAATAGGCCCATGTGCTAAATGCCACATAAACAAGCTATTAAGAAGATACAGTATAAGTAGCCAAAACTTTTGATGCTAATATAGAAGATCTGTGGAAAATTACATGGGTAATCAGCATTTATGCTGATTTATAAATGAGTCAGCCTCAACTACATTAAAGAGAATCGATTTATTTAATGTGAATGAAATACCCTAGGACTAGCATTCAACTTAATTGAGCTGCAGCCACGCATCCGACTATGTAAAGTAGACTATGTGAAATGAACTGGGAAGCAGGCAGTGGGCAAAACCACTGTGAGGAAAGGGAGGGTGAACTGTTTCAGAAATCTTTTTTTTTCTGCTTACAGTTATTTTAGATATACATACATTTTTCACAATAGAGAGTGTTTATATCAGAGGCAATTTCTCTAAGACTGCAAGGGAAGCTCAGCTTCCCCTAAAATATAAAAAATTAAATAGATAGATAGATAGATACTTTATTGATAGATACTTTATTGATCCTCAAGGGGAAATTCAAGGTCCCAGCAGCTTAAAAAATCACACACAACATACAGTGTACACAGGATGATAAGAAGCAGATCAACAACATGACTAGATCAACATTACTAAAAAGAACAATAAAATACAAATACTAAGGGTAGAGATGTGCATGAATGAACTGTGGGCCAGTATGAGGTGTGTGTCAAGGCAGTAGTGCAAATGAGTCCAGTAGTGCAACAGTGCAAGGTTAAAAGTCTATTGACCAGCAATAAATATGTGCATATGTAAAATGGACAATAAAAATATAAGCATAGCAATTTAACAGTTCTAGTATAAGTATATGGACAATAAGATAAAAATAAAAATAGCCTAATAATATAAAAATTACAGCATCAGTGCAAGGATAAGTCTATAAGTCATATACGGGTTCAGGTTCAAGTATCAAGTTACAGTTAATGTTATTGATCAAGTATGAAGTAACAGTGTAAGAAGGGGTTGTGCATGTGGGCTAATGTAGACAGTAGGGTCCTTAGGCAGTGTCAACAATACACAGTAGAAAAATGTCTTGTAAGTGTATAAGAGGGTTCAGGTGCAGATAGACTATGCAGAGAAGTCCAACTCTCCCTTTCCTTTCAGTGAAGCATTGTAGAGTTGTATGGCCCTGGGTACAAATGACTTCCTAAGTCTGTCTGTTGTGCATGTCAGGGAGCGTAGTCTCCAGCTGATCAAGCTCTTCTGCTGCATGATAGTGCTGTGGAGTGGATGACAGTCATCGTCCAGGATGTTGAGTAGCTTGTTCAGGGTCCTTTTGTCTGATACTGAAGTGATGCACTCCAGTTCAGCTCCCACAACAGATCCAGCTTTCCTTACCAACCTGTCTAGTCGCCCAGCATCCCTCTTCTTAGTGCTTCCTCCCCAGCATACGCTGGCAACAACAGACTGGTAAAACATCCAGAGATGCTTGCTGCAGACGTTGAAGGACCGCAGTCTCTTCAGGAATTACAACCTGCTCTGCCCCTTCCTGTAGAGTGCTTCCCAGGTACTTGTATGTTTTCACCACCTCCACATTAACCCCCTCTATGGTGACTGGCATCAGGGTGGGTTTGGACCTCCTGAAGTCCATCACCATCTCCTTGGTCTTGGCTGTATTGAGTTGTAGGTGGTTGAGTCTACACCATTGCACAAAGTCCTCAACCAGGCTCCTGTATTCCTCCTCCTGCCCATTCCTGATACAACCCACAATTGCAGTATCGTCTGAAAACTTCAGCATGTGGCATGACTCCGTGTTGTAGCAGAAGTCAGATGTGTACAGGGTGAACAGGACTGGAGAGAGCACTGTTCCCTGTGGAGCTCCGGTGCTGCTGATGACAATATCAGAGAGGCAGTCCTTCAGTCTGACGAACTGTGTCCGCTCCGTCAGGTAGCCTGCAATCCAGGATACCAGGTGGGAATTCACACCCATCTGCAGGAGCTTGTCACTCAGTCTGGGGGGTTGGATGGTGTTAAAAGCACTGGAGAAGTCAAAGAACATGATTCTCACAGCACTTTTCTCCTTGTCCAGGTGAGTGTGTGTCCTGTGTAGGAGGTATGAGATGGCATCGTTGATGCCCACTTTCTCCTGATAAGCAAACTGTAATGGGTCTAATGCATGGCGCACCTGTGGCCTAAGTATCCCCAGAACTAGTCTCTCCATGGTCTTCATGAGGTGTGATGTGAGAGCGACTGGCCTGAAGTCATTAAGCTCACTGGGTGTGGTTTCTTGGGGACGGGAATGAGACATGATGTCTTCCACAGTGCTGGGACTCTCCCGAGACGGAGACTCCAGTTGAAGATGTGCTCCAGATGGTCAAATATGTATGGTTGTGTTAACATTTTATTCTTTATTCTTATTCACTATAGCGTTACAACATGTTCATCTTGAAGACGAGTTCGTTTAGAATAAGATAGGCCTACTTAAAGGCATTATCCGGAGTGAAACAACACGTAGCTCTGTTGATTCACATTGCTATGTGCTATCGATAGGTATAAGAACGACAGATTTTCATGCACGGTAGACCAAGTAACTAAACGGCAGCCAGCGCTAACTGATTAGGGCATGTCCGTTTCGTTTTCATATGCTCCATATGCTTAGCGTTAGCGGGCAGTTCGTGAATTCGGTCTATGTTGTACCTACTGCTGTCATTCTGATGCACCATTCGACACCATTCGACAGCCTCAATCAACAGAGCTACGGGTTGATTCACTCCGGATAATCCCTTTAAGTTATCACAAACTGACATACAGTTAGTCAGTGTATTTGTCCATAGAATTACTTCTTCGTTTGGTTTAATGGTCGGCGCTTTTCTGCCCTCTAGTGTCTCTACTGTGATATGAACCAGCAAGAACAGCATGGTTTTGCCCATACACATTGAGCGTCCGTGTGCTTCAATAGGACATTTTTTTTTTTTTACTCGAAATTTGACGGTTATTGGATAAATACCACAATTTTGTCCCGCCCCCGGACGCTCAGCATCTTTGGGGGTGAATGGAGCTGTTCCCGGGGTTGGGCTGGCCTGGACGCTGAGCTTCTGCATGATTGGAGGATTAGTTGAGAGGGTGAATCCCATTTTGATTGACAGGTATGTTGAGATATATATACCGTCACGTCACTGATCTGCGTCAGTCCCATTGCGGAATTTGCAAGCGAAGTTTGAGCAAAGACAAGCTGTGAACCATTTAGTGGAATTTTGTGTCGGTTATTACTTGTACATTTCTCACACTGTAAATAAAGCACACCCACGATATTTTCTTGTTTCAGTTTAACATTATTTCAATAATTTCTTGTTCGAGTTTGATATTGTTTTGTTATATAGTTAAGTTGTTGGCTAGGTCGGAGTGAACTAGCTCGCTAGCAAGCTAGTTAGCCAGCTAGCAAGGTGCACTGCACACACAATGGCAGATAATGAATGCTAATGCAGAATTTACATATAAATAAATTGACAAATCTTGTGATGTAAACAATGAGCTTCCCCTCTTTCAAAGACCAGCAGCCGCAACTGGTTTATATATATATATATATATTGGATGGGAGGGGACATGTACCATCCGTCCCCCCCGGGATTTTCGCCCATGCATACTGCTACTAGGGGTTATAACATGTCTTCTGCTGTACCTGTACACTTGCTTTGCCTGTCCTGTCTTGTCTGTCTACTGCATCTCTAGTGGTAAAAATAATCTTTACAGTATTTAGTATATTTTCTCTCAGAACATAGTTTATGTTGTTCTATGTCGATTCCTTTGTATGTGTAGTACATGTAAAGAAATTGACAATAAAACTGATGACTACTTGAATTACTTGTTATTAATTCTCAGTGCTCACTGCAATCAACTAAGGTTTGCAAATATTATATATTTTAATAAAAATAATCATGGTGTGATGTATGTGATGTACATTTGAATTTTACATTTCGAGGACTCCAAATGCGCTGCTGCTTGCTCTTGCTGATGAAAGCAGCGTGTGCCTGCACTCTTCCATATCCCAATGCACCAACTGCCCATAAAATAGCCTTTGAACAATGCACAAATGATTCCTGACCAGGTTTTTTCTGGTCAGTGGCGAACTGACGCTCAGTGCCTGTAAAATAGCAAGTTCAGCCAATGCGCCGGACCACACCCCTTCTTTTCCCTGACACGCCCGACAGAGTGCAAAGCAATCTGCTATCTTGACAACGTACATTTCTGCCGGAAAAAAGAACAATGCGCTCGCACAAAATAGCAATGATAGGTTGCGCAAGTCACAAAAGCACAATGCGCCGTGTGCATTATAGAGCAGATATTTTGGTATTTAAGGTATTTTGATCCTTCCAAGGATCCTACTAAGCCTAGGCTTTGAAATGTACAGTATAGGCTCATACAGTAGGTGTGCTGTTTTAAAGAATTACCATACACTCTGTCAGCCAATAAGAAAGCAGTGTTTACTTTCTCTGGCTGATAAATTGGTAATAGTCAACTACACTTACCAAACTATTAACCAAAGGCTTCTTTGCTATTGCTGTTGTTGCATCTTATTATGAGGTGTAAACTGTTCTTGAATTATAGTAAAAGTTAATTCTGTAAACTTTAAAACATCACAAACCAAAGCATGTTAAGTTAGACCACAACAAACTGTTATTTTCTGGCTTAGGAACACACAAAGCTTTTCACAACTCTGTCATGGACAATTACTAACAATCGGCTGGATTTGATGTTGATCTGACCTTAGCGATTGCCTTAACTGTCCCCACACCACCATGTGGTCCACCAGCAGCAGCAGCAGCAGCTCCCCTCAGACCAATCTGCTGTGATGCTCCGCCAGTGAGTGTCAAGGACGCCTACACCCACACGCGGCTCCTTCAGCGAGGGGCAACAGTGTCACCTTAAACCCCCTCTGAGCTTCCGGAGTGCAGGGTCCATGCTGCCAGTTTGATTGTAACAAATCCACAGGGAAAGCCGAGTTTCCAGGAAGTGCAGACACAGCAGCACAGCTTTGTGGCAATGTACTCTAGAGTGATTAGCTAAAGCCAAGCCGTTAAAGCCATGTGCAGTCTCTGTCAGTCAAGATTTATGCCAGTGCCAGCCAGTCTGCGCACCCTGACCGCCTGCACCCCAAGCATGGAGGAAGAGGTGCATCACTGACAAAAAAATCCCCCATAACTGTAAGTCAGTGTTATGTATTAGAATACAACAGGATTTCAAATGTCTGAATATAGAGACATCATTTCCTTCCTAACGCAATGTCACTCCTAGGACACTGTGCAGTAGTTTTTAGTTTCTTTCTTTTCTTTTACAATGCAGGGAATTTCAGATGAGCAGATTTTCACTTTTTTGTCAAATGGGTAATTAAACTACTTTACAACACTTCTGTGTTATCTCATGCTCCAAAGTATTTTGAAAGCAATGACTGAAATAAAGTAAGGGTAATAAATCATGCAAATGCTTTCACCACGCCCAACCATGAAATTAGAAAGCAACACATTCACAATGCCAGGCATTACGTTGCTTTGTGTTTGGTCAAAACAGTGGTAAACAGTGCATTGCTTATCAGTTTATATGAGACAGTTTCAAGGGGACATTCTTCATTAACATCCATTCGGAATGTAAAGGTTGCACTTGAGGTGCTTTCAGGACTCAATGGGACCAGATGTACTGTGAAATTACACACACACACACAGCCTTCAAATGAGTTCAAAATTCAGTTGAAATGGGCTGTGTGTGCTGCATGAGATGACTGAACAAAAAGAAAGTGAAAACAAACACACCTGAAAAAAATCACACAAAGAAATCCACCTCCTTCATGGGTAGAATGAACTTTCATTGTAAGTCATACAGTATCACTGTTTTGTTCTCCATGTCAACTGATGGCAAAATATAATGGACAATACACATATACACAAGACTGCTTCAGAGCTGAAATGTATGATCATTGTTATGTTGTGCATATTGTCACTACGGGGTTTATAATCTGCAGCTCTTTTGTAAAAAATAATAAAAAAAAAACCATACAATGAAAAAAAAATACAGCATTATATCATCCGCTGTATGTTACGTTTCTATATCATATTATGTCAGAGAACGAGAACTTCACTACACAATATCTCACCATTAACAAGGGTTAAGCTGGGGTTCAGGTGTCCTAAACATCGGAGAATAAATGTTCTAATGTCCAATTTAGTTATAGCCCCAGGGTACAGTAGCAACACAACAGTGGTTTACAGTGAGTGTGTCTGCAACACTGCAACAAAAAAGCTCTTGTCCTTAGTTTTATTCTTTTATTCAGATTTATTCTGAAGTGTTTGCAAAGCTTGAATAAAATCCTCAGTGTTTTTCACAGAGTTTTATGACATCCTATGATTTACGTGGGTACTGCATTCACATTCCCAATCTTTCAAGATCTCACTGTTTGGCACTGACCATAAAGGAGAATTTATCTTTCAAGACACAAGTATCACAACAAAATGCCAAACTGCTGTCAGTTGCTGCAGACGTATCTATTAGTAATTAGGAATCTCATTAAAAAACAAAAGCAGAGGTGCACTCGACTGTGATTACAACTCCTAAGAGAACTCTGGAAGAACACTAAGTGTGCTTGTAGTCCAGTAGCTGAAAGATGTATGGGATATATTTTGGCTTTGTGCATGTTCACTTCAGTGTCCCGGTTTTAAGAAATCAATTTAGTGACCGTAGAAAGAAATCTGAACAATTCTGGACAAAGGCAATTCAGCTAAACTTCCCTGTGAGAACAACACCAGAGATTATTAAAATCAGCAGGATGTAAGTATCACTCATACTTTATACTAAATACAGTATGATCAAAACCAGGGTAGGCCTCATAAGATGGGCCTATTGTTTGATTTTGTTTTTTTTCCAGATCAATTTGATCCAGAAAATTCTGTGGTTTACTATGTGAAATCACAGATTACTTTTAAACAGCTGGTCCCTGATCACAGATAGCATAACATGGGATTTTCAAATTCTGATCATTTTTAATCCAGATTACTTTATTTTAAAAAAAAATTGGACCCTTAATCTGGTAGATACAAATTTTGTCTCTTTAACGTCTCATGTTGTCAAGTGACAAAGCCATAAATGATCAATGAGACAGTGAACTGCCTTGAGTATGGGATGTGCCATAAATACATGGAAGTTGCCCTGCCTTGCCCCTGCTCGCTGAGATTGACACAAAATACTCGTGTGCACCTGCATCTACTGCCACAGCATTGATGTAGATTGATAGAACAGGCTTTAGGCAGAATTCATTTTCCTCATAGCCTGACAAGCCAGGCATAGTCTGACCTGGACCGACTGGGCTCAATCCAGGGGCCGAATCACTTGGTTGTCCTTCAAACTCTGCACACAATAGGGTTGCCCTCTCTGCTCCCCTCTCAAAGGAAAGTGTGACACTTTGAAAGTTGATATCAAAGCCGATTCAACAGTTATTTACATTCAGTAACATTCTTGCACCTCCGTTCAACCTGCTCCGCCCAACTGCTCTCTGCAAAGATGTGTGCTCTGATTGGTCCTGCCAGGCCTTGGCTTGGCCCTATCGTGCGTAGCTAGATCTATCTACTGAGTAAAATAATTTGTTACCGCTTGGGTGTGTCTATATTTAGGCTATTTTTCATAGTGATTTATATTTGAAACAGAGATAATAAATTCATATATAACACAAATCCAATGGGCAGTGTAAATGTTTAGCGTGCATACTGTAGCATATGAAGCAAGTTCGGTCATATCCATATCTGGTGACACATTTCCAGATAAGAGGAGTCAGTCTCAGAGACCAAGCCTAGATTCAAGTGACTATTGAGTGACATGTGTTGGTGACCAGCAGGCAAAATTCCATATGTGCATAAAGCTGACATCTAAAGTCAATAAATGCACACCAATCAATACTGACACACACACACACACACACAGAGAATGCATGAGAGAGAGAAAGAGACACCAGATATGATTACTAATCATAAAGAGTCACATAAATCATATAATCTAATCAAATGAAACCATAAAAATCAAGTCAGCATAACCTGAAAAGAAAAAAAAGTCGTATTTGTTAATCCGCAGTCCAGGGAGAGACACGCCATGGGTTCACACAAGGGGACACCTAATAAAGTCATGGATCAGTGAGAGGAAGTAATTAGGACAGTTATTTAATTTGAGTAATGAGGAAAGGGGGGGGGGGGCATAGATGTACCCAAGCCACCTACGATTTATTAATTATGTGGTAATCTGGTTAATAGGTTACTGCTCATCTCCTGATGTCAGACTAAATTATTTAAGAGGGCAAAGGGACCTTCATGACTTCCATGATGTGGAAGCATCAGGACAGCCGGCTAAGTTCTACACTAGAGGCAAAAGTGTTGGTTAAAGAGTGAATTTATGAGTACACACGCACAAAAGCAAGAGGAAGAGAGAAGCAGAGAGGAAGGATTAGAGAAAGGAGAGGTGTAAACATTTGTCTGTGGCTGATATAACACTAAAAGGAGCCATATTTCACAAACATATTTTTCTTTGAGCTTCAGAGAGCAACTTTGAATCTGTTTCATAAATCTGAACTGCAGTGGCTTAGTGCTGATAAAGGGATCACTTTTTTTGTGATTCCGCTGTGTGCATGCGTGCCTGCTGTGCATTCTTATTTGTGTCTGTGTAGATGTGAGAGAGTGCAATGTGGTGTGTGTGTGTTGTTGTGTGCATGTGTATGTATGAGAGAAAGAGATAGAGAGTGAGAGAGATTTGGATGTAAAAGAGAGTACTTTGTTCATGCATTCCCTGCTACATTAAAAAAAAACAGATGGGATGACTACAGGCAATTGGGGATATGCAAAATTCTAGCTAAGCAAGCATTCCAGGGAGCCCACAGTACAAAGAACATTATGACTGAGTAAAGAGAACAACAACAAGAAAAATATTCCACACACTGAACTGCCAGCTACTGTAGGTCTGCAAAGAGGTAGGCCATTATTTCAGTGCTACTTAACTGTAAACACACTTTGGTAAATATATATACAGACTTGATCTTTATATTCAACATAATAATAATAATAATAATAATAATAATAATATGTTATAGGTATATGACAGTCTACAGTCAATTTATTCAAATTTGATGTTAGAAAATCATTGAGACAGATCTTATTTAGATAGGGAAATGGCTATTGTCTTAATATAGTGTCGCAGACTCCAGCTTGTTAAGGGATATTAAATCATGATTAAGATAAAACAAATCACTTTCCTACCAGTCACACTGCCAGTTATTGAGGCTTGCTTCATCTCAAGGCTTCACTGCTAAAAAAAACAACACCACATTCGAGGCTGAACCAAGACTGGAACTGGCATCTTTATGTAAGATTGTTAAGGGATATGATTAGAGGTCATTATCTGCCACACAGACATCAGCTCAGACTTGACATTTTGTAATATGAAGAGCAAAGAAAATGTGGCCTGATGTATAAAAGGCCCAAAGTAATTACTGTTGAACCGTCTTCTGCCTCACCCTGGCAGAGAGCGAAGGAAGATTTTGGCCAAAAACTGTGATCTGTGTTACCGTCAGCATTTTCTGCTTGGTTTAATAATCGTCAGCAAGAGCTGCACTCAACTGCATGATTTGAATTCCGCCAAGTCAGTAATTGTCATCCCTGTATCGTCAAGATTGTAAGTAGGAAGGGAGGCTTGAACTTCACCGCTGTACAACACTTAACATTACCCCAATGATACAAGGTCAATCAATGCAGCTGGCCTTAGCCTTTAAGAAGATGCAGATATGTTCAAAATCAATGTTTGGTTGTCATCACCTTTATTTGCGATCAGGACCTGAGTTATGAGGGCATGGCCCACTGCCAACATGAACCCTATTTTGTATTCATTTTCTCTCTCTCTCTCTCTCTCTCTCTC
>JAGFZM010002127.1:217858-238947 GCA_017657215.1 Limnothrissa miodon | reverse complement strand
TCTCTCTCTCTCTCTCTCTCTCTCTCAGCTGTTTAGCTGTTGTTATTGATATGGGAGTGTGTAATTTGTTATTTATTTTAAAAAAGGTGCTTGCCTCCTCCAATTCAATAATGCAGATACTATACAACGAACGTACAGTAAGTGACTGTAAGGCAAAATGTACTAAAATCCACATTCCAGGTCTGCCTCAAGCCACTGAAGGACAAAGCTAATTAACAGTAATTATCATTAAGCACATGACCCCCACCCTAACAAGGATAGTTGGGTCATGTTTTCATGGAAAAACTATTGACTAAAAGTAATGTTATCATATTTGGTCTTGAATTAGTCCTTAGTAATGTGGGGAGTAGTCTGAACATAATGTATTTGTACATAGTTATACCCAAGTAACTATTTGTATCCTGCATACTAATTTGATTTCAAACCTCTGTATAGGTCTTCAATTACAGCTTCCTGCTGTTCCTCTGGCTTCTCTGGCCACCATTTCTCTCTCCCTCTATGCCTCTCTCTCTCTCTGTTAGCTCCCTCTATTTGGGTTATTTAGTTCTCACTGCATGTTTGTTTAACTGCTATTTCATTCATCTGAGTTGATGGTTTACTGTTAAATAAACCAATTAAATCATTATTGCACCAGCTCGCATCTCTCATGTACCAGGCCACACTTGCGTTCTACTTGGTAATATTCAAGGTCAACTGTTAATTTTATTGCTTGAAAATAATTATTTTTTTCTCGCAATATTTACCACTAATATATGCTTCTGTTTAAGAACATGCATTTGGGAGACAAGGCCTAAGGTTCTTTGGCACAATATTTTAACACCTTAAAGACTCTCCCATTCTGCAGTGAACAACCTAAAAAAAATGACCTGGACAATTGTGGATAGGAACTCTATCACTGTTACTGAAATTGTCCAGGGTTCCTCTGTGTATAAACCACATTACTTCTACGTTACACATGAGGCCAACAGGAAATAACAAAAGATTATGTGGAAGTCTGACTGACTTTCCTCAGATGGCCAGAACAAAGAATCCATGGAATCATAATCACGACTCATTTTACATTCTGAACAATTTGTTCTGCGAACAGACCATGAAACAAGACAGCAATAAGTGAAAACAGGGTCACTGGCTGTTATTGCAACAATAAGGACAAAGTGCCCGTGAGCTTGGTGGCACAGAATGTCATTTGGTAATTTTACAAACTTGGTTTTGGGGTCACATATTGATTTTTCTCTCATTCTGGGGTTTGCTTTTCATCTTTGTTTTCCTTCCCTTAAAGCTTATTTGGCATTTTCTTACTCTGTCTCAAATATCATAGAGCTGCCTGCCCACATCCAGTCCACTTTAATCATTCAGAGGTAGCTTTGAAAGCAATCATAAAAAAACATATGACCTTAGGTTTCTTTACTACAGATGAAAAAATAACTTGCTCGTTGTGCTGTTGAAACATTTTGAATAATTATATCACAAAAACATAACCTTTAACCTTAACAGATATTGGAAAAAAAAACCTTCCCTTCAGGGAATCGCCATAAGCTTGGGATATAGAAACTTCCATGAAAAGAATGGCTAATCCATTCTCCTATTGAAACGTACCAACAGCCCAACAAGCCAATGTTTGGATGCTTTACAAAAACGCTTGCCAAGATATCTGCAATAGGTACGCTTCTATTGAAACTGAAAAAAGATGCTAAGCAGTCAATCACTATAGAGGGGATGGCAGGACTCCATAAATCACGTCTAAACCCAAGTTATTCAGAAACAAGCTACAACTCTGAAGCCGCTTTAATGATGAACAAACTTTAGTGTCATGAGGGAGCGTGAATCATCAGAATGTGTTCCAACATCCTTTGCCCACTGACTGAAAACACTCACCCTGGTCACAAATGGATTTTAATGACAAGTATGTTCAACGGGGAAGTAATCAGTGCAGTTATTTCTGCTTGTATGCGTGTGGGCACCCATCGCGTTTCACTATGTCCCCCGTGAGTAGCATCATAACTGAGATGGAAAACTAAAATGATCCAATAACAGCCCATATTGAATTTACAATGATGAAAGCTGATGAAAGTTTTATTGTCTTCAGAGGCATTAAAGAGTTTTTCCTTTTTTTTTTTAAATGAAAATAAAAATGGACAGATCTGAACATTTACAAGTGTCGTGTGTGGGGGGGGGGGGGGGGACATTCAAATAAAGCTTATTGACAAGGTAATGTGCCTCTGTTAAGGCCCCTTCCTCCCCATACCATCACCCTAGAGCCGCACAAGGCTGTAATCAATGTGTTGTCTCTATGTAAATGACCATAAAGCCACTCTGAAATTAAAACACCCAGACAGCCAGTGCTGCATTGCTGTTCAAAACTGCAGCAAAAGTATTGATGTTGGCATTGGTTGGAGCCCAGGGTAATAATTAATAGGATGCCTCCATTGTCTGTATATGTACCAGTGCAGGTGCAGAGATAATTGGGTGCTTGGTGGCGATCTGTCATATAACAGGCAGCGCATAGCGGGCGACAGTCAAATTAATTTCATGATAATTGGGTTTTGAGAAAAGCCTAATGGCAGACCACGTTTTACGCCGCACACTGATTGATAATGCTTCGTAATGTTTACATCTAAGTGACTACAAAGAGAGTGTTTTTACGACTGACTCAATTTAGCTTTATGTGTGAGTGTGTGTGTTTATGTAGGTTTGCATGTGTGTGTGTGTGTATGTGTGTGTGTGTGTGTGTGTGTGTGTGTGAAAGAGAGAGAGAGAGAGAGAAAGCGAGAGAGAAACAGAAAGAATCCAAGAGAAAGAGAGAAGTGAAGATTTTTTTTGCCCTCTTCAGCCCTGCTGAAAATATCCAATGGCACCTTGCCTAGTCCCAAACCTCAGGAAAAATTCAAACCCACTTCCTCAGAACAGTGAAAGACTGTCAGAATCATATTCATAATTATAAAGACTAGATTTATGGATATGATCATAGAAGTGAGGGTACTTCTTGTCCTCAGCTCCTTTCTTTGCAATCACAGCTAAATAGTAAAACACGGCATAGTAGGCTTATGACGCACAGACTCTCTCTCTCTCTCTCTCTTACACACAAACACACATAGAGAATGGATTAATAGCCTGTTTTTGAAGGTTTTCAACTACCTCAAACCAAATACATACAACTGGTACTGTAGGTAAGAAATCTAAATTATATGACATGAAAATGATCTCAAAGTACTGTTAATAAATAATATTAGCTTGTTGTGAATATTAAATTTTTGTTGTGAAAATTAAATTTACAGAGAGAACATAGCCTTGTGCTAAGAGGTTAGGAGTGTGTGTGTGTGTGTGTGTGTGTTGGGGGGGGGGGGGGGGGGGGGTGGGTGGGCCTAATGAATATTCTTTAACTAATAATTTAAGTATGACCCAGCATATCTGCTTATGGTTTCAGTATTTTTTGTGTGAATCTTGCTGCTGACATTTTGTCAATGCCAATTTTCTACTGAAACCAGTGTTTTGAAAACACTGTCAATAAAGAATAAATGTTCACCACGACTAATATTAGTCAAAATGTTTAGGTTCAATTAAGAAGGTTTACATTATTCCAACACATAGACCAGCCTTCTGCTGCTATGCGTGTGACAAAAAAAAAACACTTGAAGTTTTTTGGGGAGTTGGCAGGCCTGCCTATCAGTGTGTGTGGACCTTTGATGAGAGGTTGGTTCTAAAGGGTTTAGAGGCAAGAGTGGGAATCCCAAAGGTGACGTCAAAGTGCATTGACAGGAAGAGGACTGACTTGCCAAAAGGCCTGGGAGAGTAAATTATGCATTACTAGCTGAGAAAATGAGATGCTGAAAATCCAAGAAAAGTGCTGCTGAAAATTAAATGAAGAGCTGGGGCAGAGTACCTGAAGACATGTGGCCCAAACATGTGTTTGTAACCCCTGCTGTTAAAGAAAATAGTTATTAAAGACTGCTGGGACTCCTGGACAACCTCTTCCAATCAATATACAAGTATACAAGAATGTATGTACAAGAATGTATGTACAAGTATGTACAAGAAAACACAAATGGTTCTAGTTTGCCTTACTCTCTATTATGGCCCGTATGTGACATTACCAGTAAAAGGCAAAGGTTTTGACTTTATCAAGTTCTAAAATTGCTATTACACTGAGTACACATGTTCATTCTGTTTTCATTATTATTTTTCCCATTTATTACAATGCTCTCAGAGCTCAACTGGCAATTTTAATAGCCGGCATATTTCTGGTACTCAGGCAGCGGATCATGTTTTTGCTGGGCACAGGTTTCTTACATATTAATTATGCTTACCAGCTGGTGCATTGCGAGGCCTTCCAGCACAGGCCGTTAGGCCCTCATTAGAGCTCTCAGAGATGTCTAATAAGTTTCAAACACTGAGATCTCCAGCATTTAAGTCCAGTGACACAGTACATTTTCCTTGCCAGCTGTATCATTAAGGAGGCAGCGCATTACCAGTTTGCCCTGCTGACAACTGACCCAAGTTCAGATTCACACCAGGAATCTGTCATCAGCAGGGGAAGAGTAAGCAGTGGAGCATTGGTCGTGCAATAATTAGAGCTTTTAGGTTTTTCTGTGCTTATTTTGCAGGTTGTGCTTATTTTGCAGGATTAGCTCAGCTTGGTCAGCATGTAAAGTTTTCTTTAAAAAGATGTATGTATTCTTTAGGCAAGATTTGATCACTAATAAGGAAAACGCCTCAGGGTGAAATCCACAGGTGGCAGAGCTCCTATATTCTCACATAGACCCAATCTCTGTCAAAGTTGTTATCTTATAGCCATGGGATAAAGAGGTAAAGCTAAATGCATATATTGGCCCAAAGATCCTCACAAACCACAATGACAATATGTGGTTACTATTTGATAAGCATGCAGTAAGAACTAATCTCTGACACACAGAGTGGTCTGTTGAGAGAGAGAGAGAGAAAGCGAAAGAGAGAGATGACAATGGTTACTGCATACAAAGACTCTTTTAGGAGAGATTATTTATACTGCACTATAGGTTGTTGATGGGAAACACCAGGTTTAGTGTTAGGTGTGATGATAATATAGGAATGTCACAATGTACAGCTTTATTTTATGTTTATTTCATGATCGATATTTGTGATGTTATTTGTGGTTTTCTCTGTATCCTCTCTCTATGGTGGAAAGGTCTATGTACCTTTTTGTTCATTCATTATTGTTTTTTTTTTTTGGATGTGTTACGGCCTGGCTCGTTTTGGCCCACAACATGAAAGGGACACAAAGACAGGATTAACACAAATGATCCTTTATTGAAAAATATACCAAAAATAACAATGTCTAGGGCGTGTGTGTAGTGGTGTGTAAATGACGTGAAGTGGATGCAGTGTGTAGTGGTCAGTATGTTAGCAAATGTAAAGACAGACAACAAGAATAAAGACAAACTAGAAAGAGAGAGAATGAGTGAAGTAAATCAATAAAGAGAAAGAAAAATGTACCAGGGTTGAGAGAGAATTCAAAAGGTGCCTACACAAAGAAAAGTGCCCAGTGAGGGAAAGATAGAGAAGCCCTTTTATAACCCCACCCCCAAACACAGGTGTGCTCAATAAACCTTAGTGTGTACAAGACCCAGCCCTGCCCGTGCACTGGCAGGAAGGGACCTGAAGGGGGCACAGGGGGTCGTCAAGGATGTTACATGGGAAATTAAAAAAGACTTGAAAATTAATTAAAAAAAAACTGCCGTTCTGAAATAGGCCTATGATTGTCTATGTTGGGCTTGTGATCTGCAGTAAAAGAGGATTAAGAAACTTGTTCAAACAAAGAACAGTGTCCGAGTTTGGCTTTAAAAATCCTTACCTATTGAACTTCTAAAGAAACGTCGATTCCCTACTGAGCATCAGATGACTATACTCAATTAAGGTTGAGAACATCACAAATTCCTTGAACACTGACAGAGCAGCTCCATCCTGCGCCAATGTGCTCTGAAATATTAGTAAATAATAGTAGGCCTGATTGAAAACATTGCAAATTAATCATTTGCGTGTTAAAGGGATTGTTCAGAATTTTTGACATAGGACCTCATTTCCAAGTCAACCAGAGTGTTGGAGATGTGTGGAGACCGTTTTCAACAAATTTCATTCAGTCCTTCTATCGGAAGTGTTCGCTGGTGCTGGGCTAGCGCAAGTCAACGGTAAGAGCTAGCCTACCAATAAAAACATTCTTACCCACTCCATTTACATTACATTTACATTTATGCATTTAGCAGACGCTTTTATCCAAAGCGACTTACAAAAAGAGGATAACAATCAAGCTACATAGCAGAAACCTTAAGGAGCATAGTGCTAGGCAATAATGCTTCAGTTCATTTTAGTGCTAGGATAGCACAGTGCACCTGAGGCAAATCAATTACAACGCCAGGCTATCGACGTAAATATCTATGTTGATAAAATAATTTAAAAAATTACACTAACCTTGCATCGCATGCTTAATTGAATTTTGAGGGACTAGTTTCTCAGCAGCAGTGGAATTTCACTTTGCTCTAGTTAGTCGTGATGTAACCAAATCACTATAACAGAGAGTTAGAGAGGCGTGAGACAGTTGCGTTTATTCAGCATCTTTGGTAGTAGTATCACCATGGTGATTCAGTGTGCGTTTCCAATGTGTCAAAACAAAGCCTACAGATGAGCACCACAAGGTTTCCATCAGTTTCAATTCAATTCAATTCAATTTTATTTATATAGCGCATTTTTACAAAAGGCATGTCACAAAGCGCTTAATTTTCACCAGCAGAGACTCTACGCAAATGGAAAATGTGTAGTGATTATTTCAGACCAGACAACGTCACAAATTGCCATATTCTGACACCGCATGTGGTGCCATCCGTCTTTCCAGCTGCACCAACAGCCCCTAGTGAAAAATAGGTTTGTAGTCTACTTGAGCTTGCTACTTTTATGTTAGTCTGGTAGATTGATGACTTTAGCTAACGTTCCAGCTCAAACATGCAGGGTTGGTTGGAGAAAACAAATGACGTCATTGTAACGGGTTAAAGTGTTTAATACACTTTATGTGAGCTATGTGTTCCCTTAGCTTGTGTTAAAAACAACTGCTACTTTTGCCTAGTTAGCTCCCCAGGCTAGTAAGAGCATGGGCTACTTTTCTCTTTCTGAAGAAGTACTGCAAAATCAGAGTGAGAAAATGGGATGTATCTCATTCCATTCAATTATCACAGGTGCAACAGTGAAGAAAATCAGATATGTTAAGCATTCAGCTTTCTGCTCGAGCTAACAAATCAAATCAAGGATAAAAGGTTTCTTTCTTGTTTTCTGTATTCCAATATCATGACGGAAAATGGGAAACAAGTTGTTCTCATTTTTTTTGTTTTGCTTTTTGAAAACATAGACCAAGTGGCCTTGAAGTACAGGGACCACGAACCCACCATATTCACCTTTCATCTGTGCTCACTCACATGCACACGGTCCAAGCACTCTCATGGAACAGGTTAAGCTGACTAAAGCCAGATTCAGACACTGTGATTCCTTTTGTGTCTCTAAACCCCATGACAAGCTTTGCAGATCAACAACACAAGCACTAAACAAGCAGTCCTAAAAGCAACCACCTGATCTCTCCATGAACTATCCATTGTTCAAGGTGTTAACTTGTCAAGAATCTGACCCCACTGTCAACCCCTACCTGCGCATGACAAACACCATCCCTTGCTATACCAGACAGCACTTAAGCACTATCTAAAAATCAAAACCTTTCCGTCGGACCATATTGCATTGTAAAAAAAAAAAGCAACAACAAAAACATGCGTTCTTTAAAACTGCCATTCGGCTGCAGTCAGCATGCCAAATTAGCACTTGCTATACCTAAATTGCCAAAAACATTGCCAGTACAAGGTGTGAGTGAGTGGTGCAGGTGTATGAAGATTTCCCTTGTATAAAAGTACCTTCAGGCCATTTGGTCATGCAAAGGTGTGGGAGATAACATACCCAGTAGCGAGACCAACTGATCTGAGGTGAGATTTGTTTACCAAAGCCTAAAAAATATGCACCAAAATGTTGCATGCCACTTGAATTGCTACACTTCAAGTTTAAACTATAATGTTATTTTATATTTGTCACATTAGTAATGCATGCTGATAGAAAACAGAGTCCTGAGTCTACCCTGTAGTCAGTCTAGAACATCACATCAAGCATAGAGAGGCGGAGTGTAAATGTTGCCATTCCTGGATGAGCACAAAGAAATCACTGTTCTTTAAAGTAAAGGTCCCCAGACATATACTACAGAAATAATCTACTTTACTCTGTTGTACTCTTCCTTCCTGGGTATGATAATTAAAACTATTAATTTCAAAATGATAAATATTATTTGATAATTCTGCTCCAGTGGTTTAAATGAAGTAAATAATGAAAGGCACTCCATCAATCAGCAGTGATGCAAAGAAATGAACAAATGTGACTGAAATTGTGTGTAAGGCTTCATATTACAGCTTTACCACACATTTGACTTGAAAAAGACACAGTTGGAAAAACAGAAATGCATACTGACACTACAATGACATGTTTGCGAATGCAAATAGAGCTTTGGTAAGACAGATTTCTCTTTCAGAGTCCATGCAGCACACATCTGGCATGACTGTGGCAGTATTGTCTCCAGTCTACGAGTGATCCAATGCAAATGAGACAGCTGCAGCATCACAATGATGGTCTGCCAATGCATGACACACTGTCACAACAACTCCGAAATATTTTGGATGTGCCTCTCCCATTGAGAGAGAACTGACAATATAATTAAACATTTGCAAAAGCGTGCTGTGGTGTGGTCCCGTTTCTCAGCTTTCCTGCTGTCTAGAAATGAATGTTGCTAATTTGACATTTGACTCTTTCTTTGCATCTGTAGTATACTAGTAAACACTTCGCACACATCCCTTTACAATGCTCAAGCCCCTGTTCGGCTTTTAGTGCAAATGCAACTCATTGATGAGTTAACTTTCCTTTATGGAACCTTAGGTCTGAGTATGACGGATGAAGTGAATACTATTTAGTAGGCGTCATGCTTTACAGTGAATACAAGCAGTGGTCAAAAGATTACAAACTCTCAATGGATGCCATTGATTCAGTCCCTGACACAGAGGAAACAGCAAGTCTTGGCACACAGGACATAGGAGAGAGATTTCCTCTTATCTAGCAAATATTGGCTCTGTTTCTTAGCTGACTAGTTTTCGATCAAACACCATTAATCAGATAACTCAAAGTATTATATAACAAAACAAAATGTGATAATTCATTCAATTATCTTTTGCTCAAAATTGTTAACACAGCACACAACTACTATACTCCAGAGGCTAGCGGTGTCTGATCGACCGCACTTGCGAGATAGGGTACAGGTGCCACTTTACTGATAAAAGAAGAATGCAAGGTGCGGGGACGAAATGCAACTAAGGGGAACAGGGGGTTTGTTTCTAAAAGTAAACCTGAACTAAATGGCGCTTCTCATCCACATTCTGGGCGCGCTCCCCAGAGTGGAGACTGATGAAGCACTCCAAGCGGGGGCTGGTCATTTACATGCAGGTGCTTAGCATTTATCAGTTTCCATTGGCACTGCTGATGGCTGGGCTGTCCTCGCTGCTAGCAACATGGAAAAATATACTTGACAAAAGTCGCTAGGCTGTGGGAAATGTGATATACCATTTCATGTAACTGTAAAGGTGGCAATTGTTTTTTATTTAAAATATTTTTGAGAGAGGTGCGTTTGCGTTGCTTGCTGAAGGTAGAATAAGATGTGATGTTCACCATTAGCTGAGTGCTGTCTTGTTTCCTTGAGAGGGACGAGGGGAATTAAACACTAAAGTCCTTTTATGTCCTTTTTTCCTTCCTGTTACATTTCAATCCCCACAAACAGTTGTTCCAGAGAAACCATCAGTGTTCACCTTGCTCTCTTATCAGGACTGCTAGTTTTCCAATTATAAAAGGCCACAAGCTTACAGCTAAAAGATTCCAAAATATTTTTTTCAGTCAGTTATTATCTTATTATTTGAAAGAATTTGTCAGAAACATCTTTGGCTTTGTTGTCCTTCCTGCATAAGTTGAAGACCACTAGTTCTTTAAACCCCCAGAGATTCATGTCAGAATATAATGCAATATTAGTTTAAGAAAAAGATTAATTGATTTGTGCCTAGACAACATCAAGCATGAGGTCAGGTTGTATTGTAGAGACATTGAAGTACAGAAGCAATTATGGCTGGGGCATTCAGAAATAGCCCACTCATTCACACGCCGGTCACACAGCAACACACGTTTCTGGGTGAAACAAATGAGGATGCTATTTGACTTGTCTATGTTCTACATTAATTGAACCACATTTCAGCTGCCAAGCAACCTCCGCCAGTGTATATAGTGCACTGTTCATGTAATCCTAACATCTGCACAGATTTCATCAATATTATAAAATGTCACATACCAATTTGCTTTCCCACACACACCGCTCAGGCAAACATAGCAAAGACATTAGGGCGCATTAGTGTGTGATTGATTACCTTTTGCAGGGCAGCCGCAGTTTGCTGAATCAGGACCTTGTGATTTGGCTTAGCTGCTCTTGTATACAGTTTTTCTGCTCCGCACAAGCCTGGGTTACAGATGGAAACGCTCATAATCCGCATCATATCGGCCCTGGTGCACCACGGAAACAACATTCACACTGCTCCCTTCTGTTAATATCAGACAATGTAATATATTTTTGCTTTTGACTTATCAGGTGGAGCATACATTATCACACATTAAAAAAGTAAGGCTTTTCACTTTGAAAGTCTCTCAAAGTGAAAAGCCTTTGAAAGTGTCTCAAATTTAGGGAATATGTATTGAACTGCACAGCACGTTTCCATGTATTCACATGTCCATAGCCATGTCTCTGACTATTCCCTCTCCTTCCATTTGGATGAATAATTAACAAAAAAATCCCCAAATTAAAGTCCCTTAATAAAACAGCTTTGGTAGGTATGGTAGCCTACATGTAGCTTTCAGTCTGAGATACACATTAGCTACAGTATACATGATATTAGTACTTTTTTAAATCTCCAGTTTATTTAGCCTTTATGAACTTAATGTTGATAAAAAAAATTATGGTTGGACACGGTAACTTGTACAGGTAATACATTTTAAACTGTTATACGTTTGTTTTCACCGTTTCATCCTGTCCAGGCCAATAAACTGGCCATTCATTTCCTCAATTGACCATATCCAGAAAAAGGACATTTATTTCTGGTGCTTTAGTTAATTCTCACCATCTCTATGCCATATGATAAGAATAAGTCTATTAGCACCTTAAAGAGCGAGTTGCTTATTGCAAAGACACAGATGAAAGAATATTGTGATAACCTTAAACCCTCTTTTCCTCAGTTAGGCCTGTGTGTGTATGCCATTATTTCTGTATATTATTTTCTTCAAATTGCAATCATCTACTCTGTTCCCTTGTATAATATGTTTTCAATTTACAGTTATTTTTTCATCATATTGCACATATATAATATATGGCCACAATGTAAAAATTAGGGGGACACAATGTGGGTAGCTGGCTATCCTCACTCCACCCCCACACCCCATCAATAATGCAGAGCCCAAATTGAAATGCACTCAGGCTGAACTATGGAATTACTTTGTGATCTAACGTCAGGTGGGTACAAGCTTGCTTCCTTCTGCCTCAAAATGGAGAGGGTGCAGACAGCTATGAAAGAGAAATTGAACAAGGATCTTCCGTTTCTGCCAAGATAATCCAACTCTTTGTATGCACAGGGTGAAGTGCGAGTGATTAAAAACCTGCAGAAGACATGGAATGAACGCTTCCTTTGTTAGGCATTTGCTGATGAACTATCTCTACAGTACAAGTCATCATTACCTTGACAGACTGCATTTTTCTGCTTTGGGTTTAAATGATGATTTCATCAATTACTGCAGTGTCGTGTGCCAATAATAGACAATAGATAATAAACAATGAATGTTAATTATATATACCTCATTAACATGCACAATGTGCACCTGCATTATTGCAGTCAACGTTGTGTAATAGCAGCCTCTTAGTTCCCCCGACATACTGTAGTGTGGCTTGTCTTTCAGAAGATCCTCCATGTGTTCAGTGGTGGGTTACCTGACTTGGTAGTGCTGGTCAAGCTGTTTTAGGCACAGACAGACCCATTAGGGCTGAATCAGGGGGAATTTGCCTCGTCCTGGCAAATGATCTCTCACTGCGTGTGACAGGCCTGGCAGCAGCTCCTTGGGTAGAGACCTCATTCAGCTGGAACCATCGGGACTTGTTTCTCCCTGCAATAACAACAACAAAGTCAAACGAAAGAGCCTAGTCCTAGGCGAATGTGGGAAAAGTTTACAGCAGGCAAAGAAAGCCAGTGCAGTGACAAGAGGTACATGGGGTAATTATGTTTTTTTTTCCACACTCCTCTCATCCAAAGCCTGTTTTTATTATATGTTTTATTATATATTTAACATCTATCTAAAAAATCAAAACACCACCAGGATTTTAGTTTGTGACCAGGCATGCAAAATTGATACACCACAGTGTTTCCAGGTAAGACAGAGACACAGAAATGAAGAGGAAATATCAAAGAAACAGTAAGGCATGGAACTGTGCTCCAGACTACAGCATGCACACACTGTCACTCTCCACCTGTTGTTACATATGCCTGATATACTAGTATATATACAATTCAAATCCTATTCTATTCTAATCTGTATTTTAGGAAAAGTTAGAATGTATTTCATCTAGTTCAAACAAGGAAAAGAGGTGGCTAGAAAAAGACATTGTGTGCAGTGTGTCTAGACGTCTTTAGACCCTGGGGAGAAACAGGTGAGGTACATTTATCACATGAGGTCTGGGTGGGACATTTTGATAATTTTGGTGAAGACAAGTGAGGATTTTTTTCATACTAGGCTTTGATGATTATTTAATATATCCAGAGCAGTAATAAATGATCAAAAAGCCACGTCGAAAGATCAGAGGCAAACACAGAGTGCTGATTCTGCACTTGAACAGAAACTGACCTGTCCTCCCACCTCCAGGAGGATCTGTCCAATACAGTCTCTATTCATATCTTCCATTAACATAAAAAAAAATTAACAAAGAAAAATCTTCCCAAAACATGAAAAAATGAAAAAAAAAAAAAAAAAAAAAGAATTAATGAATAAACAAACAGAGTTCATTTTCTCACATGACTTTTCTCTGCAATAATTAATTAGCCCCAATGACACTAAATTTATTAATAAAGCTTTGCTGCCCTTTCTTTCTTGGCCAGTCACCATACTAGTCCCCTACTTTACTCTGGCTACTTTCTAAGGAAACTATGTGCTTTAAGAATGAAGTTATTCCCTAAGATCTCTGTTACCCTCCAGACTAACCGTTAATTCAGTTCCTGCCCTATGGCTCCAGCTCCAACTACTGCATCAATATATCATGTGCGCTCACTACTGTTTGTACCCCAGCACTAGCTCACAGCACTAGCTCACAGCATGCATAAGCCTGCATGACTTGAATAGGTGCCTGCTGCTTAGATAACCCTGAGAATCTCTGGCATTATTGTCACCACAGACAGTCCAGAGATCATGCTGAACTGAGCTTTCTTTCATTTCATTGCCTGTCTCAGCAAGGCTTATAGGAATGCAGGGACACCTCAGTCAGACAGGCTGACATCAGTAGGTCAGCAAATTTGTACACATAATTGTACACTCATAATAACTCATAAGCACAATGAAAAAATGAACCAGTAAATCAGTTTTTACAAGCAAGTCAATTTCCTTCATCCGGCAGGAAGTTACAAACAAATCATCACCATTAAAACCTGTTTCTGTCAAACGAAGAATCGTCAGATGTATTCAATTAAGAAGTGCAAGTGACGTGGAGGGAGTGAAGGACACACTGTGGGAATGTGCTGGCCCACTTCAAACTAATCTCCCAGTTGAGCTGTAATGACTACAGTGTCATCCAGAATTGGCCCCATGCATATTATCCTTCATGGTAATTAAGTTGGGTTATTAGGAATAATTAAATGAGAGAGTATCTACTTCTATTTGGGCTGACAGAAGCCACACTGGTAACATCCTTCACGTAATATGGGATTCAACCCGAGTGGGATTGTTTGCTAATATCCTATTAAGTTATCTAATTGCCTGCCGACCAATGAGGAACATTTCTTTATGGATATTGTCAACTAATCTAATTATCACCTAATCTGATTGAACAGAAGCAGACTAAACAGGTACCTGTCAGAAGTCCTTAGAAAAGATAAGCATGCCAGTCCATAGGCCTATGTATCTGACAACACTTGTAAATAAAAATCGTGCTGCATCCATGCACACGTCAAAGGCTTCAGGGTAGCTTTAAAATTATTAAGTAAATAAGTAGTTTTTTCACTGGTTTAAAAAGTTTAAAAAGAAGTAGATGTAACAGAAATATGTAACCTGTCTGTAGCTGTTTGTGCTATTTGAAAATAATTCCCCATTGCATTGTTTTTGTGTCAGTGAAAATGTCATGTGGTAACACTTTATTTGAAGGGGTCTACATAAGGGTGACTTAAGCCTGTCGTAAACATGACATGACACGTATCATAAACATTAATGACACTTCATTTATGTTTAAGACTGCTGTCATTAAGTGTCATTCGGTTTTTGTAAAGTCTACATCCCAGTCTGCATTTCAAAAACCGAATGACACTTAATGACAACAGTCATGGACATAAAAAAAAGGCTCATTAATGGTCATGATAAGTGTCATGTCATGTTTATAACATACTTATGTCACGCTAATGTAGACCCCTTCAAATAAAGTGTTACCATGTCATGTCAGTTCATGTCATTGAATGACATATTCAATGACATACATATTTTGGCATAGAACTATGTTATAGTTATACATGTAGTAATGATATCAAGTATCACTACCACTAAAGGAGGCATGTTTTATTTGTTAACATTTCCTTTATTTTGTCTTGAAAACAGAAAAAAAGAAATCACACTGTCTGTAAAATGAACACTGTTAACTGCTAAAGCTATTAATCAAAGTACACTGAAAAATTCTTCATTTATTGTATCCCAATGTCAGTCACATAGAGAGGACCATAAAGGCAGTCATAATTGGATCTATTATTGATCACCACATCGAGCAGATATTTGTTAGGGTATTCAACAATGGCTTGATGACAAGTCTAAAGTCTTAGCATGTGATTAACATTAGACAGGGTCAC
Organism: Limnothrissa miodon; assembly: GCA_017657215.1. Taxonomy (NCBI): domain Eukaryota; kingdom Metazoa; phylum Chordata; class Actinopteri; order Clupeiformes; family Clupeidae; genus Limnothrissa; species Limnothrissa miodon. The sequence continues at coordinate 223,732 of JAGFZM010002127.1, read as the reverse complement.
CAGGGAAACCACAAAAAAGAGAACACCATACTTTTGAGATGTTTTGACAGAGTAACATGAGTCTGTGATGAATATAACATGACACATAATGACGTTTCAAAATGTTTATGGCTGTTGTCATTAAGTGTCACTTTGTTTTTCTAATGACTGGAAAACATAAGAGACAGTATACTGTGACATCTAGCTGCCTCACAGGTCCTCTGAGGCTGTAGCCTGCATTATAACATCTGTTGGATCTGTCCTGTTCTAAATGAGTCATGGGCATCGTCCTTTTTGTGTGACACATTCTCCGGTCATTCCTCTAGAAATATTGCTCCATGTAGAGGATTTGGATTATTTTATTCTCTGCTACAGCCTACTGTACTACATCCAAGAGAGCAATGAATAATCACTCCTGGTACAACCATCCACCTCACACACACATATGCACACACACACACACACGCTCAGACATGCCTCCTCATTCAGTCACCTGCTCCCCCCAACTACCACCTCACCTCCGTTGCCTCTCCCTACTTAGTTGGCTCTGTCTTAGGTCCTCCACTGAATGAGTTTCAGAAAAATCACTGCCTCTTGAGTAATCATTCCCCATAAGAAGGCTTGCTGCTGTTTATTTCTTCTTTCCAGCACTAAATCTAATGGCATTTGCTCTTTGCTTCACCCTGGCCCTCTGCCAGGACTCCACTGCAAGTCATTTATCAAATGACCTAGCTACTATACAAACCGTTCTAACTGGGTGATCGCTCCTTATTGTTGCCAGAAAATTCTTTATGACAAGGGAGCGGTACCTTTCCAGTGCTTTATTGTACAGAAGAGGGCTCTTAATGACCATGCTTCAACACAATGAGAAGTCCTCACAGAAATCCCCTACTCCCTGACCTAACTGCAGTTCAGTCTCCCCTCCCTCTAGCCGCTGCCATGTCCCGAAAAGTAAAAGGAAAGCCATTACTTCATTCAATAAGGCCTGCCAGTGAGGCTTTTTTGGACAAGCAATTCACCTTTGCCTTTGACCCAAACCTCAAATCAATATTTTTAATTTGACTATTGGAAGTTAGTTAGTTTTACCACGATGATGCACAAATTCTCCCCAAGTTACATTCAAGATGTGAGATGTCTTGACTTTGTCTTGTCCAAAATTAATATTTTCCAGGAATGGTAATTAAAAGGTTTTGGACTTGGAACTGACAGAGTGGAAATTAAATCTCGATTGGTGCAAATACTTAAGCAGCACAAATTCAAACACTTGGCGAGGAAACCTCAAGAGTTTTTTGTCACCAGATGCAGTCTAAAGTGTTTATGCCCAAGCTGCAATTCAGATAACTCAAGAGTAATACAGCATTCAACTAAGAAGGAAATGTCATGTAGTAACATGTTGTGTCTATGTGTGTGTGTGTGTGCGCGCACGTGTATGTGTGTGTGTGTGTGTGTGTGCATGCGTATGTGTGTTTGTGTGTGTGCATGCACTGGTCCATATCCTGTTGTCAGTAGTTTGATTGTTCAGCCATGGAGTTTAATAGCATTCCATGTAGCCCTTGACATTCTGATCAATGGCCATCATAACATTAAGACTAGTGATATGTCACCCAGTGTGCTCAGCACCGATGAAAGGGACAAAGCACTATCAGGGTTTTACAGCACAGATGAAATGAATGTCTTGCAGATTTAGGCTTTATCAATACATAAGCCATGCTGAACAAAACTACCTTTCACCCAGTTCTGAGCCCGACTAGTTGAACCTCGGATACATAGAGAAAGAAATCTAATTTGCATACATAAAAAACCTAACATAAACCAAACATAAACCAAACATAAAAACCTTGACATAAACATGAATGTAAATGTGAGAATATCTTTATATCCAAGTAATGCTTTCATTTATTTAAAAAAATTAGTTAGCTAATTTTCACAATAACTCATTAACAACTATTTATATAACATGCAAATTGCTAACTAACAAAATAAAAATAGAAAAGTATACCAGTGCATTCACCAGTGCACCAAATTCAACTGATTGGAAACTGTTTAATTGAACTGATTGGTAACAGATGCATTGACAATATGAATGTGATGTATTATACTGTGGTTGAAGCTCAAACCCTCACCCCATGGCCAAGCTCTGAGGACTTTATCAGGACCTTTAATGGGGATTAGTTATGTTGTGATCCTCCCTTCCATTAAAAACAGAGATAGGAAGCTAAAGTTTCTTTCAAATTGAGTCTTTGTGCATTAATCAGAAGCTGGAGCGCTGGGACAGGTGGAGCGCTCAGTGCCAGGTCCTGAGGGTTTAGTGTTACCTTTTCTTGCTTTGTATGCGGGTACAACCTGGGGTTTTGTGCATTAGAGAGTAGTGGCAGAACTGGCGTAGGCTGCTCAGTTTGCTGCCAAACCTCTAGGGTTTGGCCATTCTATGTTACAAAGACAGAGAGGTAGAAGAGAGTGTCTTATACCACCTCAGATTTCACTATACTGCTGGACTACAAAAGATCATTTCAGATTATTATGAACAGAGGCAAAAAGCCCATGATGCAAACACCATGTGTTGAAAATGTTACAGGTTTAAAGGATTAGCTTTCAACTCTTGTTTGCATAATTGGGAACTACATTGCTTAGTTGATTCTGAAATTACTGGATGGCAGTTTTCCTAAGTAAGGATGATATTAAATTTTAAGGAACACTCTCAAGATAAAAAAGATTCTCTCCTTTGTTCTCTGCCTCCAAATTATAAAGTCTGCCAATGGCCTCAAAGAGAAAGCGCCGTGCAAGTGCAATAAGCTGCGCAAGCCGATGTACTGTAAATCACTGGCAGCCCACTGAACACCAAGCCAAGTTCTCAGAATTCACACGAGATTCTCCCGAGCACCTTGTGGAGCACCTCCAGTTAACTTACTTCTGAAGCAGCTGTCCAGTTGGCTATCACCATACACAATCCACAGGAGTCCTGTGTGTGAACCTCTTCCAAACAGTAACTTTGCCTCCATACATCAAGGTTGTGTGTATCTCCTGCCAGTCGGGCCAAACGACCTTCCTCCCTGACTGTTATTTCCTGGGAGCGCCATGCTGGTGGTCCCTCGGGACTGTTTGACTTCCTCTGAACGAACAGTAGATATCATTAAGCAAGCCTCTTTGAACTGTTCCTACAGATCCCACCGCAGCCAGCCAGAATCTATCCCACAAGGATTTGCCCTCCTAGACAGTCTGCTAGTCTCACAGTACCTAATGCCCCCTCAGCTGAATGTAGTTCATACAAATCTTTTTTTTCTGGTATCTATAGGAAACTTTACCTTTGCTATCAAAGTTATAATATATGCCTTCTGTAATATTTTGTAAATCTGTGTTGTTTTGCATACAGTTTTGTTGCATGATTGGCAGATATCCCCTGTACAGCTGGTGGTGTCAACATTGTCTTTAATAAATAGTTCATTTTTGAATGAATCATCTAATATCGTTTCAATAGATAATCTTGCCTTTCTTCTTGTAGTGAGGAACTGAGCTATGGTAATTGGTTTGAGCTTGCCGAATGTATTCAGAGACTGAAAGAGTACATGAGTGACAGATGTTCATTTTGTTTAGCTAGTTAAAATTCTGGCATTGGGTCTGAAAAAAAGGAAGAAAAAAGTTATATCAGTCAAACGAGTAAACATGTTTAAATCCACGAAGTGGATTTTTGAACTTTTGCCACAGCTGTGAACGATCCATTACATCAATGTACTTTCTGTAACATGATGATTGTAAAAACCCTGCATTAGTTGTAACAGATGTGTAATAACACATTTAATTAAAATTAATCTTTCAATAAGCAAAAGAATGATATATCAATCATACAGGTTACATGCTGTACATATTTCTGTGAAGATTTGAGAAAACTTTAAGGGATGTTTTTTTTTTGTTTTTTTTTTAGATGAAGCCCATTTCTATTATCATGCTGCCTTGAAAAGCACAGACTCAATACAGGTCCCTTAATTGCATAAGGAGATGAGGCATATTAATTGTTGCGGCCCATTGGCCTGAGACACACTCTTAATTTGATCTTGCCCAGAGCTGCGGTGTTCAAGCTGTTGTAAAGTTTAGCACTTGAAAATAAAAGAGAGCAGAAAAAAATATCTATTGATTGAACTCCCTCCAATGAAAATCTAGATTTGTATGTACACTATATTTGAAGCCTCCCCCTCAAGACAGGGGAATCCATCACTATTGGCATGTGGTGTTGATGACCCAAGGAGGTCTGGCAGTTTTATAGACACATTATAAGTGGGCTGTCGGGCCCTCTTTAAAGCCACATCAGTCAGGGTGTCTGAAAATTAGGCCTCTATGCACTGATTCACAACAAAGCATTCCAGAGCTCCGGGGCCCTCACCTTGTACTGCTAGACTTGCCTGCTGAGAACGACAGGCCCGGCAGGCTCACCAACACACAAAGAAATAACAATATAATGTGCAAGCACACACACACACACGCTCTCTCTCTCACTCTCTCTACCACACACATGCACGGTCGATTTAGAAAGCCCCTATTGTAACGCATTGAGTTCTACAGCAGTATAATGGCCATGTGGGTTGAAATGGAACTAACACTAAGGGTCTCTGAGTTACAACAACATCCTGGAATAGGACTATTTTTATTCTGAGAGTATCTTAAAGTATCTTACAGGCACTTGTACAAAATGAAGGTCAATGATATATTCAACAATGGCTGATGATTTTCAGATGTTTATTAATAAGAGTAGCGCTAATAGCATAACTGTTGCCTTTCTTCATATCCCCCCACTACACACAGAGACTTTATTTTGCCTCATTCTACACCCGTCTCTCTTTTTCATGCACAACAGACAGACAACTTCATAATTTCACTACTTTTTTACACCATTACAAAAGAAGATTTGTTTTCTTTCCACCTTTCTAGTTTATGATGCATGCTAATGTAGACGTAGGTCTACCTTACATAGATAAAGGTCTCAGTAGCAACATTTAGCTCCACTCTCAATCTCTGTTCCTATTTTGAAATTGCTGAACTTAGCTCCTGACTGTTATTTTGAGCCCTCGGTCCCTCTTGTATCGCCCTACAATTTAATCCTAAGGCCTTGTCGAGCACGACTGATGAATCTTGTCAATTTTGGAACAGCCGGAGATTTGACTGTCCCAGTATTTCAGTTACTACTGCATATTGAACACACAAATGAATCTCAGACTGAGATTTGCATTTTAACTGGAGGATGTGTATTTAGTCCTGCAGTTGACAGTTAAAGCAGGCTCTTAGCGGATATGTGGATATTGCCTCAGCCTCAATACATCTGTGCTCCAGGCTAACGCAGAACGTGTGTATCAAACAAACAAGAAGCCTTTTGGCTCAGAGAACAATACTTATGATCTGTGTTTCCTCTAGAGTGGTGAATTATTTTGGTGAGTCAGCAAACAGATAAGCAAGACTAATCAGCATTGCCTGATAGATTTGGGTAGATTTGCAGCGCTTTGCCTTTGTAATCTAAAGGCACATGGCATAACCTGATGGATTGTTTTAATCTGGTTTAAGGATCTAGGGCTGAATATTGAGTTAGCTCTACCCACACTCTCTCTGTTTAAATGAATAAGCTCCAAACTGAAAACAGAGGGTTCTTTATCAAGTCCAGGAAGTGCCAGGTAGACTTTTTTTCAGTACTAAATGCACTACTGTTTTGTTTTTACATTTAAATCAGCCATCTCACTCCCTCCAGCCTTCTGTCTGGTGTTTGCTATCCATCTCTCACATTGAAACTTGATGTCTTGCTACTTCTGAACACCTGGCCTAGAAACCCAAGGAAGCGAAAAAAGCAACAAGGATAAAGTGTGTGTGTGAGAGAGAGAGAGAGAGAGAGAGAGAGAGAGAGAGAGAGAGAGAGAG
>JAGFZM010002127.1:200643-216134 GCA_017657215.1 Limnothrissa miodon | reverse complement strand
CTGGACTGAAAATCACCAGCTCCTCCCACTGTTAGGCCTTTTCTTTGCCTGGTCTCTTGGTGGGTGGTCTCAGCGGGTGCAATTAGCAACTGACTTGCATATCCATAGTGATCTTTCTTGGAGCGCCAGCCCTTGTGTTCAGCCCTTCTCTTGTGCAGACATTCGAAGGTAAAGACATACGTGTCAACCTGTGCGTGTCTACCGAGCAGGGGCTCTGAGCAAAAAAAAAAAAAAAACATCCAATCGGTCAGCATGTGTCTCTACCCAATCCCTACATGGTCCGGAGCTCGCTGGAGGTATCGCTTTGTCAGAAGACGTCGCAATCAAGGTGACCTCCGGTTGCTAAAGCAAGCCTCTGAGAATCGCTCTGTACTCTTAATAGGACTCTGGAATTGTCAGTCGGCCGTCAACAAAGCGGACTTCATCTCTGCCTATGATAAACTCTTAGCCTTAGACGTCCTGGCCCTCACCGAAACATGGATCAAACCTGGAAACAATGCAACCCCAGCGGCGCTTTCCGTCAACCACACTTTCTCCCACACCTGTCGTCCAGCCAGATGGGGCAGTGGGACGGGCCTGCTCATCTCCAACAACTGGGAATACAACCAACTGATACCCACAGCTATATACAACTCCTTTGAATACCATGCCACACTGGTGACAGCACCTGTCAAAATCTACCTGGTTGTCATGTATCGCCCTCCTGGCCAACTATAGGAGACTTCTTAGACGAGTTTGATACACTGCTCTCATCCATTCCTGAGCACGACTGCCCCTTGCTCGTCCTTGGCGATATGAATCTACATCTGGACAACCCAAGCTCTTCTGACTTCCTCTCACTCATCCATTCCTTTGATCTACAACTGGTTCATAGTCCTCCAACTCACAAAGCAGGCAAGGTACTGGATCTTGTACTTGTCCGCAACTGCTCTACGGAATCCCTGACCATAACACCTCTGCACCTCTCGGACCACTACTTTATTCAGTTCAGCTTACGCCTCCCTGTAGTATCTCGGACCGCCCCTCCTCTAGTATCGTTCTGCCGCAATCTCCGCAATCTCTCTCCCTCTCGCTTTGCTTCTCCGATTGCAATAGTCCTGCCGCAACATTTGCTTCATTGAAACCCCTCACCGAAATGGATGTGTCTAAACTTCTCACTTGCAGCCATCCTACAATGTGCCCTCTGGACCCGATTCCAGCCAACCTCTTGCAATCCATAGCTCCAACTATCACACCAGCTATCACACATGTGATCAACGCTTCACTATCAACAGGAATCTTCCCTTCTGTATTCAAGCATGCTCAGGTAACACCTCTACTCAAAAAACCCTCTCTTGCTCCCGACCAGGTGGGAAACTACAGGCCGGTCTCTCTCCTTCCTTTCCTTGCTAAAACTATTGAAAGGGCGGTATTCAAACAGGTTACTGAATTCTTGAACCAACAGAATCTTCTCGACCACAACCAATCTGGCTTTAAGAGCAGCCACTCCACTGAAACAGCTCTCTTATCTGTGGTTGAAGCCTTAAAAGAAGCCAGAGCGGAATCAAGGTCATCTGTACTCATCCTGCTTGACCTGTCAGCTGTGTTTGTTCAACTGTTCAAAGTGTCCTGGCTAGGACACACCTCTGCGCCTTAACACCTTGCTACTGGAGTGCCCCAAGGATCTGTGTTGGGTCCCCTTCTTTTCTCCATCTATACCACTTCTTTGGGCCAAATCATCCGCCAGCACGGCTTCTCCTACTACTGCTATGCCGATGATACCCAGCTCTATCTGTCATTCTCACCCGATGACCCAACCATCCAAACGCGAATCTCAGATTGCCTCTCTGACATCTCTGCATGGATGCAAGACCATCATCTCCAGCTGAACCTCTCAAAAACCGAGCTGCTGGTCCTCCCAGCAAAACCAACTATTCACCACAACATTTGCATCAACTCTGGCTCCTTGTCTCTTGCTCCCTCACGGGTAGCCAGGAACCTAGGTGTTATGATTGACGACCAGCTAACCTTCAATGACCATGTTACTTCTATTGCCCGGGCCTGCCGCTTCGCACTATTCAATATCAAAAAGATCAGACCATACCTAACTCAACAAGCCTCCCAATTGCTGGTTCAAACTATGGTCCTCTCACGCCTTGACTACTGCAATGCCGTAGGACTTGAAGTAGTAGGACTGTGCAATGCAGTAGGACTGGCAGGACTTCCTGCCTGTGCCGTCAAGCCACTTCAGATGATCCAAAACGCTGCGGCGTGTCTCATCTCCTCTGGCGGCTCGCATCAAATTCAAATCACTGATGCTGCCTCACAAAGTGATTAGAGGATCTGCCCCTTTTTATTTAAGCGCTCTCATAAAGGCTCAGGCTACCCCCAGACAACTCCGGTCCTCCAAGGACTGTCGACTGGCAGTCCCGGCACCTCGCCCAAGGCAATCCAGACTCTTTTCATGTGTCGTCCCACGCTGGTGGAATGACCTACCAAAAACAATCAGAACAGGACCATCTCTGGAGGCCTTCAAAAAGACCCAGCTATTCAGAGAACATCTTCTGTCTTAGCACTAAAATGAACTGAAGCACTATCCCCTAGCACTATGCTCCTTAAGGTTTCTGCTATGTAGCTTGATTGTCATCCTCGTTTTTGTAAGTCGCTTTGGATGAAAGCGTCTGCTAAATGCATAAATGTAAATGTAAATGGTAACGTCCAGTAAGGTATGACCTGAGCCAGGCTAATGCAGAATCTTTGATGCCAATCATATACTCAAGGCTATGTAGTAAGATACTGTGATCGATAGTGTCAAAGGCAGCACTTAGATCCAGTAGGATTAATAATGATATGCATCCATTATCAGACGAGATAAGGAGATCATTGTAGACCTTTACTAGGGATGATTCTGTGCTATGGTATGCTCTAAAGCCAGATTGGTAGGTTTCCTGAATGTTTGCATCTAAGAAGGTATAAATGTATTGCGTTTTAGCCAAAGCTTTCATTAGCCTGCTACTGCTACACTGGGGGCATTGCATAGTCTATGCAGCTAAATCTGTATTTTTACACCATTAACAAGGTTCAGAGTAACTCTCTGACTTCTGAGAGCCCTGACATTTAAAACGAGACTATGAGAATTTTGAAAGTGTACAGGTACTTTATTAAAAAGACAGTTTATAAAGACAGTACCTTCTCAGAATCTCCCGGTCACCGCCATCTAGAAATTAAATCACAATAAGTCGATTGACGAGCTACAACTTTATAAACGTCTTTGGTCAAACTCTTTTAAGTTTCATCATTTGTTGGTGCTTAAGTGCTCATGTAGATAGTCACCATATATTTTCAGATGTAATCTAAGCACTTCAACAGAATATAATTTTCAATCTGTTCCTCTGTCCTATCTGTTCGTGAATCGACTTATCGTGATTTAATTTCAAGATGGTGGTGACCGGGAAATTCTGAGAAGGTACTGTCTTTATAAACGGTCTTTTTAATAAAGTACCTGTACACTTTCAAAATTCTCATTGTCTCGTTTTAAATGTCAGGGCCCTACCAATGAAGTGTGGAGTTACTTTGAACCTTGTTAATGGAGTAAAAAAAGCAATTTATCTTCATAGACTAAGCTGTGCCCCTTTAGCTAGCAGTGTAAGGTTAATGAAAGCTTTGGCAAAAAACGGTTTAATGCAGAATGCTGGGGGTGAACGGAGGTGGGCATAGGATATATGTTTGAACTCGGTAACATCTTCCAGTACTGTCCAGGTCCAAATCACACCGGCCTTCTCCTTTAAGGAGATCAGTAGGAATTGGATCCAGTAGACAAGTAGAGGTCTTACTTAATGAGATCAACTTAATAATTTCAGATATATTGGCCGGTGTGAACAAGTCAAGGTATGCTATAGGTTGTCTAGGACTTGCTGTTTCCATTATAGGGGAACCAGCTGAATTTGAGGTTAGAATGGTGTTATTTATTTTACCTCTAATAGATTCAATTTTATCATTGAAAAAATTCATGAAGTCATTGCAGTTTAACGTTTGTAGTGAGTTTGCGTTCTTGCTGGTAATAAACATTTAAACAGTTATCCATTGTTTTTAATGATGATGGGTATCACAAAACTGTATATTTTATGAAAAAGTGGGTGTTTATTAACTGCAATTTCTGATAATTCTAATTTCCCACCAATGTTCCATTACTTAACATTGAGTATAGACCAGGCATGGGCAAACTAAGGCCCGGGGGCCATATACGGCCTGTTTGGCTTTTTAATGTGGCCCGCCAAATGTTTCAAAATTATATTAAATAATATTATTAAACCTTTATTTAGTATTTTCCCTGCAATGTCAGCAAACTGCTGTTAATAAATGCATAGTTTTTTTTTTAAAGCCCTGCATATCCATGCTTTACTACCCACTTCAGGCCAAAACTGTGAAATATAATGGACTTTACATGTCATTTATATTACTTCACACAAACACTATATCTGTCTGCTCCTGACACGGCCCCTTAATCAAATGTTATAACCCATTGTGGCCCACGACTCAAAAAGTTTGCCCACCCCTGGTATAGACCAAAGCTTGCCACCGCGACCATTGACACTAATGAGTTTGAGACAAGTGACAAGGGAAGTTTCATTGTAATATAGCACAGACAATAGGTACATATCTATACATCTACAGATCTATCCACATATAGCGGTGTTTATGACAATCAATCACGAAACATAGTTATCAATGGGTTGTCCACCTTGCGGTTTCTACCAAGAAAATGCAGTCTTGTTAGTCTCTGCCTTGGTTCACCTGGTCTTCGTTCCTCTGTGTCCTTTGTCAGTCATTGTCAGATGTTTCCCCGCTCTACGTCTCCTAATAAACCATCATTCTCGCAAAACTCCCTTCTTACCTTACACCTCTGACAGCAGGTAATATACAATTTTGGTCAGTGCAAAACTAGTGTCATGCATAAAAATGAATAGGTCAAATACAACCTTTAGTGATCATGCTCTGAGCCATACAAAGTAATTGCACTATGGACATGCATATTTCTGGGCTTGTAGGTTGAGAAGACTGACTTGAGAGAGAAATGACCTAGTGTACTGGCATTCACACCTAATGTACATTAACAATCATTACAGTCAAATATGGCACTGTCGCAAAAAGCTCATTTGTTTAGCCTGACCATTAGGCTGACCATTATTTGTACAAATTTGTTAGTTCACATGGTATAAGCTGGCATTCAGGGTTTTTTTTTTTTTTTTTTTTTTCAAACAATCAAAACATGTCTTGGACAAAGTATGTGTGTGTGTGTGTGTGTGTGTGAGAGAGAGAGAGAGAGAGAGAGAGAGAGAGAGAGAGAGTGTGTGTGTGTGTGTTTTAATGAGACAGCCATTTTGATTGCCTTGACTTGATGTTTTGTTTTGTTTTTTTTCCCCCTCACTGTCTGAAGTAAATCCCTGGATACACAAATGAAGCATTTTGTTCACAACACCAGAAATTATCCATCCAAGAAGCAGTCGACAACCAAACCTATTTTGCATGCAGAGGGCAGGAAATAATGCCTGAGCATTTCAGCAATCAACTTTATTTTGCTGGGACATTATAAACAAACCTGAATCTCTATATGTTGGCCACTAGGAACATAACAGTTAAGCTTATATTTTGGGTTATGGCTGTGGTAGAGAACAGCCATAGTTGACCACTATGTTACAAAACTTCAATATTGCCGTTGATATTGTTGGTTTGTTTACTTTTAAAAAATGGACCATTAAAAAAGTCTTACTAGCAATTCTTTTGCAGCATTTTTATCACCATTACCTTTGGCCCCATGGAAAGTGGTCGAACAGGACTCACTGTTCGTGTCACTTTATTTTGGGCAGGAAAGTCTGGTTTGAACTCTGCAGCTAGGCATGTCAGAGTCAGACCCTGAGGCCTAACCTGGTCATAAGTTCACCAAAGCAAAGCCTCATTATCCACTCACCTGAGACCTGCAGGTTACAGAATAATTGCTCTCAAAATGAAGGGTACCCTTGAGACTGCATGTGACATTGTTCCATTCTCCAAAATGCCAGATGATTCCAGATGCCTGATACTGTATTGATGTTTACAACTGAAAAGAGATCATGGCACGGTTTTAAAGCAGGGCTAAGCAACGTTCTGTTTTTTTCTCTCACGAGCTCCCTCTAAAGACCGCTGTATTGCATTGTATTGCATTATATTGCACTGCATTCTATTGGAGGCGGACCGCTGCTGTTGAACATTGCAAATGCTGTATCTACCGTTGTAGGCCACAGTGGCACATTCTACACTGTTCGTTCGCTGTGTAATGACTCATGTTAGCATCCTAAACAGTATGAAACGGATTAATTAACTGAAAAGTGTTGCTTAGTGGGCCTTTTCACAGAATTCAGGTCTGTCTTTCATACTGTGAGGCTTTAAATCAGTGTAGTTAATGCATATCCTTTATAATGTATGTATTTTCTTTATCTACTTTATTGGTCCAACTTTATTGTGCAGATATCACTGATAATAACATTTATAACATTCTGTTTTATAGCAGTTACTAGTAAATTATTATAAAATTACTTTATTGTTGCATTTTCCTGAAAATTAAGTCACAGTATAGAGTCATTTAGCTTCCATTCCCTGTTCTTATTACAAAGACGCCTGTTATTGTGCAGAACTCTTCAATAGGCCAATCGGGAGCCAAGTAATATTTCTAATTCTTATATTAGTATTTTTAATTTTCATATTAGTATTTTTAATTTCCATATTAGTATTTTTAATTCTCATATCTCATATGATTCTCTTCACCAAGTGTTATGTGCACCCCAAAATGTTCACTGTTAACATAATTTATATTTGGCAAGAGAGGTGGGTGGGCGGTGCACTTCAACCCTATTTGGCCATGTATGTGTAATGCTGCCTACAGTAGCAGATTATACAGCCAGTGAAACATGAAATGGCCCGGCTGCACGCATGAACCTCGCGTGAGTCACGTCTGTGTCACACACTATTTAATTCTTTTTTTTTTCTGAAGAAGCTGCAGTGTACCCAAACAACCACCATTGCCTACATCTGTCAGGAAATAAAGTGGTAGTCTGAGCTGAAATAGGCTAGTTATACTGAGTACTGTTATTTTGTTACTGTAAATAGTCTGTTATTTGAGTGTTGTTTTCGTGTTTGTGTTAAACAACAGTAGGCTAAATATAGTAATTAATAATTAAATTAAATAAAAATAATTAATACAGTGAACTATGCTGATGCATAGTCCAAAGCGAAAGATGACTGTGATCAACGTACAACAGAGTGAGCTCATCAAGACTCTGCGAATGAAAGGCTGGACAACTATTGCTGTTTCCCAACATCTCCAGTTACATGGAATAAAGGCATCTTTGAGGACTATTAGGCGTCACTGCTGCCGTGATGTTGCAAAGAAAGCCGCAACAAGAAAGCCGTGCAATTGCTGATGCTATTGCAGCATGGATGAAAATGCTAACCAGTTAAGGTCTGCACCTTTAGACCGTTTAACCGTGTTTTAACTTTCTCACGGGAGACAGTCAAAGACATTTTTAAAAAGTCTGATACCGCATCTTCCTCAAGACTTTATTCATTCACAGATCCTGTGAAATCATCCTAAAATTTGTAACGAAAACTACACACTCAGTAGGCTGAAAGGAGCTTTCCTTTTTGTGCATAATAACGATGTGCATAGCATAACGTAATATTTTTAATTGTGTTATGAAAAAAGGTCGGACTTGATTGGGAGTGTGGTTGCCTGGTTTAGGCTAGGCTACATTTAAAATGTTTAAGTTGTTTGTTTTTCTATATCAATGGGAGGGCAAAAAAGCTGGCAAATTACGCACCTCACAATAAATGAACTAGGCTACATGCATGTTCACCTGACAGAGAGCGACAGACCAGCAGAGTAACTGAAGTCTAGTTTTCACTGAAACGGTACATTTGTGGCGAGGCCAAACCAAAGAACAAAGACCAACTATACGACGTAATCACGAAATTTTGGAGTGAGGAGTTCACCATACAGGCATGCAATAAGTACATACACTCAACAAAAATATAAACGCAACACCTTGGTTTCTGCTCCGATTTTTCATGAGATGGACTTAAAATTAATTCCAGATACACAATATTACCATTTCTCTCAAACATTGTTCACAAATCAGTCTAAATGTGTGATAGTGAACACTTCTGCTTTGCTGAGATAATCCATCCCACATCAAGATGCTGATCTGACATCATGAGTAGTGCACAGGTGTACCTTATACTGCCCCCATTAAAAGGCTACCCTGGAATGTGCAGTTTTGTCTCACAGCAAAATGCCACAGATGCCACAAGCATTGAGGGAGCGTGCAATGCTGACAGCAGGAATGTCAACCAGATCTGTTGCTCGTGCATTGAATGTTCATTTCTCAACCATAAGCCGTCTCCAAAGGCGTTTCAGAGAATATGGCAGTACATCCAACCGGCCTCACAACCGCAGACCATGTGTAACCACACCAGCCCAGGACCTCCACATCCAGCAGGTTCACCTCCAAGATCGTCTGAGACCAGCAACTCAGACAGCTGCTGAAACAATTGGTTTGCATAACCAAACAATTTCTGCACAAACTGTCAGAAACCGTCTCAGGGAAGCTCAACTGCATGCTCGTCGTCCTCATCGGGGTCTTGACCTGACTCCAGCTCGTCGCCGTAACAGACTTGAGTGGGCAAATGCTCACATTTGATGGCATCTGGCACGTTGGAGAGGTGTTCTCTTCACGGATGAATCTCGGTTTACATTGTTCAGGGCAGATGGCAGACAGCGTGTGTGGCGTTGTGTGGGTGAGCGCTTTGCTGATGTCAATGTTGTGGATCGAGTGGCCCATGGTGGTGGTGGGGTTATGGTATGGGCAGGCATCTGTTATGGACGAAGAACACAGGTGCGTTTTATTGATGGCATTTTGAATGCACAGAGATACCGTGATGAGATCCTGAGGCCCATTGTTGTGCCATACATCCATGAACATCACCTCATGTTTCAGCAAGATAATGCACGGCCCCATGTTGCAAGGATCTGTACACAGTTCTTGGAAGCTGAAAATGTCCCAGTTCTTGCATGGCCAGCATACTCACCGGACATGTCACCCGTTGAGCATGTTTGGGATGTGCTTGACCGGCGTATACGACGGCGTGTACCAGTTCCCACTAATATCCAACAACTTCGCACAGCCATTGAAGAGGAGTGGACCAACATTCCACAGGCCACAATTGACAATCTGATAAACTCTATGAGAAGAAGATGTGTTGCACTGCAAGAGGCAAATGGTGGTCACACCAGATACTGACCAGTTCTGAGTCCCCAGACCCCCAATAAAGCAAAAAACTGCACATTCCAAGGTGGCCTTTTATTGTGGGCAGTATAAGGTACACCTGTGCACTACTCATGATGTCAGATCAGCATTCTTGATGTGGCACACGTGTGAGGTGGGATGGATTATCTCAGCAAAGCAGAAGTGCTCACTATCACACATTTAGACTGATTTGTGAACAATGTTTGAGAGAAATGGTAACATTGTGTATCTGGAATGAATTTTAGATCTTTAAGTCCATCTCATGAAAAATCGGAGCAGAAACAAAGGTGTTGTGTTTATATTTTTGTTGAGTGTAGTTCACAAAGTGATTGACCGAGTCATACTCTTAAATAGTGAGCCGACTGGCATGTGATCTTTCCATGGCTACGGACTACAGTATGGCACCAGAACGGAGAAGAGGTTGCACCAAGAGTTGGCTTACTAACTATAGTCACATATTTGACATACTTGTCTCAATGTCTTATATAATAGTCATCTTAATGTAGCACAACTTATAAAGACAACAAAGAACACTTGACTTTACTTGATTTTGTTATTGCAATGTGTAATTTTGAGTGTAAGAAATAGTACTTCAACTCAATAAAAGTCTTCATAAGGGCATGCATTTTGTGCTGCTTGCTAATGAGGGATTTAGGTAGGCTATTTGAATCACTCTGCAGTTTTTGTAAACAATGGTCGCCCATCCTCCCAGCAGATCGTTTGCATGTTGCACGGAAGTAAACTACTGTAACGTCTCTCGCTCCGCTTGCCTCTTCTTGTGGCGGCAGCTGCACTGACACATCACGCAACGCCGCGATTCATGTTTTACGTGAGTCACGTGGCCACTTCCAAGTGTCACTGACTGTATACAGTAGATGTGCAGTATACACCAATAAAGCTAACTAAAAGTCTGAGGTAAATAAGCTTAAAGTGTTTTGAGGTAGGCAGATGGAGGGCTGACAATACAGTAGGAGATACTGTATATACCTGACAAACACAAGTAGGCCTGTGTCAGACAAATAGTTTTACATGTCCAGAAAGCCCTAAGCTGTGTTCACTGGATCTGCACTTGTTTTTTTCCACATAATACAGTAAAAGCTCTACCATCTCTGTGCTGTTTCCTCTCCCGTCAATTTACAACCTCAAAATTTTTCTAAAGTCAGGAGTCACCAAGTCCATCTCCTTTCTAAAAAGCACTCTCTCAAGCGAGAGAGACGCTTGTCAGCCTCTGTCGAGTAGCACTGACTTGTGAGCACTTACAAAGCAGGAGCCATTAGCATGCTGAGGGAGGGACCAGCAATGAGCCTGCCACAGCTAAACACGGAGGACATTTCACCGCAGCGCTAGGGACTCAGTCATGCATGCAATCGTCATGGACACTGTAGTCCGCCAGCAACTGAAGAATAACACACTGCTTTGGAAGGAGAGTAACAGTAATTGGTCGCATTTTGATCAGTAGCACTGACAATTAACAAGGTAACCCCACCACAGTCAATTAAGCATGCGTGAGTGACATGGAAGTGGTGAGGGTTACTCCTGACCACCAATCAACCGTACCTTCACTAAGCATTCAGCCATGAATGGGCAACACAGAAAGTCATAACGCTGACCATACAGAAAGAAAAACTGCCTCCACATCCTTTTTCTAATCCTCAAACAAGGCCGGCTGACATTTTTTTTGCTATGGGTATTGAATGCTTGATCTATAGGTTTTCAAGTGATTATTTGCCCTTCCTCTGGCTTTTTGTTGCTTTCTATCGTCCCATAATGCTCTCATACTGGGCGGAACTGAGTCCTTAATTACAATCATTGCACTCTGAGCAAATTAGTTAATGCTCTGGCATATATCGCTGCAGACCTTGCGTCAGTCTTCCATTTTGACTGGCAACAGTGATTAACAAGCCATTACTCATTCCAGAGGAAAGATCTAAAAAAAGGGATATAAAACACATGAATCATACACCATGGGCTGCTTCAAGTGGTGCTGCACATCACGCTGCCATCTGCTCCACTTCAAAACCTGGACTGAGTAGTCCAAAAAACTTGGTAACAGGAAGTTAGGGCAACAACGCCATGGGATTGTTGAAATAAAAAATGAATTATAAGACTATAGCAACAGAGAGAGTAAGAGAGAAAGAGAAAAAGAGAGACTACATTAAGTGCCCATACCCATCTCTGCTTGTGTTCATCATCAGTCGCTGAGACAGCTTTGATAAAAAATTATATCTTGATCATGAGACGGTTGGCGGAATATTTTCTAATTAGTCCGTAGAGGAAACTCAGCAAACAAATTCAAAGACAAATCACATACATGGGCTGGCTGTTCAGCAAGATGTATGGCTTTCTTTTGAGATTGCAGACAATGTCGTAAATTGGTCCTATACCTTAGAGGCTTAGTTTTGACAAAGAACAAATATACCCTGGTCCACATGTCACACATTCTTCACAAGATTGGAGAAATATTGAACTATCCCAAGGGAAAAGGCGAAACACTGACATTTTGGCTGGCAATTGAAAGCTTATTATAACCTTGTCACTTTTGTTTGTTCTGGGTCTAGTCAGCACAACATCTACAACAAAACGTATATTTGTATACATATATTGTAACAAATATACATGAATTTTTACCACCCCAACCACAAGCAAGTCATGCTATTTCATCTGCTATCATTATGGCATACAATGGCTACAAATGTAATACACACATTCGAAAGGAGACAGTCCGGATTTGTCTCAGCATTTGAGCTGTCATGGGTTGTCTCTGCTCTTGGATTCCTGTAAATGGCTTTCTCTTTCTTCCTCTGTGAAGGCGTGCAGTGGAGGGGAAGGAACAGGCATTCAAAGCGAGCAGCAGGGCATTCTTATTACTCTGACTGACTCTTAGCCCACACCTCCAGCAGGACAGCAGGCTGCAGAGTCCGCCATTAAATGTCCGACAGCTTAATTATGAGAATTCAAATGAGATCTTTGGACTTGAGTTTGACATTTTAACTGCTTCAAGAGAAGCCCCCCTCCTCACCCACACTCCCCTTCCCATCATGACTATGCCGGAAACCTTAGTTGTCATGATGAAGGGTAAAGAGCGAAGGATTCTGCTCACATTGCGGACTCCACTTGCTTCATTTTCACTTTTAAGCCTTTTACATCCTCAGGGTTTCTGCTTGTAAAAAAGAGAAATGTTCATTTCACATTGCAAAACTGTAAAAAGTGGAGGCAAAAAAAGATAATTTGAGCCTCCCCTGAGATAACAGCTTCTTTAAAAAAAAGCCCCTGGAACAACATAAAAATGACAGAAAACAATGTGAGCATCCATGTCTCAGTAGAGAGCTGTGGCATGTTTTCTAAAGCAATGGCCTCACCTCCCCAACCCTTGCTCGCCTTGTGGTACCCGGGCAGCCTTCTATGGCCACCAGGAGCTTGCAGTCAGCCTTGATAAATGGCACTGCTCAGCATAGTGTATCTGCAGGCCTCGGGCTGTCTGACTTATCACACTGCAAGTCGAAACTATTACTGGTAGAGCCACCAGGGCTGTCTGCCTTCTCCACCAATTTACATTGCACAGTATCACCAGTAGGCTCAGGTGGAGAGGATCACAGCACTCTCACGTCTACAAGTCCACCAGTGAGGAATTGTGGGATATAAACGCAGGGTTAGATCGAGGTACAGTATGGCTGGTCTTAACGTTAGAGTACACAGACAAAGAATTGACTTGCCTTGAATTGTCATCCTCTGTGTCCTCTGTGAATGTGTGAACAATGTTTAGACTACTGGAAGAGATGGCGGGGAATAAACATTAGCTGTGCCCGAGTACACATTACTATGCAGCAGCCACTAGCGTCTGCCTCAGAGTCAGACACTATATAATCAGGGTCATGCTCCACAACGGCAAGTGGAACAAGCATTAGGCCACACCTGTAGTTTACAGGCCCACAGGTGAGGATCCCCTTTTTATGTCCTGACAAGAACACTCAACCTGAACCATAAGCCAAATTTGGTGGCATTTAGTCTTCCGAAATAAAGGACACTGAATTTAAATCTACAGAAATTAAAAAAATAAAGAGGGCAAAAAAAACAAAATAAGCACAGTAACAACTTCCAGCAGAAGCATTATTCTTGTGCACAGACCTGGTTGCCATGGCAACCTGACCTAACATGGCCAGTTCTGACATGAAGTCGGGAGTAAAAAGGGGCTGAAAACTGGTGGTATGGCTCCATCCACAGTTTGCACAAGATTTTCTCGAGCATTTACATTAGCATCTAGCACCATTAAGAAAGTGTATTGTTTAAAAGCCAGATGGATCTGGATGATGTCCTTGCATGACGGGGACCACAGCCCTGGGGCAGACACAGAGCTATGCAGCCTGGAACCAATCAGACACAGTGGGAGAGGTGCAGAAGCAGCTTCTCCTTAGTTTAACAGCCCTTCATTTCTTCTCATTTGAATAGGAAGACATAACGAGTTGGAGGAAAGGTAAAATGGCAACAATCTTTCTGCATATTTCCCTCCACAAGGATGCATGACATTTAAAAGAGACAAAAATAAGGCAAATGTATCAAAAAAGCAAATATACTGGCTAAAATTATTACCATTATTGCGGCAGAGTGAGGTTTTTGTGTCCATTGTGGCTTTCATGCCTTGACTGACCTTTCCTAGCACTTACAGCAAAATTTCCCAGAGCATTAACTTCTTTTCAGTCTGCATGTGAAAGCCCTCCTACTGGGATGCTCTATGGTAAAAGCAATAAATTGCTAAACTGGATTTCTCACTGGTCTAAAGGGCAATTTCCCAAAGGGCAGAACAACAAGTCTTGCTAAAGTATCAATAAAGGATACTGTGCCCATTTCGCTGTAGTTAAGTGTACCATCTGGTTCTGCATTTTTGACAAATATAGGCAATTATATAGCCTACTTGAAATGTTTGTGAAGTGTTTAAAGTGCAAGTTTAAAGTGTGAAATGGAAGTAAAACCATGCAAAAGGTTTGTCTAAAATATTACTGAAGAAAACATCACAATTGTGGAGAAGTATTAGCAACTATGATTATTATGTATTAATATGTATTGAATTAATTTTAATATGTTGTAAATTATAAGTTTTCCAATATTAGCAACGGGAATAGCAATAGTGAAAGTGTGGAGTAGAATATGAACTGTGGATAAATTATTCTTTTATTGTATCCTTACAAGTATTCAAGACGTGCATTTGAATATGATGAAATCAGGGAAAATGTCATTTGGATTTGGAACTAGGGATTAGAGGTTGCATGAAAATAGACCCAAAAATTATCTACTACAAATGCCAACAAGTGACCTGGTAGAAAGCACCTTACTCACACTCACTTGGAACAATGAATGGGGATGAAGAGACGATCAAACTGCATACACCAGCACCCAACAGATGTCACCAGAACCTAAGTGTAGAGGCAGACAGACAAACACATCCACACTCCCAAAAGGCACGGCATGGAATGCAGCTAGAGTGCACCTCTCTCTGAAGCCTGCCATGTTTGCATCATTTCATACCATCAGTCTACCTGCCCTATTATAGTCTCTGAGCCTAAGGCCCCTATCACATTCTGCCTTTCAGATGGCCATTCAAAATCAGAGTGAAGACATTCATAAGCCTTAGCTTTTATTCAGCTTGCATTCTGGACGCCGATGAAATGTTGTGCTGTTGTGTATAAGGGACATGGAAAAAGGACTTCAAACTGGCCAGTAAATTAAATATCAAATCTCCTGCTTCTTTAATCCACGTGTGCATGTGTGCTGATTGTGGTATGTTACAAAAATTACCATTATCCATGCATGCATAGCTTTCTCAAATGTTTCTGGTCCATGGGCAGTTCCAACCCCTAAAGTTTCACCAGGCCCATCTGAAATCCTTTATAGCTTTTTGTTCTACCTAGTGAATTACTAAAGGTACCTTAAGAAGTTGAATTATACAGAAACACCAGTGTGTGGGGCAAGGGTATGGACAACTGCTTTAGCTTCATTCCTTTAGCTTTTTTTCCTGCGCAAGACTGTTGGTCTCCCTCTCCTGGACTGGACCATACACTGGGCAAATTAGCCTTACTCATTTGTGAAAGTGAAGGTCGTAGTGGCCGTCAGTGCACATCACTGAGAAATACATCTCTTCATTCTAGAACTTTTTTATCCCTTTGTCCTGCTACAAGATGC
>JAGFZM010002127.1:91085-200543 GCA_017657215.1 Limnothrissa miodon | reverse complement strand
AAGCAGGACTAAAACATAACACATTTTAAGCAAACATCAATTAGTTACACATTAAATTCACATTACGCTATAATGCTTCTATGCAAGCTGGGCAGGTGGACAGTGACTTCAGTTCATCAATAAAGCAACTAACTGTGTGCAGTAGCATGACCTGTAGAATAACTAAGAGCTGCCAGGCTTTGGAAAGATTAGGGTAATTGGATGCAGGAAATCATTTTTGGTCAGGTTTTTCTCGAAAGAAATAAAGCCTATTTAGCCTTTCATCTAACAACATTCGCAGGACAAAACACTGAAGCTTTTATGTGCAGAAAATTGTTCAAGAGTGCCATTTTGGTTTCTCTGTGAATCATTGCACTTCATAGCACAAAATGCTTTCGGTCTGTGAAAAAAACAAGGCTCGCAGGAAGGTAATAGAAGATGACGAGACTGGACAGACTCGAGTGATCATTTGGAATTTTACCAGTGCAGATATGAAAATAACCTCGAGAGCAATCAAGCAGCTGTTGGGGGAGTGTCTGCAAAGGAAGTGTCAGAGACCAAGTGCCGCACTGAATGGTGATTTGTGTTAGAACAAGGGTACAATGCTGAGTTCACTTTACAACAGAACAACATATTCTAGATATTTCTGAGGATCATTTGGAAAGCTTTCTTTTAAAATTATTTTGGGGATCATTTGGAATGATGTTTCACTTCCCAAAATACTGATATATTGTAGGCGTACTGACACTGAACAGACATCTCACTGAACAGAAATCCATAGCTGTAGTTGTGAAAACATTTGTTTCTTTTTCACTGTTGACAAGAGAATGATTCAGCAGGGTGAGGGTGGGTGAGCAGGCATGCTGCTATGAAAATAAAGAAGCGATTAACTTGAGATATGTGCTTCCATGTCTAATGACCTTTGTGTGGGCGATGTAATGTATTAACCATACACAATATGTCATATGCACACAGTCAGATGTTTCTGAGTGAGAATGCATCTTCACTGAATGAGATCTTTTTTAGCGCATTAACTCAGAAGAGCACATTGTTGTGTTCCATAATGTTTACTGCTTGGTTTAAATCCTCCCATTTTGCATTCTCTAGGATTAGGAATTTGAAACAATACCATAGTTTTTTGTTTTACCAAACAAACAGTTTTGGTATACCTTCTGCATATAAAGGAAGAAGAAGGGCAAGATAGGAGTGCCATAATTGGCAGGAAACCTACAAAGTCATTACGATTTCCATGCACCCTTCAGGGCTGTGATGATTGCAACAAATATTGCAATAATGCTGAGTTTCATTACGGTCTGGTGGCGGTGTTTGGCGCATGGCCATTTGTGCCCACCTCCCCTCGCAGCTGCGCAGCACTCTCCCAGTAGACCACACTCTAAACAGGAAGCCTGCAGTGGCAGAAATGAAATATGATTTAAATGTGGAAACCAAAATGGGCAATATCACATTGAAGGCATGCGTGTCTTTCTGTGCCCCTGAGACATAAACAGTTCATTATGGCGTAACAGTGATGCATGTTCTAAGTGTTTTTAATGCTTATTGTTGAATTTCCTCAGAATTCACAACAACACATTGTTTCAGCCACAGGGTGTCACGCATATTTCATTTTTCAAATAACAAATAATAACCAAATGCTTTTAGAGTAATGTGGGCTGTGTTCAATAGAGGAAGTATTCACAGTTCAAGGGGAAAGTATGCTATTGGCCTTCAGTTAAATAGGAAAGTGCTCCTATTTGCAATAATTGCATTAGGCCAGGGCCATTATGCAATCATTATGAGGACTAGAAATACTATTATATGACGTTCTACAGAAAATAATGTGAAAATAATTACAGTATATGCAAATAATTCTGTCATAAAGACTGTCTTTTTATGTGTGTGTGTGTGTGTGTGTGTATAAGAGCAGGCTGTGTGCATATCAATTCCAAATTTATACAGTATATCTAAAAATATAAGATAAATATCTAACTCTGGCCTAAAACAATGTAGCAGCAAACCCCAAGAAGTGTTACAGCACCAATGTTAACAAGGCAGTATGTGGCCCTGACAGGGGTGTGCTTATGCTTGTAGTCTCTCCCAGGAATGTTTAGGCATAGTAAAGATGATTATTGTAAGAGTGTTGGACTGAAATATTGCTATTCCTAGCAGTAAATCAAATACTGTATAATGACAAAGTCAAAAGTGCTGCAAAAGAAGACACATCAACTAGTAGTTTTTGTCTGTTGTATTGGATGCATGCTTTTAATTCGCAAACACTGATGTTTTATCTAAATGGTCGAATTAAATTAAGCTTCAAACTTGCATGCCTGATAACCATCTCTATCCTTCTCAACTCCCAGAGAATGATTTGGAATTGTCTGTCTGCTATTTTCATTCATGAAGACGAGAGATCATTGGTGGATGCACACTGCGCATAATTTTACTTTCTTATTTCTTTGACTTTTGGAATTTTCTCTTATTTTCTTTGAGATTTCTATTTGTAAATCCTTAAGGCTTGTCAAACCGATGTCTTGTATTTTGGGCACACTTCACTTTTAGACATAAAATTCATAGGAGTTACAAAGAAAGTACAAAAGACATCAGGGTGGCACTCTCAAAACAGTTGAGTCCTCATTCAAAGACAACAAAAGGGATTCTGCTAATCAGATAGCATTGAAAAGCTATTCCCACTACAGAAGAATAACCAGTATTTCCAGAGGACAGAAGAGAGGCATCTGTGATTTA
Source organism: Limnothrissa miodon (assembly GCA_017657215.1). Lineage (NCBI taxonomy): Eukaryota > Metazoa > Chordata > Actinopteri > Clupeiformes > Clupeidae > Limnothrissa > Limnothrissa miodon. The sequence continues at coordinate 197,822 of JAGFZM010002127.1, read as the reverse complement.
TGTCTGTGAAATGGAACAAAATCATATTCATCACACCAAAGTTAAATAAAAATTTGAAGCACTGATTTCTGCATTGTTACCAGGTTTTGGTGACTTGAAGCATGTAGGTACTATACCAGAAGACAAGGTAAACCCAGATCTCACCTTAAGATTGCAGTTACCAAAATGTACATATACAGTAACTAGTAGTAAGGTAATGACAAGGTAAGAATGCCGACGTGTAGATTTTTATTTTAGGCTCTTAATTCAATTCTTTAATTATTTATTCTTTTCCTTTTTAACAATGGTGGCCTCTTTTACCTCTACGGGACCTGGAACCTTTTACACAAGTAGAAATTGGTAACAATTAGCGCAGACCAGCTGTGTATTTCTGCTGGAGTCCGGGCCCTGTGCACTGCATTCCATCTGCCAGACTAAAGAATAACATGCATGGCGTTGATGTGTTCCACTGCACCAGTCAGGCTGAAGAATAATAGGTTTCCTTTTTAGATTTTCAAGTGACAACATTGCACAACCCATGAGGGTTTCTCTGTAATTAATTTTCTAATTTAACCAAGAGAGAGAGAGAGAGAGAGAGAAAAAACACTGTCAATCATGGAGTTGGACATCTCACACTTATATTGTGCATTCCAAAAACAAGAATATGAGCTTATCTTTTGATCATTTGAACCGTCAAAACAAACACTGTTAAGCTAAACCGATGATTGTCAACCCTCCTATACTGATATGATGGAATGTTCTGGCCAGTCATGGGTAATCAATCTGTCCAAATCAACAGTAGCCAAGTCACTTTTTTTTTTAAACATTTTTTAGTTCCAGCATGATTTGTTGTGTGTCAATCAAAAAGTTTTTTTCACTGTTGATGGAATTATGAGTCAGAGCATTTCTATGGTCACTATGATACCAATTATGACAAATGATAAGATGCAAACAACTCAATCATTAGGTCCTGTACACTAAGCGTAGTTACATGCACAGTAATACTCCGATTTCAGTCGGAGTATTTAATTACTCAGATTAAAGAATGTCATGTAACTGGAATACTTCGATTGAAATCGGAATTGATCAAATACGATCAGACGACCTGGATTATTCTATTTCGATCCGAACGAATTTGTCATGTAACAGAATACTCCGATTTAAACCGGAGTAATCTATTCTTCACGTCGGCAGTTATAAAGTTACAAGTTACAGAGTTGCATGGAATCAGATCATGACATCCGATTGCTTTATGTTCTTATTTGCATGTAGACCGGAGTTTTCAACGTTCTGTTAGTAATCAGATTAATGATTACTTCGAGTATTAATGTGCATGTAACCGCGCTTACTGTCAGCATGCTAAGAATACTTCTAAGATACATCTTGCTGAAGCATGGCTGTTGACCCCATTAACTGCTGAAAAGCTGTGAAGCTTGTGCAAGTTGTGCAAGCACCTAAAGCGCATCTTCTAGAGGCTGACTGCAAAGTCAGGTTGCGAGTGCAAATGTGCACAACATTGAAGACTCTTTCAGTCTGTGGGTTGGTTACTGGTGTGAAAAGGTAGAAGGCTAAGTGGGTATCCAAATTCAGCAAAATCATCTGAACTGGCCCAAACAATGCTAGCATGGGTCACTTCACCACAGATCAGAGAATACACCCCTGTGGTCCACCACTACCTGAATGTTTGAGGTGTATCCCCTTTGCTAGGATCAGGCACTGATTAATTGGCAAGTGAGATTAGTGTTCCATCCAACTCTCAAACTCTATGAATGCCAGCTATGTCATGGCAGCCCAAGAATGCGCAGACATGTGTTATAAACAGCTACGTTCTCACTAATAGGTATCACAAGTCATACAACAAGACATAACAAGCTTGTTAACCTTTTCACATCAAACTACTTTTGCTATAGATAGGAAAATAGGTACAGTAGCGATTAGGGGTGTAACAGTACACTAAAATGTAATTTTGGTTTGGTTTACTTTCTTGAGGTGCTCGGTTCGGTTAATTTTCAGTACAAAAAAAGCATGGAAAAATCCTAGATAGCAGACAGCCATCAGGAATCAACATTGATTTGTCAACGTTAAAGGAGAAGGCCGGTGTGATTTTGACCTGGGCTGTACTGAAAGATGTTACCGAGTACAAACATATATCCAATACCGACCTCAAGTCACCCCCAGCATTCCGCATTTTACACCGTTTTAGCCAAAGCTTTCATTAGCCTTGCACTGCTACACTGGTGGCATTGCAGTCTATGCAGCTAAATCGCTATTTTTACACCATTACAAGGTTCAGAGTAACTCCACATTTTATTGGTAGACTTCTGAGAGCCCTGACATTTAAAACGAGACAATGAGAACTTTGAAAGTAAACAGCTACTTTATTAAAAAGACCGTAAATACAGACAGTACCTGTAAATGTCAGGGCCCTCGGAAGTCTACCAATGAAGTGTGGAGTTACTTTGTTAATGGTGTAAAAATAGCGATTTATCTGTATAGGCAAAGCTGTGCCCCTATAGCTAGCATTGTAAGGTTAATGAAAGCTTCGGCTAAAAACGGTTTAATGCGGAATGCTGGGGGTGAAGGGAGGTGAGCATTGGATATACAACTCAACAAAAATATAAACGCAACACCTTTGTTTCTGCTCCGATTTTTCACGAGATGGACTTAAAGACCTAAAATTCATTCCAGATAGCTCAGAAGCTCAACTGCATGCTCGTCGTCCTCATCGGGGTCTTCAGTACACAAGGTGTACTGAACATGTTCCACCCCACTTTAATGTAGCCATAATCCTTTAGTCAAGCAGTGGAGAATGAAATCTAAGACATGGGTCTCCCATTGATTCCAATACAATTCGCCTATATTACTGTTCGGTTAATATCGGTTGATTTTGTGCATTTTACAAATTATTAGTAACATTTTCCTACCCCAGTTTTGTTTTCATAATCCTTAGGCCCCAGTTACACGGAAACGCAAAAGTACCGTTTCGTTCTCACTTTTAACTCCGCATTTAGACAAGCGTTTTGCATACAGACGGAAACGCAAAAGTATTTTCTATTTTTTGATGCAGCATACACGCAAGATGGCTAGGTGGCAACAGCAGCAAGACCAAGCTTGTGAGTAAGGTCTCTACTTCTCTTCCTGTTCACCCCTAGTGCGTGGCGCAATTAAAAATAAACATCATGGTGAAAGTTTGCCATTAATCTTAGTGCAGCTTAAGCAAGTTGAATGTCCATCGCAGGATCCCCATTTTGCTTTTCTAGCACTTGGGCATGTCACTATGTGAGGAGAAACGAAGTTTTGCGTTTTCAATCATTTACACGATGACGGAAGAGTGGAGCGGGTTTTCCACTCTGGAGGGGGTTTTCATTTTTTTGCGTTTTCAACCTCCAAAAACAACGTTTCCATCTAAACGATAGGGCAAAATGATATAATATTTACATATATTTATATATACCAGGAAGTGATAGGGAACAAGAAACCAGAAAGTGACAGGGAACAAGATGGACAGGGCGTGACAGTTACACCCCTAGTAGTGATAAGAAGGTTTTCCTGCGTATGTTTGCCCTTGCTGTGTATGTTTGGCCTGCTCAATCTCATTCTAATCCTAAATGCCTGAAATAATCGGTAGGTCTGTTCCTTGCTTTATTGTCAGACTGTATATAAACTATATGACCTTTAGGCTCAATGAAGCCGAATCAGTGGTTGTCTTGCAAACTTCCTCTAAACAGAGCAGTGATTCCCAACCTTTTCTTTTTTTTACCCGAGATAATGATATTATTGCTCATATTTAAGTTTTCTGTAAAGATGACAAAAAAATTGTTGTTTTCAAACAAACGATGTGCTAAAGATATGTATCAGTGGTTCACTATATGTAGTTCGCTAGTTATTTCTCATTGTAGAGATGCACAAGTTCACCGTTGACTATTTCTTGGGTAGGAAATACAGAGGGATTGTTGCTAGCTGTTTCTTACAACAGCAGTGTTTCTCAAAGTGTGGTCCGCAAGGGGATCAATGAAAAAATATGCTGCTGGCTTATACATGGACATTATGCCTATTAGAAAGGTAAAGATGAGTTGGGTATTGCGAGTAAAGAAGAGTAAAGAAGTTTTGGTCCTTGGTCTGAAAAACTTTGAGAAACACTGGTCTATAGATATGTACAGGCAAGTTGCTGGCTATTATGTCTTGATAGGTATGTGGCACAAAGCTGTGGGTTTGTTGTTGTCTGTGAGCCCGTTTTCACTTGAAATATCTGAAAGATGGGTGGAGCATTCATGTAATCATTAAATAATATATGATACACTGTGTTAAGTCTTGGTTCAATAGGTTATGTGCAATTATTTTAATATTTTGTAATAAATATTGAACCAGTCCGACCCTTGGCTTGTAGCAAATTTTTGTTTTTTGGCCCTCTGATGTATTTGACTATCACTGCTTTAGACTAATGTGTGTTATTGTTGGGGAGCTACTGTCCCTTCCTATAGCAACAGTACTGTATTTTGAAGGTTTACAAGTTGGGTTCTATGACTTGAGATACCTATTAGTGAGAATGTAGCTGTTTATAACACAATATCTGTGCATACTTGGGTGACCCATATTCTGGTAGTACTTACTATGAACAGTTCAGAAATCTGTCCTCCAGTCACCAACATTGTGGGTATGCACACCACCATTCCCTTCTCCAAGCTCCCTTTGTTTCTCAGACGCACAGACAGGAACTCCCTTGAGTTACATGTAGTCACCTAACAAAATAGCACATCACCCCAAGGAGCGGACCAGAGGCTGCCAGTAGAGGAAACAAGAGAGTAAAAAAGTTCTTCTATTTCATAATGTCTTAAGAGCACTGCATAATAGGATTGGCTTCCAAATATGTCATTCTGAACACAACAACGACAAAGCCATAAAAAGTAAAAATACAGGGAAAATACACAGTGAAGTCAGTTTGATTCCCGTCCCGTGGTCCTTTCCGGATCCCATCCCTGCTCTCTCTCCCATTCACTTCCTGTCTCTCTCCACTGTCCTATCATTAAAAGCAAAAAAGCCCAAAAATATACTTATATAAAAGAAAAAAAAGAATAGAATCTGTGGAACTCATCCTCATCAGGCTGTTTGAGTTCTCATAAGCTTACACTGTGAGCCTTGAGTCAGATTGAGTCATTTATTCTGCACCCATGGGACTGTGCTGTGAAAGTGATGGAGCCTACCAGCCATCACTCAAAGGCATGGGGAGGGCGTGGGGGGGTCCCTACCATTTTACATCAGTGCTGCCTTATTATTTTTGATGTGTGTGTGCATGTGTGTTAATGAACTCATTTCCCCTGCTCCATTTAATGTTTGTTCTTGGGTTCTGATGACCTGTGTGCACTGGTGTTGTATTTGATGTTATCTGCCTCAGTCCTGGGAAATATTCCATTCAAAGTTTGAGTGTTTACAGACACTGGTGGCAAGCATCAAGACCTCGACCTGCTCACAGGGGTTCCTTCTCCTTTGTGTCCACTTTAAATTAATTATAAAATGGCTCAACGTGTTGACATTAATGGAGGCGCACACGGATGTACACATGGTCATTGTATGTTGACAATATCGCCTTCCAATGAAAAGAACAAACTGTAGTCAGCAAACATTTATCTTGCAGTGACAGGCTGTGGTGAGTGGGGGCCTGAGACATGAAGTGACATGAAAAGAGCACTTACCCACAGCAAAATATTTACATGTGTAGCTACTGGATAAATAATGTAATGAGCTGCAGCTCATCATAGTTTACAGCAATCTGTGGTCACAATTAGCATAGATAATTAGTGGTAATTTGAATCGTTCAAGGGAAAACAATGGCATAATTGCCCATGAATACTCAATCAAAGTCCCATTATGATAAGACTTGATTTTCATCTCCAGGTCTAGAGGATGGACAGTAAATTAAAATGCATTTATAAACTCTGCGCTCAAAGTAAACACTTCTAACAAACAAACAAAACAAGCCTTAAAGGTTTGTAATGAAGGTTTTGCCCCTAACAAATCCCGTATAAGGCTGTTTGTTGTGATGATTAATTAAGCTTCAAGTGAATTAGCCTGCACTCTTGAGCATGTCAAGTATCAGTTATAAGGACATGCGGTCCAAAAGGAATGAACACAATTTGTCTCCTCCAGATGATGTCTCTTCCTCTCACCTGACAGAGTCATTCCCATTTAAGATCCCAGTCTGCTGTGTGCTGCCTAGTTTTTTAGCATGTAGATCTGTGAGAGCTGCATTGCCATGCTTTAGGGGCCTCTCCATAACTGTACATGAGACCCATACAGTCAATGGCGGTCTAAAAGATTCTGACCAGCTGGGCGTTTGAAATGAGAAACATTGATCCGAGTTGCCTTGTGTTCTCTCCTTCAAACACACCAGGAAGGTGAGCAGCAGACTGTGTGGATAAAGAGCTCCACACAGTGGTGGATGAAGGTCCTCCTGCAATCAGTGCAGATCCCCTCGTGCTTCTTTGTCCAAAACATGTTTGTGGTTTAAATGGGTTACCTGGTAACATGCTATTTTCAAAGCTTTTCGGCCTGAAATATTAGTGATTGCACGGGTACATGCGGGTTTAGCTCTGCTGTTTCTAGTGAATTTTTATAGGCAGGTCCACATTGAGGTGATTGGAATGCCACACTGCTCCTTGCTGTGCTCAAGGTTGGCTAATCAACTCTTGAATCTCTCTTCTGTGTTAATCAGCAGCACAAGTGAATGGGAAAATGCTAATTAGATGAATGAGATATTGGAGTCCCAGTCTGATTCCTGTCATAACAAAAAGTTAATTAAGAAAATAATCAGTCTATTCCATTCGATCTCTCATGCTCTCTCTGCTGTGCCCCCTCCTTCTATAGAAAAAAGAAAAAGATTTATATGATTTTTTTTTCTTTTAATGAGTGCACACAGCATCACACATTCAGTGTGTACACTATAGAGTTAGTTATTCAGATCAGGCTTGCCCATGGAAAAATAGGCACTAAATTACTTTGGGGACTCTCTACTGCATATGCAAATATGCAGTGCTTTAGATCATGTTTACCTAAAGGTGTCTGAGGTAAACTACATGATTTTCTTATTTGGTTATGGTCTTTAAATAGTGCAATCATTTCAGTGGTAAATATCTCAAGGGGGAAAGTGAGAAAACATTTGTTATCTATTTTTTTCTACTGTACAATATCTAATATGCAAGTCACTTAGGAAAAGGGTGTCAGATAGTATTGTCTTATACACTCTCAAAAATAATGTGTTAACAACTACACATCTTCTGTGTTATTTGACTTTTAACACAGTTTGTGTAATTTTATGTTAAATTTGTGTCAAATTCTTGGGTATTTTGGTCAACACATTATGTGTTAAAATACTATCCAATCACAACCCTTTCTGACATGGACCGTTAGCTGAAACATTTGACTAAACTACTACACACCATTCCCAATCCCCCACTCTCCACTGACTGAAAGCTGTGGGAAGCTGTGAGAAGAAGCGTTTTTTTATTGAAGGGAGGACGCATCCTTGGATTAGGTAAGTTAATGCCTTAATGGGAGTCATTATCAATTGCAATTTTGGAAGAAAAAAAGAAGAAACTCTATTAATGTTATCACAAACTTGGGCTAAATGAAACGATCATGTATTTTTAGCTAACACACTCATGCTAGCGAACGTTATAACCCTAAGGTTAACTGATATAACAATCTGTATACTGAAGTAAAACCGTCCATTTAGGCAACTGTCTCTGGGTAAAGTCATATTATCTTTATGTTGCTTTGTTTTGACTGACTAGATAACCAACTGAAAGGGTACAGGGAATGGTAATGTTACATTGTAGTCGTAATGAACTTGACTGTCGGTCGGATAACGTTAAGCGGGTGTCCGTCTCTTATTAACGTTCATCAGCTACGTTAGCTTGTTATACAGTAGTTAGCGCTTTATTGGTGTTACTAAAGTGCCACGTTAGACTGAGTTTTGGTAAATTCTCACCATGATAGAATAATTTCGGTTTTTGGATTAATTTAACTTCGTGAACTTGACTTTGTCATTCAAGTTAAGACACACTCATAACATGTAGGCTACATTTCGTTTAGAACACATGTCTAAAACCACGTGTCTAACGCATAGACTGTCTATGGTCTAACGTTGCTGATGAACGCCAGCTTTCTAGTCAACGCTTTGTAACTATTGGTCAGGTTACAAAAGTGTAACAGTGGTAAGTTCTCACCATGATAGAATAACTTATTTTAGGTTTAGATTAAACCTTATTTTAGATTTGTCAACGATCAAACAATATTTGGTTAAAAGGTGGACTGCAGCTAGTCATAGAAAGTAAAGTCTATTTGTGTGATAGCAAAAGCAGGGAAATGCCACATGTAGGCTATTTATGGGAACTTTACTTTTATCATTCAGTGAGTTGTTAGTCTTTTTGTTGGCTTTATCTAAAATTAACATGAATGATTGCGCCTCATAGAAAGAACAAGTAACTGTGATGTGGAAAATAAAATCATGTATTTGCTCTGTTGCAGCTTTAAATGGAGCCAGTGGCGTAACTAGCCAACATCGGGCCCGTAAACAAGATTATCAAGGCGGGCCCCCTATACAACACGTGATAACGCAATGTCCAGTAAAACTGGCTAGCTACCATAAATAGGCCGTTACCGCAAGATAAATTTGACAGAAGGAGCCCAGATCAAAACCGCAAATAAAAAAAAAAACTGGTGACGGCGCACCTCAACAAATGCATACACTACTCTTTGGAGCGAATAAACACCCAATAAACAAAAAAGTCAACACCTTATCATTTAAATAGTTAAAATGCTCACTTACATCATAGCTGCATCTTCTGGGCTTTTTCCTGGCACATCTGTGCAAAGTTTACGATCAAATCATTAAAGGGATAGTTCGGTTTTTAACACATTGGGCCCCTTTCACAGGTTGTCTAAAATGAAATAAAGTGGTTGACACCAAAATCTTGATGACTGCTCCTGTCTCGGCTGTTTGGGAAATATAGAATCGCCTCTGGCTGCCTTTGAAATGGCTAGCAATGGGCATGTGTTGTTTCTATCCTTAAAACACTGGTTTTAAAAAAAGTGCTACTGATGGAGTGATTAGTGGCGCTTGCAGATGTTCCAACCCAAGTATCGTAGCAAAATACAGTTTCTGTAATGTTTTATTTGCCATTTTGTAAGTCCCATAGGGATCTATTTGCTCCTTCATATCAACAAAGTGCCAAATAAAACATGACGGAAGCACTTATTTCGCTACGATACATGTTTTGGAACATCATTCAGCACCACTAACCAGTTGGTGAGTAGCGCTTTTTTAAAACCAGTGTTTTAAGGATAGAAACAACACATGCCCATTGCTAGCCATTTTGAAGGCAGGTAGAGGCGACTCTACATTTCCCAAATAGCCGAGACAGAAGCAATCGTCAAAATTTCGATGTCAACCACTTTATTGCATTTTAGACAACCTGTGAAAGGGGCTTAATGTGTTAAAAACCGAACTATCCCTTTAAGATCCAGTGGATGCGCAAGGGCATTCTCTATCGATAGTAACGTTAACGTTATGGCGAGTCCAGAAAGATGGCTCTGTCCTTTCGAGCTTTTAATTTGTTTCAGCTTGGAAAATGTACGCTCTGCAAAGACCACGGTCATTGTCAGGAAAAGCACGAGAACAGTGCAAACTTATCTGAAACTCACAAGTTCAGTGTTTATTTTAGCATGTAGCCTAGGCTTCCTGTAATACGCATGTTCAGTTCCAGTGGCGTAACAAGCCAACATCGGGCTCGTAAGCAAGATTATCCGGGAGGGCCCCTTATACAACAAGTGATCACGCAGTGTCCAGTAAAAGGCTAGCCTACCATAAATAGGCCGTTAACGCAAAAAGAATGAGAAAATTACCAGAAGTAACGTTAGCCCAGTTCAACACCACAAATGAAAAAAAAAGTGACGGTGCACCACGACAAACGCATGGGAAATTTGACAGAAGTCGCCCTGATCAACACCACAAATTAAAAAAAAAAAAAAAAAAACCTGGTGACGGCGCACCTCAACAAATGCATACACTGCACTCTTTGGAGCGAATAAACACCCAATAAACAAAAAAATCAACACCTCATAATTTAAAAAGTTAAAATACTCACTTACATCATAGCTGCATCTTCTGGGCTTTCCTCTGTGCAAAGTTTTCTCAAATCATTAAGATCCAGTGGATGCGCAAGGGCATTCTCTATCGATAGTAACGTTAACGTTATGGCGAGTCCAGAAAGACGACTCTGTCCCATTGAGCTTTTAATTCGTTTCAGCTTGGAAGATGAACCGAACGCTCCGCAAAGGCCACTGTCATTGTCAGGAAAAGCACGAGATAAGTGCAAACTTATCCGAAACTCACAAGTTCAGTGAGTGGTTTATTTTAGCAAGTAGCCTAGGCTACCTGTAATATGCATGTTCAGTTCACTACCATATCCCACAATTCCCAGTCACAATGTAAAATAAACTACAGAAAAATGTATCGTTGTTGTTTATTTCAGGTTCAGAACATCTTTGTGTATATAATTATTACAGCCTTTATATAGAGACCTATAGAATGCTTCAAATGTCACACCATGGTGCAAGAGTATGTAATTCTGATGAGGATATATTACTGTAGGTTTGCCCTTTCAATTTGAATAGGCTATTCCAAATGGCGATTTGCCTCGATAGTTGAGGCTGTACTTGGAAGAGATTCTTGAAGAAAACCTCAATTGAGCAGAAACTTACGTTATTACAGTGAAAGGGCCCGGTTTTCCGACATGTTATCGATAGTAGGGCCCGGTCGTGACCATTAGCCTGTACAATCTATTATCTTGACTTACTCTTAAATTGCTAGTGCGGGCCCCAATCCGCCCCGGGCCCGTAAGCAACTGGAAAGGTGGAAGGCAACGGAAAATGCAGCGTAAAGTCAGCTCTGAGCTACTTGTTGGACATAAAGTCGGTAGGTTTGTTTCTTTGAGTAAAATAATGAACGGTCATCAAGGATACTTTGCAGTGTTTTTTGAACGTTGATGGGACCTTTGTTTGAAAATTCAGTTGGAGACATTGTAGTGTATCATGTGCATATGAATAAAAAACTGTCAGTATGGTTAAATGCTTTAATTCTTTCTTCTCTCTAGATTGGAACCAGTATAACCAGCCTTTTGAGTATTCCTCCTGGTCAACTGGTGGAATGTCGACAGCCCCGCCTTGTGTGCATCGGGTCAACCCCACGCCACTGCCCAGTACATCATTGTCGCTGAGAACGACAAAGTTGCCATCCCACTAGATAATGGTTTGACCCATGCCATTGACAAGCTTATCAAAATGTTTTGGGTTTGTAATGCAGTATATCCTGCCCAACTCAAGTCTGTGTTTCACTTTGTCTTTACAAAGTGCCCCTCTCTAATGGGAAGAGAGCCAAAGTTTTGGAGCTCATTTCAAAGCTGCAAGCAATTTAATAAAAACATTTGTCCATTATGTACATTTGCCCTAAGTGTAAAACTGATCTGCCGGATGTCAACAAACTCATCCCATCTTAGAAATGTACATGCACTTTCAGATGAACAAGATCTATTTGACCAGCAGATCTATTTTGACCAGCAGATGTATGTAAACCCACGATACAAGATTTTGTAATCTTACTTTCTTAATGGAACCAACTTAGTTGTATGCACTAGCCTGAATTTTAATGTGTTTTTGTATTATGTTTTTAATGTGTTTAACGCCTGGTGGGCCAAAAAAGGGGACAATATCTAACTCTGTGATCCACCCAGGACAGGTACGGACTCCTGGAGGGCACAGAAGAGTCCTGCACCAGTTGTGTTCCTATAGATTAATGTGAGTATTACCATGCAGTGGTCTCTGTTTAGAAAATCAAATTCCCTGGTGAACCACCCATTTTGCATGCAAATCCCAGATGCAATGCAGTTTCACAACACCTGTTCCTATTTCCTACCCTTGTCGTACACCTGCTGAGAATTCACAAATCAAACAGGGCCAACACACAAAAAAAGAAGGTGGACAGTATAGCTGCACATCGCTAAGCTTCTTGGGTACAATGGAAGCTTTTACTCAATCATCAGTCACTTTCATAGCCGTAGTGATGGCGCTTACCTTTGACAGTGGTGACTCCCTCATCTTGCCATTTCTTCCCATTAGTGACAGATGGACACACGATGGATGTTCCATGAACTGGGTCAAACATATCTCTGATTCTTCAAGGTGCCAAGAATTTGCTCTCAGGGATCTGGGGAATATTATCACACTCCCCCACATCCATCTAGTCTATCTGGGGTCTGCATCTGGGCAGAGAGACACACAGAGAAAGAGAACGAAGAGTGAGAGGAAAGAAGGCTAGAGAAAGAGAGCAGGGAAGACTAACTGTGACATTGCAGAACCCCTAGCCAAAAGGTTGCCATTATTTTTTGTAAAGCCTTATGGGGCCTCAAGTTGAATCTCCAGGGAATTTCAGACCAAGATGTGCTATGATAAAAGAGAGACAACTCAGGAATTTCGATGAGATCTGAATCCTTACAATCATCCACAATCCTTACATACATCCCTACATCCTTACATCACACATTGTATTCAAAATGTATTTCCCATTATTTTTGGCCCTCACACCCTTCATTTGTTAAAGCGTAAAGAAATTACTTTTGATTTAGAGATTATGAAATATTCATAGGCAGTAAGCCCAGATTTATATTCATGTATCTGAAAGGAATTAGTGAGGGCTTCGGGTTGCTCATCAATGTCTGGTGCAGAATTAAGGAACAGACATTGGCCATTTAACTTACAATGGAAATAATAAAAACTCATTTTCAATATGACAATATGCTTACTTTGTAAGTGGCCAAATTAGCTAAAAATATAAGAATAATCCTTTTGTTTCCATTTTGTTTATTTCACTTCTCTTGTAGGACAAGGAATCTGTTTGAAGCTGATCTTCATCTATCCTTGTACGCAGACTTCTAAGAGCTCATCACTGTTCAGCATCCTCTGGCACACTCTCTCACACACACACACACACACACATCTGATCTGCGATGCTCCTTGTGGTCTATGTTGAATTCCTGCCTTTCTTGGAACATCAAAAGCTCAAGGTGAGCCCTGATGCCTTTGTACAGGATCGAGGTTTTACAGAATTCCGTTGTGCTGCCTCCACAAAGAGAAGCCACAGAAACCACGACATTCTGGCAGGCTGAAAATTAGATGGAATAATCCTGATTCGTTTTTTTCAGTGAACTGTTTATCAATTTCATATTGGCCAATTCAAATGCACTATTTTTTTTTTTTAAATGTGATCACAACATTTTTAAAATCTGTCTTTTGGCAAGATTCAGGTAGCGCTGCCGGTCTTACTTCACACAGTATTTGCCTTCAGTGTCTGCTGGATTTAGTCCATCCGTTTTGAACTGTTGGAGAGTAACCGTAACAACGGCAGCAGGAGAGTAGCACAGGTGAGAGCTCAGAGGTTGAGGACAGGTTAGAGGTGAGAAGTGGAAGAGGCCACAGGGTCAAGGCTTTGGGTGGTGCCCAGGCCACATCTCAAGGCTCCTCTGCATCTTTGCGTCTTTCCTGCTCAGTCTGTACCCTACAAACTTCTTTGCTTGCTCAAGTGCAGGCAAACAAATTAGAGGCCAACATTTAAACTCTGCAGAATTGAATCATGTAAGACATCCAACAAGCACCTTAAAGTGCAGTGCAATGCTACGTCTTTCTTGCTGAGGTAAATGGTGTTTTTTTCTTAGTCTTAAATTAAAACCGTGACATTGGAAAGGCTATAGTTTAATCACTGATGCCTTAAAAAGAGGCTGATGCCTTATGCTGTGGTACAGTAAGCCAGGAAAAGGGTAAATTCAAGGCGCATAAAAAAGGACACAAAGAGGACAACTGCACCAGCTGAGCTTATTGTGTTATTGATATCTCATACATAAACAATGACATTAATGAGGGAAAAGACCTTATGTTGACATAGAAAAAAGCTCTAATAATATTCTAAACTGTAATAAATATGATGAAAAAATCAGATGGGAAACCCTCTTCCGTCCTTTCTCTTCCAAAAGTACATGTTCAGAAATATGCAAATTACCATTTAATCAAACTGAAATCTGAATGTTATTATCAAGTAAAAAAGCAAATCAGGCCAAAACAACTAAATTCAAGCTGGAGTGATATTAAAGTTTATGAAAGTTAAATAAATATGTCTGTAGATTAATTGCAAATGCTAAGTTTCGCATCATATTTAGTTTAGAGGGCTAATGCAATGGCAGGCACACTCAATAAACAGATTGCAAAAAGGGTGGGCCATTAAAGCCTCAACAATAATATGGTAATAGGGAGGGAAAGTAATCTCATCGCCCCCTGCTGGTTGCGTTCCAACCTCTCTATCAAAATGAATGGGATATGCGTTAACGTTACTATGCACATTATACTGTAACTTTGTTTGACTGTAGTGAATATTTGAAATGTCTATTTATAAATACAAGTAAATTATGATTACCTGTCCAGGAGAAAATTTGCAACATTGCCATCTGTTTTCAAATTATCTTCCACTTATATCCGTTCATCGTTCAAATGCATCTCCAATATAAATCCTTTTCTTACGCAGACAGTTTGTCACGCCGCAATTCGGATTCATACCGAGGTATTTTAGGTTTCATACTCAAAATGTTAGACTTTTTACAATTATTATTAGCTGCAGATGTGTTACTTTGTGCAGAGCAGGCAACTTGGTTGCTGAAACAATACTGATTTCGTGATTGGAAGATAGATGGCAAAACATGACAACATAAACATCAGTTGAGGGCTTCAACTCCGTTGAATATCCATATATAAATGGAAATTACCAAGTTTACCGGAACACTACAATTTATTCATTAAAGCCTCTATGTGTAGGATTTATCTTCTATTTATCTTTGTCTTTTATTAAAAATATATTTTTTATTTTAAAAATATAATGTAAAACGATGGTAATTACCTCCATGAATAAATTGTAGTGTTCCGGTAAACTTGGTAATTTCCATTTATATATAGATATGGCTGGGGACCAAAGAAGAATATCCATTTTGCGCCACCATTTTCAAAAGTACGGGTTCTTGAAGGGGAGAGCAGTATCGTATATTCAGCTCCGCCTTTCGCGTTTACGCTCAGAGACTGAGTAGCAGAAACTGAGATAAGAGCGAGCGTTCGGCCTCCGTAGCAAGAAATTAGGATTGTGGGAAGGGGAGGGCTAATACATTTTATTCAAACGTATGCAGTATACCACTTCGCCGATACATGGGGAATTCTGATACGATCCTACACATAGAGGCTTTAATAAACAATAGACAGTGGTCAGTCGGACCACACAAATCACCCAGTGACATTTGACTTTAAAAAAAATCAGTGTTTTAATTTATTTTCATTGTATTATATTTGCAAAGCCGAATTAGCTAACTATTTAACACTCATCCCTTGACTCTGTATTGAGAGTATACAATAGTCTAGTGCTGGAATATTAAAATACAGATATGATAGCTTCAAGTGCTGCGTCCGGCATACTGTAGGTGTAAGAAAAAAAGGACTAATCTAAATTAATCTGAATTTCATGTGAAGGCGAAAAGGTGGGCCACCAATGACCTGTCCAGGCACTGTTAGGTTGTTTGGATTACAGTGAGGGGTCATAAGGCCAGCTCCCACTCCCTTCACTCCATAATTACATTTATGGAAATGTCACCTGCGCTCTGGCCCCATGGACTTTGTTTCTTATTTCCAAGGGTTGAATTTGCATGAAAAATTCATGATGACACTTTAGCAAGGTTTTCTCTCTCTCTCTGACTTTGACTCTGCAGGAGGAGATAGGAGATAAGGGTAAAGGAGGAAGTCACTTTCAAAAATAAGAGACCATACTGACACAGAACATGCTTTCTCTCTGCCTTTCCTTGATTACTGTCAGTTTCCCCCCACTGTGATTTATGGCTAGCAATTAGCATGAGTAATGTTAGAGCATGCAGTTTTGTGTTTGTTTGCACTCCCCTAAGGCCAGTGAAAAATTGTGCACCTGTATGGATCCATAACTAGGCTAAGCACTTACAAAACAAACAGCTGAGTACACAAATGAGGCTGTCTCGCCATTCAGCCATTAAAGGCAGTAGCCGTCTCTCTTTCTAAACTTGTGTGTTCCATAAATTACTTATAGTATCAGTGTGAAGTTTGAACTTTAAAATTCAATTACACCAGCCCCCATGCTAATTGATGAAGTATTGCTTAGGGCACTGTACATTCAATACTACTGATTTAACAAATCACATGTAGCAAAAATATTACAAAAGCATTTAAAACCTTAATAATTAGATTATTTCAATAATACTGTGAAAACAACAGCTGCAAAAACTTTAAAATGATCAATAATCTGTTGAACAGCAGCTCTGGTGTGCAAGGGAGAACAAACAGTTATGTTGTAGAAGTGCTGTGTTCATGTCGTTCCTCCAAATCCTTCCCCTTAACAACATGCTCACCTTTATCCAGGAGGTTATTGTTCCTTGAGAGGCTACCTGCAAACTGTGAACAATGCCTTCTGACCAACAAGGGTTGGATCACTGGATCCATCCAGGCATTGATCCTTACAGCTTACTTGCTCTTTGCTGAGTCTAAAAGGGGAAAAGTCTTAGAGGCTTGAACTAGTTTTGTCGCAGTGCAGTTCTCTGTTTAGTTGAGATGAGAGCTTCCTCAGTGTTGTATGCAAGCAAGCTATCCACTCAAGTGGCACTGGTCATTGCTTAGAGGCTTTTTGAGTCACAAGAACACTGCTGTACTTGGCCTACTGCTATTGCAGCCAAGAGTAAGAGACTTCCCCATTTCACCCTCTTCTTAATTAACACACAATTGAGCCCATTTTTGCCACAGGAAAACTCATGATCTGACTTCTGCTATGTGATATAGAAAATTTGATTACTTGGTAAAAAATCATGAATGTTAAACGTAATATTTGTATTAGCAAAGAGGGGGGGGGGGGGGCATTTAAAATAACACAGCTGCACAACACAGCCATTGATTTGCTTTTTCCTCAAATAGTACAATAGGAATTCTATCCTACATGTGGTGTTTTTTGCTCTTGCATTGCCACAGCTCTGTCACACTGTCACAAGCTCATTAATGGTGGTACGTGTGGAGTACATGCATATTAAACCTTATAGCATGCACAAGTTAATGGAAATGCCACACAAGTTAGGGCACCAGCAAGACAAGTGCATTTGTAATGATTAATGGACTCAATTAATACTTTAGCAGCTGTGGGGGAGATGGGTAATAACTCATTTGCAGCTATTTTGTTTCCATACAATGAAACAAACTGAGATTTGTAGGGATTAATTTGAGAATTCAGTGGGAGCGACTTGTATTCCCGTGAAGCGGTACCTGATAATTGGAATGTACCAGGCTATTGCGGGCCCACTGCAATCAGACACAACATCAGCAGGGGCCAAGGAGAGGTGCTTGTCCCTGATGTTCTTTCACTATCTGCTCTGGCAAGGGCAACACTGCATCATCACTTTCACCAGAAAAATGTCCAACAGGCTTATGAGCTCATCTCACGTGTTCCACTGGTTTCCTCCCTCCTGTTTTTTACAGTACGCAATCAGAAATGAAATGGGCCCCATTCACCAATATATTTATAAGAAGTTTCTTCGAGGTACTAGAAAAACAACTGTATTTATAAATATTCAAAATTGCATAATTATGTTTTCAGTTGGTTTTTTAGTTGGTGAATAAGGTCCATTAGGGTTCAATGTTAATGTTAAAACACTTCAAATCAACAAAAAATTAGGCCTGGTAAATCACATTCCATCCAAGAGATGTCTCTAAAGTCACTCTTTGATTTACTTTGTCCTTTGCTTCTGACACAATATTGGATCTCTCTTTTTATAGCTTGATTTGTTGGTTAAAGTACAAAGTATTTATGCACTGACCTACATTTTCTGATATTCACTATGTTCCATATTTACAAGAGAACTTCTTTAATACCAGTTCCATTTTCAATTTTATTTGGGACCTATTTTCTTCTTTTAATCCGCAGTTGTAAAATGGATCAAAAACTTTCAAAATAAGTTAAACAGCTTTATTAACCATTTATAAGCCATTTGCGACGATGTCATATTGGCAAGACATTGACAGAAAAGTTAGCCTAGTACTACTAATACTAAAAGTAGGGTGAATAACTCAGATGAGGAAGAGGTGGAACAAAACCCAAATATGTGTAGTATGAATGATGGCCCGCAGCCATATAATTCCAGACCAGCCTGACAACTGCATGTCTTCAGAATGTGTCTTTTTGACAGTGAATTGAAAATCCCAAATAAAACAAATAAAATCAAGTAATAGGAGACATGGCTGCATTGGCCTTGTTAGAGGAAATTGCCAGCTGTGTAATAAGGAGTGTTTTTTGTGTGCGTGCAGACTTTTTGGCATATGATGATTTGTGGCTAATAAACTAGTACTGCTTGCCAAGAGAGATTCTGTTAGAGCTTTGTGCCCACAAGACAAAATCAGCCCATACCCTAGGCGACACTTCCATAGAGTCTCATTGTAAAAAAATATTGGACGAAATATGGCCCAATTTCCGGGTTATGGAGACACCACCATGCTGCCATACAAACTCCACAGATGAAGTATATGTATCAAAGTCAAAGTCAATTTTATTTGTCAATTTCTTCAAATGTACTTGACATACAAAGGAATCGAAATTATGTTTCACACTTGTCCCATAGATGTTGACAACAATAAAGTGCAGATGCACAACGTGTGAATGCTCGTATGGCAGTCCTGAATGCTGCTGCACACTGACCAGGGTCAATGGATGATTCCTTCATCCTATGTAGCTGCAGGGTTGGGAATCAAGTGGTGGCTGCAGTGGGCAGAAATTGCTGGCTTCTTAGCAAAACTTTTTTAAAAATGGTTGCCCATACATTCTATGCCAATAATAGACAGAGGTTCTCTTTCGTTTCGAAGCCGAAACGTACGAATGGATGATGCCTATCATCTCCTACTTTTTCTGAAGTCAACTTTAACCAACCCTTTGAAAAAAGGTCAGTACGCGCTCTGGCGCGCGTAGGCAACTACTTAGACAGCCCTGCGTGACGTCAGAAAGTCTATATATTGACTGCGCTTACGCTTCAGGTCCTCTTTGCCTCTTTCACCTCGCCTACTGCGTGTGTTCTGAGTCGCTTTCGTTTGCTTGGGTTGGGCTTTTGTGAAAGCCCAACCCAAAAGCTTTTTTAAAAGCTATTCATTGGATATCCGTCTTGCTCCAAGATCTCACAAGGTGTCCCTTCTGCCCGCCCGGACGAGGAGGAGCTCGCTTCCTTCCTCTCTGCGAAGGGATGCGCCACTGTGGAAGATGTGCCACCGATTCAGAAGACCCACGCTGCCCGGCTAGCTTCTGAGTTAGCTTCGATGGCTCGGCCTGCCCCCGCCTCAGCGCTGTCCGGAGGGCCGTTTCGACCCCTTATCCGGCGCATTGCCCTCTCCGGATGCCCTCCCCCTGCCTGCTCACCCCACTGTCGTGGCAGATGCGCAGGCCTCCTGGGAGGCCCCTTTCGCCGCCATTGCCCCCATTCAGGGGCACGGGGCAATCTACGCAATAGACCGAGCGAGCGCCAATGGCCTCATGCAGCTCCCGCGCGTCGAGGATGCGGTCGCTGGATGTCTAGCGCCCTCTTCTGCTGCCACCTGGACATCGCCTCCCGAGCTCCCCTCCAAGCCATGTCAGCGCACGGAGAAGCTTGTGTCCATCTGATGAATGCCCCTATCTCTGCGGATGCGTTCTTCGGCCAGGCGCTGGAGCTCCAGCGCGATCGCTTAGAGAAGACGAAGTTGGCGGCTCAGGCCCTGCAACCCGTACTTCCTAAGCGCGCCCCGCCTCAACCCGCCACTCCGGCTACGCCTCAGATGTGCGCACGCGCGCCTCAACGGACGCATCAAAAGAAAAAGGCGGACACGCCCAAAGCTGCGCCACCGCTAGCTACTGGGTCGGTCCCCGCTGCGCGCTCAGCTTACGCACGCCGCGTGCTCTGCGCCTCCCATGACGTGGCGCCATGGCTACTGCTGACATCGCGACCTCCGACCCACTCGCCTCTGAGCAGTGGGCGTGTGACGCATCAGAGGCGTTCGCGGTCGAGGAGCGCTCCTCAGCCTCTTTCGCCGCCTTTGCCGTCTCTGTCGGTCAATTTATCGCCCAGGTGCGGGCGGAGCTGTCTGCTCAGTCAGACGCGTCCCCCCACTTCCTCTGATGCGTCAGGTTCTGGCCAGGATCAGAGCAGGGGCTCACAGGGTGATTCTGATCGCCCCTCATTGGCCATCTCAGAGCTGGTTCTCAGATCTGGTCTCGATGCTGGACGGTCAGCCGTGGACCCTCCCAGTGAGGAGGGATCTCCTATCTCAGGCTCGCGGGTCGCTGTGGCACCCCAGACCAGAGGCATGGAGACTGACGGCTTGGCCCCTGAACGGGCGCGTCTCCTAGAGCACGGCCTGTTGGCCGCAGTTGTAGAGACTGAGAGCTACGTCCACTAGGTCGTTGTATACGCTAAAGTGTATACGCTAATGCTGTGATCTTCTAGTCTGCCCTATTGGCGAGGTGCTTGCGTTTCTGCAACACCTGTTCGATCAGGGTCGTACACCCTCTACTCTGAAGGTGTACCTCGCAGCCATTTCAGCATGCCATGTTGGCTATGCTGCCGTTTCCCCAGGCGCGCACCCCGCTTCGCCCCTCTTCCACACGTTCGGTCCCTACTTGGGACCTGGCCACTGTCCTACGTGGACTGGCACTTACGCCCTTTGACCCTCTGTCGAGCGCCAGTCTAAAGATGCTTTCCCTAAAGACTGCGCTTCTGCTCGCCTTGGTCTCTGTGAAGCGCGTTAGCGATCTGACTGCTCTATCAGTCAGTCCTGATTGTCTTGGGTTCGCACAGGATGACGCGCGAGTGATGCTGCGACCAAATCCCTTTTCTCGCCCTAAAGTGCTGACCACTGACCCTCGTTCGAGGGTCATCGAGCTCTCAGCCCTACCTGAGACGGGAGGTTCAGTGCCCATCACTCTGTGCCTGGTCAGAGTGCTTCGTGCCTACCTGTCTCGTACGCAGAACATCAGAAAGACGAACCAGCTGTTCGTCTGCCATGGCGAGCGTGCCAAGGGTCAGGCCTTGTCTACCCAACGAACGTCTCATTGGCACCTAATGCTATAGGTTGCAGATACCTTGGAGACGGCTCCACTTCTATGTCCAGTTCATCCTTGGATGGGCTCGTCTTCTGAATCTTCTTCAATTCATCCCAGTGTTTGAAGATTCATTAAAAACACTCAATTTTAACCAAACAACACATACAGTACCTTGAGAACCTCCTATACAGAAAAGGTTGGTGTCGCCCTCCTCATATAGTCCCCTTTTGGCATCCTCTCCAATTATTGAGCATATACTCTCTCATCCTCAGACTTAGTTTGGATGTGGTTTGGCTGTGTGCGAATATTCAGCTGCATACAATTCCATGGTCATTAGGTGTTTTTGTGCGTAGTGATTGCACAGTCATTTCAGAAACATTCCCATGAGGCCTGTGATAAGCTTATGCTGTAGGAAAGTAAGTGCGTTTTGTTCGCTGGTCAAGGGGCTAATACCTTTATCCATCTAAGATACTGCATCAATTAATCTGTCAGGATCTTCCTGAATGTGTGCATTTTGTGTTTGTGTTCTGGCTGTATGCTGGCTCACCAGTGCCGCTATTATTATTAGTGATAGCATTAGCATTGCTAGCTGAAGCTGTTACAGATTTAAAAAAAAAATCAGTTTGACACATTTTTCACTGTCATCCAACAGTGCTCTCCTGTAATTTCTTACTTTGGCTTCACTCTCCCCGTGTCCAAAATACACTCACAAGTAATTAACTCATTTAAGACAACCTCTTCGAATCATGCACCAGGCGCAATATCCACTTTTCACAGTGTCAAAATACCTTATTGATCTGGGATTGCAAATCAATGGACTTGTGACAACGCCCAAAGACTCATTGTGGTGTAAATACTGACCAGACTGATAATAGCTCAAAAATGGGATTGAAGATGACAGTTTGCAAGTGAACTATGATGGTATAATTTTAGGCCGTTATTCAGCAATTAGGAACCTAATGATTATGAATATGGCTGGCTTGCACATGAGAGTGAAGAGATCCAGACAGAACAGTCTTTCACTGAGCATTAGTGGAATTAGCCTTATAAAAATACATAGTTACAAATACATTTTTGTCTATTTTAACAGATTCCATGTAAACCCTGTTTTTGTCCCAAAGAAGCATTTCCAGTCATTCATTCAGTGCAATATAAACACATACAGTAGACATGCAGTGTACTTTAAAGCTAACCCAACATGAACACCATGGTTAATTAAACACAAGCAACCTTAATCTGATATGATTAGTGCTGCTACTGTTTGTGTGTGTTTATGTAATAAATCAAAATAATAAAATAAGAGATAAATCACAAATAAAATAATTAATATCCAAAATAATTTAAGCAGAAAAATTCCATGTGACCTAAATTAAACATATTAAACTAGTTAAATTTAATCCACATTTACCTTATAAATACATTTCGCATTACATCTTCAGAGAGGTGTCTCATCTTTGATGGTGAGATGTGTTTGATATTGAACAGAAAGTTTTGGAAAAAGGTCTGACATTTTTTGTATTGCACTCCCAACATCCCTCCAGAATTGTAAAAACCACAATGTCAGGTCATAAATCAGAATGCTTCCAAAGACAAAGTGTAAAAATCTGCATAGTACCACACAAGGTCAGGATTTTCAGGGATGTCTTGCTGGTTCGATATAAGCTGTATATTGTTATTTTAAAACAATCTGTTTTCCCCATCAGTACATCACCAAAGATGAATTACTATCTTAGACACCAATAAAGCTTACAATAAATCCTGACCTTGTGTGGTACTATGCAGATTTTTGTCTTGATATATTTCAGTCTGGCTTTAGAGCCTATCACAGTACTGAGACTGCCCTCATTAAGGTTGTGAATGACATCCGTCTAAATACTGAGGCAGGACAAACATCTATTCTGGTGCTACTGGATCTCAGTGCTGCCTTCGACACTGTTGATCATGGCATACTACTACACCGGCTGGAACATGGGGTTGGTTTTACTGGTATAGTGATTAGGTGGCTAAAATCCTACTTAGAAGATAGAAGCTTCCTCGTTGCCATGGGCACCCATGCTTCAACACCAATGCCCCTGACCTGTGGAGTCCCCCAGGGGTCTATACTTGGACCTTTACTATTCAACCTATATATGCTCCCACTTGGTCAGATTATCACTAACTACTCAGTTTCTTACCATAGCTATGCTGATGACACCCAAATCTACATTTCATTGTCCCCTGATGACTATACCCCCCTTGAAGGTCTCTATCAGTGTATTGAACAGATAAATGACTGGATGTCCTTTAATTTTCTACAGCTAAACAAAGACAAGACTGAGGTGATTATATTTGGAAACAAGAAGAAAAGATCAAAGGTGGCCACTGCGCTCAACGCAAAGGGGTTCACAGCCAAAGAGACCGTTAAAAACCTTGGAGTCATCATTGATAGTGACCTTAACTTCAGCAATCATATCAAATCAATCACTAAATCAGCATACTATCATTTAAAAAACATCTCTAAGCTGAGAGACCTAATGTCAAGTAAGGACCTTGAAAAACTTATTCATGCTTTTATCTCTAGCAGAGTTGACTACTGCAATGGCCTGTTAACAGGCCTACCCAAAAAGACCATTAAGCCCCTTCAACTCATTCAAAATGCAGCTGCTAGGGTCCTTACAAGAACAAAAAGAACTGACCATATTACTCCAATTTTAAAATCCCTGCACTGGCTTCCTGTGAGTTTTAGAATTGATTTTAAAGCACTGTTACTTTTATTTAAATCTATGAATGGCAAAGGCCCTGTTTATATTTTAGACATGTGTCAGAAATGTACTCCACTGAGGTCTCTAAGATCTGTGGAAAAGAATGTGTTGATCAGACCCACTGTCAGAACAAAAATTGGTGAAGCAGCTTTTTCTTATTATGCTGTGCAGCTATGGAACCAACTTCCAGAAAATATAAAAAATGCACCTACCGTTGACAGTTTTAAATCAAGACTTAAGACCAAATTATTTTCTGATGCTTATTCCTAATGCCACCTGATTTTAATTATTTATCTGTTTTGGTTTTATGATAAATTTTCTCTTGATGTTCATTTTATGTTCATTTTTACCTGATTGTAATTATTTATCTATTGTGGTTTTATTATTAACTTTCTTTTAATGTTCATTTTTTACAAATATTTTAATTATTTGCATTTACTATTTATTTATTTTCTGTTAATGTTCATTTTACTATTTATTTTCTTAAATGATCATTTTACTTCATATATTTTATATTTCCTCTCCTCTTTTTTTCATCTATTTTGTTCATCTTTTTATCAATTTTCTTTTAAATTCTCTTTTAAATTTTTTCATCTATTTTATTCATCTTTTTATTATCAATTTTCTTTTAAATTCTCATTAATGTTCATTTTATTATTTATTTTCTTTAATGATCATTTTACTTCATATATTTTATATTTCCTCTCCTTTTTTTTCATCTATTTTATTCATCTTTGTATTATCAATTTTCTTTTAAATTCTCATTTTTAACACATACGTTTGTTGCCTTGTATTGTATTTTGTTTTGGTCTCTGTACAGCACATTGAGTTGCCACTGTGTATGAAATGCGCTTTATAAATAAAATTGCCTTGCCTTGCCTACTATATGAATCATCACAATGTTCTTCCACTTGCTCTCCCACCAAAAAAGAGCAAACAGTATAGAAACCAACACACAGTATAGAAACATACACACACTTTGTACCCATTTCATACTCATGTGATTTAAGATGGCATTATGTTTTAATAAGATGTGACCTTAAGATCTATGTATGTCTACAGTGTGTGTGTGTGTGTGTGAGAAGCTTCTCTTATCAGTGACAGTATGTCTGAAATACTTGAACGTCTTGGCTTGACAAACAGCCAAGAAAAGCTTGGGAGCTAGCAAGTTCCTGTTTTTTTTTAACAGGACACAGGACAATGTTATAGGTCCTTAACATTTATTTGCATTCATGCTGTGTTGTGGCCCTCCCAATAATAACATTGTTTAAAAAAAAACTTAACTTAAACTTAACAGTAATTAGCTAAAGATGGACAACTTCAAAGAAATACTCTCAGTGCATGCACTGAATTTCTCTGGTGCACATTGCATTTAGCTTAGCCCAGTTCATTCATTAGGGTCCAAAAAGGGATGAACTTAGAAACTTCAACAAGATCTTGAAGATCTTTAAAGGTACAATATAAATGTATTTTTTGATAATTTTTTTTTCTTTTTTTTTTTATGAAGAATTTCAGAGGAATAAGATACAAGAGGGTAGACATTTAGGTCTGTATTGTAGTGTTACATCACAAGGTGGCGACAAAGTCAAACAATTGTGTTGCATAAGATACTCACTTTGAAAAATGTGATTGTGATGTAAGTTCTTACCACTTGTGTTTTTTTTTTTTGGCATTTTATACTTTTAAGTAATAACAACATTTGCATGTGTCATCATCCAACAAAAGATCTGAAGCTTTACTAATGAGTTAAGGAAGTGGAATGTGGCTGACCGGCCCTAGCCCTGGCTACCCGAACATTCCTCATTCTGGGAAACGCTAGGCACGTGGTTTACCGAATTAATGTGCTCAACCCACATTGTGGCTAAAAACACACACGCACACACACAAACACACACACACACACAAACGTGGGAGCGACTGTAAGAGAGGAACTTGCATTTGCTCCTTTTGACCTAGCTGACATACTGTAGGCAATACTTTGTCTCTCCTAAAGCTGTTTTTGTTTGTGTAGTGGTGGCTGAGTCACTGGCAGGTTTTGAACAATGGACAGATAAACAGATAAAGCTCTATCTGAATCTCACAGACGCTCCACTAGAGCTGTGGAAAGGACTCTGAACAAAGTGCTCATACCACTTCAATGTTGTGGAATCACCTACTTTACTTAGAGTGAAAGAATCAATTTAAATGACACATGTGACAGCTAATTACTGTAGCTATTAGAATAATAACACACTAAACCCTAAAATCATATTCCAAAATGTGTTTCATGAATTGTTTTATGTTTATAAAACTATTCTATTAAAATAAATATATTTTTTTTAACTTATGTAAAAGCATGAAATTTGTGAATGTACAGTATAACTGGTAGAATTAGATCTATGTATGGTGATAGACAAGGCACTCTGGTAAATAAACCACTGCATTTGGCCCAGGTCTGCTATTCAGACTGGGTTCAGAATCCAAAGGCACATCGTCCCAAAAGTTGGTTAGACCAGCAAAACAGATCAGGAGCACATATGGGCCAGCACTTTACTAAATCAGTTCTATTCAAGTGCTCAGTCACTGACCTGGGCCAAAACTATAGCCACACAAATATGACCTAGCTTGGTGTCAGAATGTTTAAGGTGAAACCTCCATTTGGCGTGGATGTGACTCTACACAGCGGATATGACAATTTTTTCAGACCTGAGGTCAACTATGTTCTAGGTGACATGCAACACCTTTTCAAGCCCTATACCTGTCTCAGAGAATGTCTTAATTATATGTACACTAGCATCATATCACCAAAAAATATCAAATGAAAGACTTATGTTTTTGATTGACTTTCTAAGATTATAAACCTTGGTTGACACAGTACATCTGCTGGTGGTCTGTATGTAAAAAAGCCATTTGTTGTTGTTTTTGGTGCAAGCTGGTTTAGCTGATTATCTGCTTCCTGGTATCTGCATGACAGGAAGTGCTTTTCCTCTGAAATTCAGGCAGAGTAATTCTGGTGACTACACAAAGCTGAACATGGTCACATACCCTCTCCCACGGATTGAGGAGTCACTTGATGCATTGGGCAAAGCCCAGCTGTTCTCTACGCTGGACCTGATGGCAAGCCACATCCAGGAAGCCATGAGTGAAAAGGATCAAGAAAAGACAGCTGTTACCACACCATTTGGCCTGTTTGAGTGGACTAAGATGCGTTTTGGTCTTTGTAATGGCCCAACCACTTTTCAGCGCCTGATGGGTGTGGTCTTGGGTGACCTTGCTTTTGAGATCCTGTTGGTGTATCTGGATGACATTCTTTTTTGATCAGATTTTAACTCCCATTGTGAAAGACTGGTGTTTCAGCGTCTGAGACAACATGGCCTGAAAGTAAAGCCTAGTAAGTGTTAGTCAAGTTGTCTTGGACATGTGATTTCTGCTGAGGGAATCAGGGCGGATTAAGAAAAGGTTCAAGCCCTAAGGACATGGCCTGTCCCCACCAGTGTTAAAGATGTATGGCAGATCCTGGGCTTTATGAGCTACTAGTCTATCTGCACCTGAACCCTCCTATTCACTTACAAGACATTTTCTACAATACTGTGTATTGTTCACACTGCCTAGGGGCCCTACTGGCTACATTAGCCCATATGCACAACCCCTCCTTTTACTGTAACTACATACTTGACCACTAACAGTAACTGTAACCCGATACTTGACCTGCCTACTTGACTGATGCATGAACCCGTATATGACTCTGTTAGACTTATCCCTGCACTGACATTGTAATTTTATATTCATTCGCATCTCTACCCATAGTATTTGCATTCTATTCTTATTTTTAGTAATGTTGATCTAGTCATGTTGTTTTGTTGATCTGCTTCTTATCATCCTGTGTACGCTGTAGTATATGTTGTGTGTGATTTTCTTTAAGCTGCTGGGACCTTGAATTTCCCCTTGGGGATCAATAAAGTATCTATCTATCTATCTATCTATCTATCTATCTACTACAGGCGCTTTGTACCACAGTTTCACTGAGCAAAATAGGCTAGAATCCAGAGATATTTTGACTGGATATTTTCAATGACACGCAGCATATCCGGAACAGGTTTTGATCATATCCTGACTTTTTATGAATCCGTACAAATATTGACGTGTTTTGACTCTGGATTTGCGCTGGGTAGATATTTTGCGCAGGGTAGATATTTTAACCCAGATAGGCTATTTGTTAAGACATGCAGCATATCTTATGCATGTTGACCATCTCCAACATTTGTAAAATGTAATTTGAATGAGGATTTCCTGAGCGAAATGGGCAATTTTTTAGACTGTTTTTCATGGGCTAACACAGCATATCATGCCATATTCTGCTGGGCCTTTCTGTTTTTATTAGGACTGCTAGCCTAATATTATCTTAGGGGCTCTATTTTGCATGTCTCCACCATGGGCAAAAATCCCAGGGGGGACGCAGGTTACAAGTCCCCTCCCATCCAAGAGTTGTCCCCCCCCCAAAACAATTAAAAAAAAAAGGAATATATATGTGTAAAACATCGCTATTGTTAAAAATTTATGTATATCTAAAATAACTGTAAGCAGAAAAGAAAAAAGAATTCTGAAACAGCTAAGTTCACCCTCCCTTTCCTCACAGTGGTTTGGCCCACTGCCTGCTTCCCCAGTTCATCTCATGTACTGTAGCCTACTCTAGTCTACATGGTTGGATGCGTGGCTGCAGCTCAATGAAGTTGAACGCTAGTACTAGGGTATTTCATTCACATTAAATAAATCGATTCTCTAATGTAGTTAAGGCTGACTAATTTATAAATTAGCATAAATGCTGATTATCCATGTAATTTCCCACAAATCTTCTATATTAGCATCAAAAGTTTTGGCTACTCCGTTATACTTATAACGTTAGCTTGTTTATGTGGCATTTAGCCCCCCCAGTACATCTGAAATGTTTTGCAGGTACCACAGCGTTTTTGCAGACACCTACATTTAAAGGAGAAATCCGGTGTGATTTGGACCTGGACTGTACTGGAAGATACCGAGTACAAACATATATCAAATTCCCACCTCCGTTCACCCCCCACATTCCGCAGTAAACCGTTTTTAGCCGAAGCCTTTCATTAGCCTTACACTGCTAGCTATAGGGGCATGACAGTGCCTATGCAGCTAAATCGCTATTTTTACACCATTAAAAAGGTTCAAAGTAACTCCACGCTTCATTGGTAGACTTCTGAGGGCCCTGACATTTAAAACGAGACAATGATAACTTTGAAAGTACACCGATACTTTATAAAAAAGACAGTTTATACAGACTGTACCTTCATGGAATATTACGTTCGCCGCCATCTTGAAATTAAGCCGAGATAAGTCTACTGCTGAGTTCCGACGAACAAATACGACAGGGAAACAGCTTTGAAATAAACTTTGTAGAAGTACAACGGAGGTGGGAATTTGATATATGTTTGTACTCGGTAACATCTTCCAGTACAGTCCAGGTCCAAATCATACCGGATTTCTCCTTTAATTTAACAGGATGTCATGTTTAATTTTTTAATTAAAAAGTGTTATGCTTGAGGATAGAACGCACAAGTCCATCAGTGGGTACTGTATGTGTTTTTTGCGATATTTTTTTATTGGTGGCATTATTTCAGCCGGACTGAATGGACGATTAGCAGCTATGTTAGTTTATGGTTGTCAAGGCGACACAGTAATGTTAGATCCAATTCACTCGGCTTTGATTCATCACGTTTTTTGTGGCTGGTATATTTATATTCTTCATTATATCACTGTTCTTCTGAAAGAGACTACTGTACTCAATTTCTACTCTGTTCTTAGGTGTCTTAGCTTAATTAATTTTAAACCTTTTTTAATTCCTTGTTTTTATTTTTACCTTGCAGACAGTTTCATAGACTAAAATGACAGAGAAAAGGAGAGCAGATATATCGTTTATCAGTGCACCTAAACCGTTTTGTTGCAAAGCTTTACTTATTTCATGTATCTTTTTCACAGTAATAATAGTCATGTTTACATTTCATTGTATGTTGATGGCTTGACAATAAACAACATAACAATGCAATAAAATAGTTTTAATAATGATAGAAGCAAAGTTTTTCACTGTGGGGGCATATCTTTATGAGAACAATCTGACCTATTTGTGTCCCCTTCAAAAATTTCTCTTGACAAGTTTTATATCTATCGTCCCCCCCCCCTACTGTTAAATGAAATTTATGCCCATGGTCTCCACTGATCTTAATAAAGTTCTGACTGCCACGTCATCTTAAATTCAAAATGGGAGCTATTTTATAAAACAAATCTTTTCAAATAAAATATTTTTATTGTCTTATATTGGTTTTATGTTTTTATTGTCACGTAACCTATAAAACTGATACGGCGTTGATGGTGATTTGAGCCCTTGCACTGAATTGCATAGGTCTACAGAAATATTGAGACTCACCCCTAATTAATGGACACCAGGTCATCACAGTGATCATAGTCGTGGCTCCGTGTTGACGTTGGAGGGCGCCGCAATGTAAATTATATTGCAAACAGTTTATAATAAATAAAATAAATAAACACTATTAATACTTATGAACACAGATTATCCTTGATCCACCGCCAAAACCTGCTCCAAACAAATTGAATAGAACGTTGTGATTCTTAAGGATGATTGGCTC
This sequence comes from Limnothrissa miodon, assembly GCA_017657215.1. Classification (NCBI taxonomy): domain Eukaryota; kingdom Metazoa; phylum Chordata; class Actinopteri; order Clupeiformes; family Clupeidae; genus Limnothrissa; species Limnothrissa miodon. Next base: position 167,253 of record JAGFZM010002127.1, on the reverse strand, counting down.
TTATCTGGTCCTCATATTTCAAATCAGAGTAAGGGGATTAACGTTATAATGCAGCAGCAGTAATTCACGTTCGCTCTGTAACAGTGATTTGGTGTGAAATTTGTGTAATTTACTACTACGGAAACTCCGACATCAAGATCAAGTGAAATCGACAGTGTTTGGGGAGCAAGACCGAGGTTTGATGGTGAAGTGGAAAACAATTCTGAGATATTTTCTGAAGTATGTCTTATGTAGCCTACCGTTCCTAAAGTAACAAGAATTATTTTTGTTCAGAGGCACATAATCTTGATTAAGTGTTAATACAGTCTTTTTTTTATTACTTTTTCTTTATTGCATTTTTTGGAAACAGATAGAAAAGGAAAGAAAACAAACAAACAAACAAAAAAAACTAAACAAAGAGAAACAAGAAACAAGTTGGATTGTTAAGCCTTAGTGTGGTAGTCCTGTTCTGCCGTTGATTCGAAGATATGCCATTTCACCCATTTTTCATAACATTGTTCTTCTTGTGTCCTTATCTTATGGGTTAGTAGTTCCATATCAGAAATTTTGCTCACAATTCTCATCCATTCCTCTAGTGTTGGAGGTTCTGGCTTATACCACCTTCTTGTGATTGCCTTCTTACAAGCTGCTAACATAATTTTCAATAAATATCTGTCTCCTTTCAGTACAACATTCTCCGACATATTGCCAAAATATAACATCATACAGGTCTTAGGTAAGTCATAGCCCAGAATCTCAACAATAACAAGGTGAACATCATCCCAGAACTTTACAATTTCAGGACAGTACCAAAAAACATGAGAGTGGTCTACATTTATGGCCCCACATTTTCTCCAGCACTGTTGAGATACTGAGGAATATTTATTCTTTATTTTGGGCGTGATAAAGAATCTTATCATATTCTTCCAGCAGTATAATCTCCATATACGTGATGACGTAGTTGATTGCTGTGTTCTCCATATGTGTGACCATTCATCCCAGCTCTCGTTCCCACTTCAGTCTAATATATGAGGTTGTATTCCCCCTTTTCTCCATTAAACGACCATAGACTGCAGATATTGCCCTTTATTCTATAGATTTATATATTCCAATTATGGTGTTGATTATACCATTATCCCAACTTATGTTGTGTTTTAATACTTTGTCAAAAAAATCCCTTAGTTACAGGTATCTAAATAATCTAAATCTCTATCTAATCTAATAATCTAAATCAGTATCTAAATCTCTTGGTTACTAAGATCATACTTTTGAGTGTTAATACAGTCTTAATGCAGATCTATATTAAAGCATGTGTGAAATTGTAATGTTTAACCTTTTCATTGTGTATTACCAATGACTGTTTTATGCTACCAGCTACTTTAGCGTTAGCGCTTCCATCAAATTTGAAGAAGGCAACGTACGTTAGCTACTGACTGTCCAGGCAGGCTGACGTTAACGATAGCTACATGGTTAGCCGCCACGAGTTATATCTTGGGATAACAAGCTGGTGGACCCAAAGTGTGTGTAGCATATTATTCGGTATTATTCATTTGAATGTCGAAACATTTTACTGAAACTGATGTCTGATCTATATTACTGCAGGAACCTTATTTTTAAATCCCTCTAACGCAAAATGTGAAGCCTGCTACATAAATTGGCTTAAGAGGTTGACATTCATTGCGTTTACACCTATTCCAGTTATATGCCAAAAAATACAGACGACAATGACAAATGATGAAATTAAAAATGTTTGTTGATGCAGGGCAATGGGTGACATCTGTTAGCTCCATGGAGGACATTAAGGGACTCTAGAGGAAGGCTTGAAGAGGTCAGAGAAGAATGATAAGTATTATAGTGCCTTTAAGCTGGAGCTACTGGCACTGAAATGGGCAATCACTGAAAAGTTAAAAGAGATACTTCAAGTTTACTGTCGTCACTGACCACAATCTGGAAACAGACAATTTGGGGGCAGTCGAGCAGCAATGGATGGCGCAGCTGGCAGAATACAACTTCGAGGTCAGCTTCAAGCCTGGTCGGCAGAATGTGATTGCAGATGTTCTTTCCAGAATTCCCTGTGAGGATGAGCCGGAAGGGGAAGATGAGGGCAAAGATTTCATCCAGGTCACCTCTGAGGAAGTCCGTGCTTGCTTATGGCTGACAGGAGAAGCCCAGCCATGTTCACCCGAGCGAAAGGCTAAAACTCTACTGGGCGCAAGACAGACTGTTAGAAGTCAGATCTGGCAAGATGTGAAAGAACAACAACAGACTGACACACTTATCCAATCCATTTATCCCTAAGTGAACTCAAACTACACGATTTTAAAATCTTATACGATTTTGACGTCGGGTTGCGCCGCACACATAAAGAGAATCGCAACCGACAATCTTGTCTCCAGTCGTAAACACGCACACACTATGCGATTGGGACGCACGATTACAGGATTTTTCCTATGATTGTCTTGCCGTGGTGACATGTGTGATGAAAACTCAGTACATTTTCCTGAAAGCATGTCACATGTTCTGCTGTCGGGTAGGCCTACATGTCATTACAATATCATGATATCATGACCACAAACAAGACACAAAGCTGGGACCACCATCAAAAGAACTCTCGCAGTTGCCCAACATTCCATTTCCAGTCGTAAATATCAAACATGTTTGATATCTACGATTCATGATCGGCCAGTCTTTAAACCCCGAAAATTATATCTTAGAACGTCGCACACGACAAAGGAAACTGGGCCGACAACAGTTTACGATCCTCCTGGGGACTGAACGTTCCCCTGATTGTCGTAAGGGGGTGTTCCAGCTGAGAATTGGTCCGAGAATCCTGTAGTTTGAGCCCAGCATAAGTGAACAGTGTGCCATGGAATCAGAGACAACTGTTTACTCGACAGTTTGAATGCTTGAAGCTGCAACAGGGTGTTCTCTGTTGCCGCAGGGAAGGAGAAGAGTTTCACCATCTGTTCATCCCTGGATCCATGCCAAAAAGTGTATTTGAGAGTCGGCATGAACATAGGGGACATTTTGGGACTCTGAGCACTGTGGACATCCTCCGGAATTAATATTACTGGCCAGGTATGGAGAAGGGTGTGCAGGACTGGGTCAGACAGTGCAGTCTATGCGCTCTAGCCAAAGATGTGTTTTCTCATTGTCAGGCTCCCATAACGTGCACCAATTTCAAAACTCCACTGGAGGTGCTGCTGGAACGATTATCTGGGGGATATGAGAACATTGGGTACTGACAGACATGTTCACCAGTTTCACCGTTGTTGTCCCAACCAAAGACCAGATGGCCAGCACAACTGCCCGTGCCCTTCCAGCTTGTCTGCACTCTGATCAGAGGCGATGCTTTGAAGCCAGTGTGATCAAGGAGCTCTGCAATATTTATGGTATAGCAAAAAGCCGAAACACTCCATACCATCCCCAAGGTAACGCACAGTGTAAGAGATTTAACCGGACAATGCACCATATGCTGAGAACCCTTCCCTCGGAAAAGAAAAGGAATTGGAAGGAATACCAACCCGAGTTGGTTCTTGCTTATAACAGCCATGTACACTCCACGGCAGGTTACCCTCCATTCTACCTGATGTTTGGACGGCATGCCAGGCTGCCCATGTACCTCCTGGGAGGCAAGGACATAGAGGGTAATGAGGCTCAAGACCTAGATGAATGGGTGAGAAGCCACCATAAAAGACTGAGAAGTTACCAATGCTGCAACTCAGGCAGCCTCTAAGAGGCGGAAGAGGATCCATGACCGTAGTTCCTGTGGGGCCCTTGTCAGACCCGATGACAGAATGTTGCTGCGCAATCACAGCCACAGGGGTAGGAATAAGTTACAAGACCTATGGGAGTCTACAACATACATAGTAGTCAAACAGAACCATTTTCAACATACATAGTAGTCAAACAGAACCATTTTCATCCACATATACCTGTATTTACCATCAGGTCAGAGAAAGGGGGCTTATCCAAGGTAGTTCATAGGGATCAGCTGAGATGTCACCTCTGAAAACGATTCTTTCTAAAAACTCCGGCAAAAGTGGAGATTTTGGAAAACTGTATTCACGTTTCCGTGTAAACTGCAAAAAAACAGATAAAACATAGTTTTTGGGTCCATCATCAGAACTTACTTAGAAATTAACAAGAACCTTGGGGTATACATTGATAATGATAACACACATTCTGTGTGTGTTATATCTTTTATCTTCAGGCACAGGGTATGATTTGCCAGGGGAATGGGGGGAGACTGCTCTAACTCATCTCCTTCTTCTGCCTTTCCATGCCATTACCAGCTGGCCCTTTGCCTTGACTGCTCCTAATGATATGGGACTATATCCTGGGATTATAATGGGACTATTATGTTGCTATATTAACACCACAATTTTCTTAGTGACGGAACTGAGCACAGCGGTCTAAATGACTAATTATTAATAATCTTCCACGCCGCCTCACGCTTTGCACACCACTACCGGCTCTCTTGCTTCCAAGTGTGGCCGTCGAACTAATATATTTTTAAATTAAGTTTTGATCATTTGCATTTTATCTATTAACATTTAATCTGTTTACCTTATTTTCTGGCAAAGGCTTTGAATAAAGTGCCAGTGTGGGAGTATTTCACTGAAGTATCACCAGGGAAAACACAGTGCAATATCTGTGACAAAATCATTAGCATGGGGGCATCAACGTCCACAGATACAAAATACCACATAGATGTGGTCTCATCTAAAGCACATCCATCCAGAAGTCAGCGAAGAAGCAAAGAAAAAAAGGGACAAGAAAGATCCTTCTCAGCCATCAGTGTCTCAACTTGATAGGGGTGGAACGACACAGATCCAAAGTCTCTTAAAATTGATGCAGAAATCATAGAAATGATTGCTCTTGACAACCAACCATTTTCTGTGGTTTCAGATGTTGGCTTCAAGAGACTCATGTCCCTTATGGAACCCAGGTACAGAATTAAAAATGAAAAGTTCTACAGAGTCCCTGATGAGACCTGATGAGCCTAACTGGGCATTTCATTTCTGAGGACTGGTCGAGAAGGCAAGTGTTGCTAAATGTCAAGCCTACGATTGGATCATACTCAGCCAGTTATATTCAAGAAACCTCCCTTAACATTTTAGGAGACTGGGATATCGCAACAGAACGTGTTGTTCTTGTCCTAAGAGATGGGGGAGAAAACATTGTAAAAGGAATGAGGCTAGCTGAACTTCCTGATTTAAGCTGCACTGTTCACACCTATCAGTTCATTGTTAATGAGGGCCTATCTAGTCAGAGAACTGTTCTGGACATTATTGACATTATTGAAAAGCTGTGCAACTCACTTTGGCCATTCTGTATTGGCAAAACAGAGGCTGAAAGAAAATGGGTGTGCCAGTGCACATCATCATCCAGGCTATCCCAACTCACTAGAAAACAGTGCTTCACATGCTTCAACAAATGCATAAACAGATACGGGTACTGGATGTGTATGCTGGTGAACACGGCGACATCAGCTGCTTATCTGCCACACTGTGGGACAATGTCTGCAACCTGATAAATACACTGGCTCCCATCGAAGAAGTCACAATGGAGATGAGCAACTGAGACTTGATTTTCCAGCTTGCTCCGTTAGTTTCCAAGGAAGTGGCTAGGCTAAATGGTAGGGAAGTTAAGCCTATTGTTATCATCGTTTCTCCTCTGGTCGCACTAATGGAAGACCAAGTAAAGGAAGCTGAGAAATTAGGAGTTTGTGCTGGACAGCTCGGCGTACACGATGAATGTGATATTTTGATTGGGTCCTTCAGCTAGGTATTCGGAAGCCCTGAGTCTTGGCTACTCAACCCCAAATGGTGACAGATGCTTACTTCGCCCACTTATCAGGACAATCTCATTGGCATCGTCGTGGATGAAGTCCACCTTACATACACTCAACAAAAATATAAACACAACACTTTTGCTCCGATTTTTCATGAGATGGACTTAAAGATCTAAAATTCATTCCAGATACACAATATTACCATTTCTCTCAAACATTGTTCACAAATCAGTCTAAATGTGTGATAGTGAGCACTTCTGCTTTGCTGAGATAATCCATCCCACCTCACAGGTGTGCCACATCAAGATGCTGATCTGACATCATGAGTAGCGCACAGGTGTACCTTGTACTGCCCACAATAAAAGGCCACCCTGGAATGTGCAGTTTTGTCTCACAGCAAAATGCCACAGATGCCACAAGCATTGAGGGAGCGTGCAATTGGCATGCTGACAGCAGGAATGTCAACCAGATCTGTTGCTCGTGCATTGAATGTTCATTTCTCAACCATAAGCCGTCTCCAAAGGCGTTTCAGAGAATATGGCAGTACATCCAACCGGCCTCACAACCGCAGACCACGTGTAACCACACCAGCCCAGGACCTCCACATCCAGCAGGTTCACCTCCAAGATCGTCTGAGACTAGCCACTCAGACAGCTGCTGAAACAATTGGTTTGCATAACCAAACAATTTCTGCACAAACTGTCAGAAACCGTCTCAGGGAAGCTCAACTGCATGCTCGTCGTCCTCATCGGGGTCTTGACCTGACTCCAGCTCGTCGCCGTAACAGACTTGAGTGGGCAAATGCTCACATTTGATGGCATCTGGCACGTTGGAGAGGTGTTCTCTTCACGGATGAATCTCGGTTTACATTGTTCAGGGCAGATGGCAGACAGCGTGTGTGGCGTCGTGTGGGTGAACGCTTTGCTGATGTCAATGTTATGGATCGAGTGGCCCATGGTGGTGGTGGGGTTATGGTATGGGCAGGCATCTGTTATGGACGAAGAACACAGGTGCGTTTTATTGATGGCATTTTGAATGCACAGAGATACCGTGATGAGATCCTGAGGCCCATTGTTGTGCCATACATCCATGAACATCACCTCATGTTTCAGCAAGATAATGCACGGCCCCATGTTGCAAGGATCTGTACACAGTTCTTGGAAGCTGAAAATGTCCCAGTTCTTGCATGGCCAGCATACTCACCGGACATGTCACCGATGAGCATGTTTGGGATGTGCTTGACCGGCGTATACGACAGCGTGTACCAGTTCCCACTAATATCCAACAATTTCTTACAGCCATTGAAGAGGAGTGGACCAACATTCCACAGGCCACAATTGACAATCTGATAAACTCTATGAGAAGAAGATGTGTTGCACTGCAAGAGGCAAATGGTGGTCACACCAGATACTGACCGGTTCTGAGTCCCCAGACCCCCAATAAAGCAGAAAACTGCACATTCCAGGATGGCCTTTTATTGTGGGCAGTATAAGGTACACCTATGCACTACTCATGATGTCAGATCAGCATCTTGATGTGGCACACGTGTGAGGTGGGATGGATTATCTCAACAAAGTAGAAGTGCTCACTATCACACATTTATACTGATTTGTGAACAATGTTTGAGAGAAATGGTAATATTGTGTATCTGGAATGAATTTTAGATCTTTAAGTCCATCTCATGAAAAATCGGAGCAGAAACAAAGGTGTTGCGTTTATATTTTTGTTGAGTGTATAAGTGAGCAGTTAAGCAGGCGAAAGCATCATGACCATTTTGCTTCTTGTTTTGTTTCCCTCAGGGGCAAAGCTTCCAAAGGTGAGTCTCCATTCCGAGAGAGGTTTGCAAAGCTTGGTGAGCTGAGATCGATCACGAAGGAGGGTAGGTTGAATATTCTTTTCTCTGTTTTCTTCCTGCTTAAAGTGCTGTGTAGTATCTTATTAAATATATACTGTTGCAGTGTAAAGAAATTAGTTGAATTAGTTAATAGCAAATGTCCATGGCAAATTACCTGGATTTAGTGCTTTCATCCTTCATCCTTATTATGGCAAATCACACCACAGAACTTGTTTGTTGTTTTACGCAGGTTGTATTTGTTTGTTTTTTGTGTAACAGGTACACCGCTTTTGGCACTGACTGCCTCTGCTGACATCGCATCACGCAACAGTCATCAGACTACCTGGTGTTGGTGAACCTGATGGTGCGGGAGCAGAGACTTCTATCTCTTTCCAGAGGGCAGGAGGCTGAACAGACAGTGTGCGGGGTGGGTTGCATCGTTGACAATTGTGATGGCTTTGCGGGTGAGGCGGGTGGTGTAGATGTCTTGCAGGGAGGGGAGTGGTCCACCAACTAACCTCTCAGCTGTTCTCACAATGCGTTGTAGAGATTTTCTGTTGTAGTCAGCGCAGCTACCACCCCACACAGTGATGCAGCTGGAAAGGATGCTTTCAATGGTTCCTCTGTAGAATGTGGTCAAGATGTGTGGTGGGGCACTTGCCCGCTTGAGTTTGCGCAGAAAGTAGAGGCGCTGTTGTACTTTCTTGGCCAGTGATGTGGTGTTGGTAGTCCATTCAGACATAACAAGACACAACACATACCATAGGAATGTTATTTATTATACAGAAGCTATTTACACTACCTATTTGTCTGTACATTACCTACTTACTATGTCAATTTACATTATTATGTATATACAACAGTAAAAGCAGGTCAATGATGCCGTTTAATAACTGCTGACATAACTGAGTGATTACTGTCCCAATTTTAAAGTGCTACGGCTCTCCATTCTCTGAGCTTGGCATGCATCCATCGACACAAGTCCTCACAACTTAGCCTGGAAAGAATGTTTCTGTTGAAGTTGGGGAATGCAGCAAAGTGTCGTCCTGGTTGTTGTTGGAAGACTTCTGTCTTCCTGAACACCTCAAGCAAGGTAAAAATATCTTTTCTGAGATGGGCTGCAAAGTGAGTGCCACTAGACCGGTATACATACAGCTCTTTGTCTGTTGTTTCCATCAGGGTCTGGGACTGTTAAGAGGAAAGTGCTATATGCATATTGCGTGTGCCCATAAGCTTTGTAGATAAGGAGGGCTACCCTGTACAGCCTAATTAAATGCTCCCCATCTCCGTCTTTCACAGCATCCAACATGTCTATTAACAGAAAACCAAATGATAGTCTTGCCTCCGAATGCTGTTTTTTGTGGTCCTCCAAACTTGTGGAAGCTGTCTCAGGAGATGGCTCAGGTGGAACAAATGGCACCACAAGACGGTGGACTTTTAGCTTCATGGGTCTCTCTGCTTTTTTTATTGATATACACTCGGGTACATCCGGGGTGCCGGCAAGGAAGCTTCTCTCTTTACGTGGGTGTAGCTCTTGCTGCATCTGATACAGCGGCCGACAGCTCCAATGTGTCCATAGATATCAACATCTTGTCTACCACCTCTGCCTCACCACGGCTCCCCAACACCACAAATTCCCGACGCATAGCTGCTTGTACGTCTGGTCCAGGTAATGATTTACCAAGATCATAATTGCCCAAAGAATCGGCTGGTTTCACATTGTCCATGTGTAGTGAGTTCACTCTGTTTATGACGCACATGTGGTGAACCCAGTGTATGAACTTGTTGGTTTTACTTGTAGACTGATGATGTGTCTGGATGAAAAAGTCCAGATTGTCAAATATAATTGAAGATGTTTCCGGTTTAAGTGAGGCTGGATGTGCTGGTGCAATGGAGCAATACCCAAATCAGCCATGTCTTCCTCTGTCAGTCTACTGAATGCCAAGACATCCGGGGCATCTACCTCCTTGCTTGATTTGTCTGTTGCCCCTGTGGTGGTGCTTGCCGTCGTGTCTTGATGAAAAAGAAAAGGATTCAAATTAAAATTTTATTAACAAAAAAGAAATGCATACATTTTTGCATAAAGGCTGATTTAAACCAATTCACCTGACAAAGACAGGTTTTCAAAGCTTGCTTGAGTAATTCCCTCTTGTTCATCTATGCTTGAATTATTGAGTAATGACTCCAAGTCTTGTTTTATGGTCATCATTGGTTGCATGCAGCACTGGGCCAGTTCTTTCTGTTTGCTAACTGCATTTTTGTGAATTGTACAGATGCCTAGTTTAGCCAATCGTTGGAAAGCAGCCTTTTTTACCCCGCCATAAAGTAGTACTGAATTCACAAGCGGGATTCTCTGGCCCGCAAGGCTACAGAGGCTGCAGTACAAATGTGAGGTAGGGAGTCTCTTGCTATTTTTGATATAATGCTGAACAAGAAGGGGGACAGCCGCTTCAGGTCATCATGTAATTCTTGAAAGGAAAATGACTGCAGATCAAGAGCACTTGCCTTAACGGGCATCTCGTTCAGCTTGGCTGCTATGCTTGCACTGAGGGCTGGCTGTTACAGAGCACGCAATTTCCAGAAAGCTTCGTAACTTCCTTCACAAGCCGTCGCGTTGCATACGTCACGACCAGGCGTTAGCGATTGGGTAAAGGCAGATCCAATCAGTGTAAACTTCAGCAGAAACCACATAAATAATGAGAGAATGATTGTCAATGCAGTGGTCCCAGACCCACTGTACGAAATGAAATTAAAGTACAGGGCGGGGCTGGCGAGGACGAGGCTAAATACAAAGTACTTTTGAACGAGCCCACACTTGATTTCCGACCGTTTCCCGAACACCATCGGATGATGAAAGTTGTAACAACGTGAGGTCGGCCTTGCTTCGCTGAAACTAAGAAGTCTACAGATGTTTCGGAAGCGTTCGGGGACTATTCGGATACATTCGCTGCTGTAAGCGTCTCAAAAACGGAAGTGTAGCCTCATTTCACTTAAGCCAGTGTGGCATTGTCAGCAACTTTTACTAATCTTTGCCCACATGATCATGTACCTTATTCACTGTAAGTAATGACTGAAGGCCATAACTGCCATATGAATTAATATTAAATATGAAGTGAAAACGACATACATCTATAAATAAACCAAATGACTCTTTTTGGCCATGCGTCTTCATGGGTGAATGGTTAGAGCAGTGGACTACGAATTATGCGACTGCTTCTTGTTATTAAAGAGCCCATAGAATGCAAAACCACATTTACCTTGTTACTGTTGAATTTAGGTAGCTTAAAGCAACACGCCACCGTACTTCAGTATTGAAATATGTTATTCCCTTAACTTAGACAAGTTGATACATACCTGTTTTTTCTCTGTGCGTGCACGATGCTACTTTCTTAGCATTTAGCTTAACCCAGTTCTTTCAATGTACACCAAACAGCCTTGAAGTTAGAAGCCACCAAGCAAACTTTTTAGAAAACAATGGTGTATGCACGGAATTATTTTGGAAAACGGAGGGAAGAAAATATTAGTTTATCAAAATACCCAGGTAAGTGTAAACGTAGCCTAAGTCACACGTTCAATTCCTGCTGAGGGCATATGATCCTGTCTCAACTAAATATGTTTAATTAACAATTTGGACATAAAATCGATTTACAGAGTTGTTTTTCTGCAATGTTTGTGAAGAGTTAATTTCGTTCATCGTGACTTTAGTTATCAAAATACATCTACAATCCATAGCCTACGATATAAAACGTCATGGTCTAGTCATTAGGCCTACATCAAGGGTCAGGCTACTACATTTGAAACAGGTGGAAAATGTCTAATCTAATTACAGGCTAATGCAAGTTAAGAGTATTTAAAGCCAACTGTAGGTGGCGGTAATGCATCAAAGGGGGAACAACCCAGACATTTTAATCCCAAAATGCAGAAAAAGGCGTCATGTGACCATAACTTAGCCAAAATGACAGCCCTTTCACAAAGGGAATTCCGAGTGGTCGTCCAACCTATGCTTTTGGGAAACACCTGCATTGTGTGCTGATGCTTTGGACTAAGTTAGTTATAAACACCTTAACTTGCTTGAGTATGGCTTTGGGAAACAGTAGCGCCGTAACTCCTTCGGGCAAACTCAGGAAGTAGCAACGGAAATTAGCAACGATGCTTTTGGGAGGGACTATAAAAAAATAGGGTATTTCGCCCGGGGGCGGGGTTACGTCCGCGCGTCACATTTTTCATGCGAGTTCTCGTTGGTGACGGTGCCAAGCACAAAGCGTACCCAGAGACTGTTGATGTTCTAAAAGATCTTGTGTATCTAGCAACTGAGGCTTTTATCTAGAATCGTTGCTTTAGCGATGAGTTTACAAATCATGATGTTGATATCTCATTGTGGGGACTAGAATAGTAATAATGCCTTTATGATTAAAATGTGATCACAGTATATAACTGCACTGAACGAATTGCAAGTCCTTCTACACTGTTAAAATAACACGACAGGTCATATTATACATTGTTGTAGGGCTATTGATTACAGTTCATCCAACCTTAATAGGCCTATACATTGTGAAAAGATCCTGCATAAAAACTGCAGTTTTCCTGTAACACGTCCGTTTTTTCCACAAGGGATATGTGAATATTATTACTACCTTAATATGTTTCCATGTTAAACTTTTGTCTTCTTTGACTTCCGTAACATTATATCGCGGGAGCACCTTCAGTACCTAAAATAAGAGTGTGCAAACCCAAACAAACACTAACAATAAAAATAAGAATGACAAACCGGGTGACAAAAATACAAATTCATACAAAGCAAAAGGGGAGAAGTTTGCACCTCTGATAAACATTACCCAAAACTTATCGTCACTTACAGATTGCGATTTGAATTTGACCAAGATTAAATCTGGTTAGCTAACATGTTAATACATTAACGTAAGTATTTTACAAAACACGTACTTTACAAAACAATCTGACCCAACGAAACTTGAACCACATACCCTACAAAAGAGTAAATATTAACTAAACATGACAACAATTTAATATGAGAAACCCTCCATCATTGTACACGACCAGAGACCACTGCTGACAGTACCTGTGATGTGCGCGTCGCCAATGAGAACCCGTATGAACAATGTGACACACGGACGTAACCCCGCCCCCGGGCGAAATACCCTAGTTTTTTATAGTCCCGATTTTGGGAAACCCACCCCAGAACAACTTTGCGTTTATTAGCAGTGTGCGCTAGCATAGCTAAGCTATCGCTAAGCTTGTTTGGTAGCACTCTGAATCTTCTCAATCATCAAAATAGCATGCGTCTAGTATAACTTCACAGTAAGGTTGTAATCAAACCTTACCTTAGAGCACACAAACGTGTGCTTGTTCATTTTGAAAGGTTTAGCCGAATGTGAGGATGTCCACATAGCTTCAAGTACTTGTCAGGATTTGACTTCCAGGCCTATGTCATATATCCAGCAGGGGGAAACAAATGATTCCTATATGTAATTTATTATAACAGTGCACTGGCAGGTTGGTCAGTCGACAGTACAATAACTGATCCCTTAACACTTTTTCTTACGCCATTCTTATCTACTTCTTACACAGTACTTCAGGGGCTGTAATCTAAAGCGTTAACAACCATATTCTGCATCCTTTGGATATTTTGTCTATTATAACACAAAATAAAGTTTCTGTTTCTGAAACAGAGTTCATTATGTCATATTTTTCTCAAGAGGTAAAAACCAAGAAAGCATCTTTCACCCCATTAAGGTCTGAACTATTCACTAGTTCTTCAGTGTCAGTGCAAAGAGCTTTTATGTGGTGTGGCTTTAGGTCCATATAGACATTCCTATACGATAGTCACAACCGAAACATAAAATATGTTCTGTCATTAGAAAAGATGTCATAATTTTAGTTAGATAAAAATTTAAACTAATGACTCCTTGAATTTGAAATCTGTATCAGTGCAGTACAGAGAATTATGGATTCATATATATCCATATATGGTCCATTCTACCGAATTGGTGCAAATTTTCTGCAAGCTTTGTAGTCATTTACATAGTGCAACATCTGAGGAACATTATTCTACTGATTGGACACTTTAATTTCCTACTGTGTTTTTATAGTTTCGAAATGTTTTCTCTCTCCCAAAATTTGTCACTACCGAAACGCAACAACATTTGATATAAAGATTTGTTTTTTTAATAGCTTTTTCTGAATTTCTTTTTGTTAACCTTATAAATATATATATATATATATATATATATATATATATATATATATATATATATATATATATATTTTGTAAGTTTCATGTTAAATTGATTAAAACTGTTAATTTATCAAAACCAAAAGGGTGGTTCATCCAAATAATTCAGTTTTTAAAACTGACATTTTCCAAATGTGGCTGCTATAGGTCACATAGTGTCCCTAACTATAATAGTACACAGAATGTTGTAATGTGTGATTGTGCCATACAGAAATGGCAAAACATGAGTTCCTCTAAGAGACAGTTGTGAAATTCACACTGTTGTAACACTTTTTCATGTGAAATTGCTTTTACAACCTGTGTAACATTTTTTGTAGGAAAGGGGTGTCATGTTGGTCTTTAGGGGTCATGTTGGTCTTTCAATGATAATCTTAAAAAGGGTCTAACAAATCTCACATTTAACTTTTTGAATGTTGCAGAAAACATGGCAATCCAAATGAACCTGAATGCCGTTTCTGTTCAATCCAAGTGATACCGAATGCTGGCTCTTTAAAAGCATTCCTTAGAGCGCAGCAACCAACCATCCGGTCACCCCTCACCCACCTCTAGTTCTCTCATTACAATACGGCTGCTAGTTTAATGCAAACCAAACCTCTTTGAGAAAATAAGTGAAAATGAATAGGTGCATGGAATTTTCCCTTAAAAGGTTGGCACTGAACGTTTGGATTTTATGACATGTTATAAATAGACTGACAAACAAAAAGAATACGCTCTCTGCTTTTACTGGCAGTCATCCTTTAATGTTTAAAATTCTTCCAAGGGGTCTTCCTGAAGAATACCATGTGATAGACTATATCTTGTTAAGGGATTATTTGCTTTGTGCCTGGCACACATCATCATTATGGCTCATGAGCTCACTCACTGCCTGGTGTGTGAGAGCAAAAAGCATGCACTCACACACACACACACACACACACACACACACACACACACACACACACACACATATGCACATAATTTCCGTTCACCCCTCCCTAGATGGGCGAGGTTCTTTTCAACCAGTAGTTTGACTAAACTCCTCTGTGTGCTGTGTGTGAGAGAGAGTGGTGTGTGTGTGTGCGTGTGTGTGATAGAGAGAAAGATAGAAACAAGGAGGGCAAATGTGTGTATGAGACAGTGAGTGATTACGAGAGAGAGAGAACCGTTTGGGGAGAGGAGGTTAGGGAGGAAACTTTTGTTGAAGTTTACCCTGGTCCTTACTCACGCAAAGCCTTGATGTCATAGATGCACAGACGAATAGAAATCTGGGACCCTGGAAGTGACTAAAATCTGACTAATGCAGAGAAATCATTAAACGTCAGCAGTATCAATTTAGTGGAGATACAGACTCGACAGAGGACCCTCAACCTGCTGAACTCGATTCCAAGACATCTGCTCCAGTTTAGTGATATAGTAAGTAATCGTCCTCCTAATGGGTATTTTACGTTTTTCATCTCACAAGCAAATTTTTGTTGGCATATTTTATAGGCATTGTTGTAGATTGTTCTTGAGAATTTCTTGATATTTTTTTTTTTAAGTGCCAGAGTTGATTCAGTCAGAATTTGAGAGGACAGTAAATCACTGCTGTTGATGTCAGACTGGAGATGTTTTGTGGATTACTTTATCAAAAGATTACATTCTAGATTGTGTGGGTCTTATTAAATGAACGGAAATAAGAGCAGTTGCTTCTTTATTGTCCGTTCTGTAAGAGCAAACGATCTTATGATCTTATGACTGACTCATGCTATTTCGTTATTTATAAACAGTTTTCCAGTCAAGGAAATATATTTCTGGTGTACTGTTCAACAAGTCCCTTTCAAGTCTCACATTAGGGCTGTGTCTCAGATTAGGAGCTAGACTAATAAATTCAGCCCATTCCAAACAACTGGGTACAAAACTGGCGCTAGTCGGTACACTTTTTCAGCACACACTGTTAATGGAACTCATCCAATAATCTTTCTTTACCTCCACTTTCTTCTAGTTGGGCTAGCGCCCTCTAGTGCTTATGGTTATTTTATTTCATTTACCTCCAGCAACTGTGTCTGCTCATTATAGTGATTTTCTTTTTAACAGTACTGGTCTGATGCAGTAGTTAAGTGATAGGAGGTGTATGCATGATATCCAACAAACTACATAACATGGAAAAGAGCCTGGTGTCAACAAAATTACAAATATATTATATAGCGTACCTGAAAGAGGTGTGAAAGGTCTAATACTAGCAGAACAACTCCAAACTTTTCTATAATTTTCTTAAAAGTATGGTTATTTTTTTAACACTATAAACCCATTTCATGTCTTGTCTAAAATGTAATAGAGTGGTTCACACCAACATTTTAATGACTGGTCCTGACTCAGCTATTTGGGAAATTTAGAATCACCTCTGCCGGCTTCAGAATGGCTAGCAATGGGCATGGTCTGTCGGTCCTTAAAACAACCCTAAACATTTGTTTCAAAAATATGTGCAATTCATCAAGTGGTTATTGGTGTTCGCTGATGTTCCAACACAAATTCCTTTGAATTATGTATTTCTACATACAATAACAGCTGGAAGGGAGGTGTCTCTCCAGAAAAAAGAAACATTTCTCCTAAAGTTCAGAAATATCACATATAGATTATCCCTTTTTTTCACTTGGTTCTTTGTTACTTCTCACACTGAGACTATTAGTGGCCCACAAGGCTGAAGCTCACATTGTTTAAGGAGAGTAGAGGCTTCACAGACATTTGGGCACCCCTAAGGCACAAGCCTTAAAATGTACATATAAGGGCTCTTGACCTTTTTATATAAATATATTTATGATATCGCCCAAATACTGTGGAAATTTAAATGAGAGATGTACCAGGACTAAAAGAGTTTTAAAATGGCAAAGCTGCCATATCCAAAGTAAAAAAGAAAACAAGAATTATATACAGATCCATCCATTATTCACCTACAGCCTATTGTAACTGAGGGTTTGCTGTAAATTTTTGTAGGTTCCTATTATGAAGCATGATTCATTATCATGTAGCAACTCCATGAATCAGCACTTGGATAATGTTCTTCTTGCTTTTTTAAATAATGTGTTTTAGTTCATAAATTTTGATACACATGCATTGTAAATTATGACTACATACTATATTTCTTTAGAGGTCCTCATTATGCTGTTTATTTTCTTAATAGCAGAGTTGCTGCCTGTGGTTATTACTTACTGACCATCCATAGAGAAATTAATATGTATGTACTGATAACTTTATAGTTCTACCTTTTTCTGTATAAAAAAAAAAACCACAATGGCATAGAAAAGAGTCATTTTGGTTGATTTTTGCAAGGTGAAAGAAAAATTTAAGATTATAATAAATGATAAAACATTTTTGTCTTTTTTAGGGGTTTCAATGGATCTCAAGGCATACATTTTGCTTGTTTCGGCAATTACTGCTGTTACTGAAGCCTGTCCAAATGAATGCCAGTGTAAAGGTTTCATTATCCTCTGTCAAGGTTGGACAGTAACACAGTTCCCATCCAGTGTCCCTGCAGAAACAAATGCCTTGTTTTTTTCAAATACAAACATCTCCATACTGACCCCTGCAGACTTTGAAAACTTTGCAGAATCCCTCACATCCTTCGCTGTGAGAAACACAAATCTCCAGGAAGTCTTGCCCAAAACATTTGACCTCACTATCAATCTAAAGACCCTATCATTTCAGAGAACACTGCTTCAGTCTCTTCCTGTGGACCTTTTTAATTCTGCACTTTTGTTGGAATCATTTACATTTGTTGGCAACAACATACAGTTGTTACCTCCCTTACTCTTCTCGCCACTTAAAGGACTGCAAACTCTAGATCTTAGTAAAAACCATTTGATGTCTGTACCAGATGGGGCCTTCAGCGGACTTAGTCAGCTCCGATCTCTGCGACTGAACAGAAATCAGCTGAAGGGGCTCCCAGCAGGAGCATTTGATGACCTTGTAGACCTTCAACTTTTGGCATTACAGGACAACCTTATCACTCAGCTTCCTGCGGACTTGTTCTCAAACCTTCGGGAGCTTCACTCCCTTTTCCTTTCCAATAACAAGATTTCTGTGCTTCCTGATAATCTTTTTTCAAACCTGCCCAATCTTATCCAACTTACCCTATATAAAAATGAATTAAAAAGGCTACCACGGGGGACATTTGGACCCATGCTTGTGGAACAGCTGTGGCTCTATGATAACAAATTAAGCACATTGGAAGACAATGTGTTTAGCAATCTGACCAACCTGAAACTTCTGGTGGTCAGCCGGAACCAGATTGACTCTATTTCTGCTGGGGCTTTTAGTGGTCTAACTGAGTTGACAGAGATCTCTCTGCACACCAATCATATCACTGATATAAAAAAGGGCACATTCAGCAATCTTCCCAATCTGGTCAACATTTCTTTGGAGCACAACAAAATCAAGACAATATCTGCAGATATTCTCCATGGAGTGTCCCATTTGCATCAATTAGATTTGCGAAACAACTCTCTCCAAAACTTAGATCAGACATTTTTGGACTCTCTCCAGATTGTAGATGAAGTACTTTTGACTTTGAACCCATGGAAGTGTGACAAGGACATTATTCCTCTCAGGGACTGGTTGAAGAAGTATCCTCAAAAAGTACCTGGAGATGATGTAATCTGCCAGACCCCAACATCACTCAATGGCTCTGTTGTTCGAGACACAGCAGATAGGGACCTTATCCAGATGACTACCCAAAGCCCAGCTGACATGGATTCTGTGACCCCAACAGAAAAAAGGAGACGACCACACACGACCCCACTGAGAAGAACCACACCCATACCTACTGTTGATGAAACGACAAAGCCAGGCCAGTGTGAGGACTCTGGCAGTGAAAAGAACAGTAATACAAGCCAGATGCAGCACAATCATGTGGTCATCATTGCAGTGATCTGCACAGTTGTCATTGTCAGTGCCATTTTAGGTGTGGCCTACTGGTCCAGACACAGGAGAGATAGCAGAGACTTGTACCAGAGGCCAAAGTCAAACTCAGTTATTTAGTCTGATTTACAAATGCCTAAATGTAAAACAAGATTGTCTGTTCTCTTTTTTTTACCATATAACGAAGACTCTTTGTTTGATTTGGTTGTAATTTGTTTGCATGGAAATGCAAACTATTGTTATCCAAAGTCTGCTTCTTATTCTTATAACCTAACGCCCATGGGCGGCGCGTAATGTAGGCTTGGAGAGGCTAAGCCTCCCCAAAATTAATGCTGGGAAATCGTGAAAATAACGTACATGATGTGTGAATATTTTTATAGACGATTTCAGAATGAACGCAGCAGCCGCAGCTGCGTCCAGTGATGGTAGAACATTGTGATCTCAGTGAAAGATAACGCAGCCCTCTCTCTCTACAACCTGTGCCGTATATTTATTTTATTTTGGGAGTGAGTACGCGTTACCATGGTGACAGACAGAGTCAGATCACGGTAGTTTTAGGCCAAAAACAAAAATAGCTAATCAGCCGCTGGTAGATGATCTAGCGCGGGATTTAAAAAATGTAGGCTAGTCTCATATCAGCATGGATATACAGTCGTTTTTCCAAAAGAAAGAAAAAGAAAAACATCACATTTCTGCAGCCAGCACAGTTCTCTTCCCCCACCCCCATCTCTCCTCATCATAGCACCGAGTCCAAAGACAGGGAAAAGAGAAGGAGAGACAAACGGACAGATGACAGCCCACTAACTGATTTCAATTGAATTGAATTGTTCTTAGATAAAAAATAAAGTTTGATTTTGAAATAAGTCTTGTTTTGGTTATTATTGATCATTATAATTGCAGATATTCTTTCTGAGACTCTTGCCAATGGTTAATTATAATCTAATGGCCAGCATTTCCGCCCTTGCACTGTGTGTAAAAGTTGGTCACACAGCCTCCCCAAACGTCAGGACCACCCGCCGCCCATGCTAACGCCGTTAATTCAGCCCGAACCGCTTAACCTAGAAACTTTGTTCAAATTCAAATCTCGCTCATGCCATGTGTGCTATATATTTTTGAAGTTTGTAAAGTTTATACTCTTTAAACTATTGCTTATAAACTATAAAAAAATGTCCTCCCATTGTCAGTCTAAGCATAGCACACTGATAGCTTGCGTGCAAGTTGCTTAGAAAATGTGGGTTCAAATCCTGGCTGCTACTGTTATGCTCCTGAGCAAGGTATTGAACTTGCTAAATGCATAAATGCTCCTCTTTCCTCTGCCAACAGCTGGTTCTTTTGTCCAAGCCGCTTAACGTAGAAACGTCATTCAAACTGTTATGTGTAGGTCATTGGCTTACACTGCTGGAGTGACAGAGTGGGTGATTGCACAATTGGCTTGTTAAAATGTTTGACTAACAGTGGCTTTGTCAGTCTAAGCAGACAATCTGACTCTCTTCAGACTAGACTGTGCAGACACTGCAGTCATGGCATAGTGGTTAAGCAACTGTCCTTTCATGCAAGTTGCTTAAAAAATGTGGGTTCAAATCCTGCTTATTGGCGCCGTGTTCTTGAACAAGGCAATTAACCCTAGGTTGCTGAATGGAAACTGTTGACTATGAAATACTGTCCCTGCTCATACTATTCAAGGGTTTAACTATTCAATCTCAATTTGACCACCTCAGCCACTTCAACTGTGTCCACACTCCAGTTACCATCACACTACTATCAAACTAGCTACCAGTACAATAATGGCACTAGCTGGCTTCAATGGCCTCTCTAGCAAAGGAGATGGTGAGCCAGAAACTCTGATCATCACAGTGCAGTGCAACCGTGCACTCATGAATGCATATTTCTAGGGACAAATACCATATATCCACCACTTAGAATTTTACATACAGTACTAAGGTGGGGTGGTTTAAGCTGGAGACAAAAAATGTTTTGTAATTCATTATGTCGGAAAACTTTGGAGCCATCCTAAATCACAACAATACATGGCCATGGGGTTTCATCTGATGTACTGTCACTCTGAGGGCCAGATGTACAGATTTACAAACGTAACGTTATTAGCGCCATGGCCAACCCGCAGAAATGGCACGCTATGACACCGCAGCATACGTCCGATTTACTAAACCTGAAATGCATCGGGTAATCAGCGCCTACCTCCGCCCCCTGCCGTAAATTGCGAACATTTACAAAGCACAATGGATTTGGCCTCTTTAGTAGCTCCTATGCAATCAATAGTTCCCATGACGTTCGGAAAGTTGGCGATATTAATGAAATCCTGATTGATGTGTGTTATTTCAGCATTAGTTGTGGAGAAATGTATGTATTGACTAGTGCGCTGTAGCAGAGCGTTGAGTACTTGTCTTATAATGAGGATTAGTGCAGATTGCGATATTCCCACTGATGATGCTATGATTGTTTAAAATTATTCTGATGCCAATATCTGTAAAGTAACAGAGTTTAACAACTGCTGGAATGGAATGTGAACATTGATTTGGAGATTCGATGTCATCTTTGATTTCAACTCCAATATTGCATAGCTGTAACGCTGTCTGTAACGCTTAATGATTACGTGTTCACTCAACTGAAAAAGTGTGATCTATGTGGCAAAAATTTGTTAAAGGGATAGTTCGGTTTTTAACACATTAAGCCCCTTTCACAGGTTGTCTAAAATGCAATAAAGTGGTTGACATCGAAATTTTGACGATTACTTCTGTCTCGGCTATTTGGGAAATGTAGAATCGCCTCTGCATGCCTTCAAAATGCCTAGCAATGGGCATGTGTTGTTTCTATCCTTAAAACACTGGTTTAAAAAAAGTGCTACTCACCAAGTGGTTAATGGTACTCAATGTATCGTAGCGAAATAAAGCTTCTGTCATGTTTTATTTGGCACTTTGTTTATATGAAGGAGCAAATAGATCCCTATGGGACTTACAAAATGGCAAATAAAACCTGACAGAAACTGTATTTTGCTACGATACTTGGGTTGGAACATCAGCAAGCGCCACTAATAACTCCATGAGTAGCACTTTTTTTTAAAACCAGTGTTTTAAGGTTAGAAACAACACATGCCCATTGCTAGCCATTTTAAAAGCAGGCAGAGGCGATTCTATATTTCCCAAATTGCTGAGACAGGAGCAATCATCAAGATTTTGGTGTCAACCACTTTATTTCATTTTAGACAACCTGTGAAAGGGGCTCAATGTGTTAAAAAACGAACTATCCCTTTAAGTTTGTCTCCTTAGCCTATGTCTTAGTCTTGCTTGAATTACTGCTGCAATTTGTCCAGGAGACATATGCGACAAAACCCGCTTCCTATTTTACACCTGCTTTTAAAAGGCGGAGAATTTCCACCGCAAAATAGAGCCGCACTTTGACTGGCAGATTGTGTACATACTGCGGAATACATAAGTAGGCACAGTTTACGCTTCCCCTCCCATCTTTTTATGGGAAACTCCCAGTTTCCTCTTGATCCTCCCAGAATGCATATGCATGACACGGAAAAGCGCAATATGCTGTTTTCAGTTAACGCGGCAGGCAGTTTGTGCTTTCACCTCAGTGCGACCTGTTTGTACATACCTCGCCATGTTTGTACACGCAATTTGCGAAGCAAATACGCCTGAAGTGGGCGCAAAAGCATTAGTACATCTGGCCCTGAGTGAGAAAGACATTCTAAATGTAGGCTCTTTGTAGTCTATATAGTCTTGCTGGTAAAAAAAATACAGTAAGCATCCAAGCTTATGACGTGCTATTCCATAACCTCATATGCAAAATGTCATACAAGAATTCTCAGTGTCTTGTTCTCCACACCAGTGTTATCCTGACAGTTGGTACTCCCTACTGCCATTGCATTGTTAGCCTCTGATTTTCCATCCAATGAAAACAAGCACAGAGCATAAGTAGGACTCTAGGACAGCTTTTTAAATTCAACATAAACAGAGGCTGAGGACTGAAAGCCATAACTGCCATATGAATTCATGTTAAATATGTAGTGAAAACGACATACATCTATAAATAAACCAAATGACTCTTTTTGGCCATGCATCTTCATGGGTAAATGGTTAGAGCAGTGGACTACGAATTATGCGATTGCATCTTGTTATTAAAGAGCCCATAGAATGCAGAACCACATTTACATTGTTATTGTTGAATTTAGGTAGCTTAAAGCAACACGCCACCATACTTCAGTATTGAAATATGTTCTTCCCCTAACTTAGACGAGTTGATACATACCTTACAGCATCTAGATTTTTTGTTCTTGTTTGATTGTTTTGCAAAGCGGTTAAGGAATTTAACCCCAAAATGTAAGTTGTGTTGGATAAAACTGCCTGCTAAATGCATAAATGTAAGTGCATACAAGTAATGTAAATATCTGATAGTTTTTTTATTCTTTAAAGTTCTTAAGATTTTGAATTATAATTAATATAATACAATTTTGTACATACTGTATTTTGATTGAGAATGTGAAGATTTGCTTTTCCATGATTTACCATGAAATTATTTTTCAGTAGTTTGAAGATTGATTTTTAGTATATTATGTTTGATATAAGCTTGACCTTTGTAACTGTTTCTACCATATCATTTTCGCTACTTCAGAACTTTGCATGACTAATAAAACTCTGCACGCTGAAGTATGGGTTGTAGTATGCTGAACCCTGAATTAAGATCAGCATATGGCAGTAAATGTCAACCATGCTGAGTCAATGTATGTACACAGGTGAAGCAAGTTATGTCAGGATCAACTATGGCAATTCCAGTGTTAAAGATTGAATATGGATTAATGGACACATAACATATCCTCAGTTGGTAACACTTTAGTTTGACACAATTATATTTGCTGCTTACTAGCATGTTTTTTAGTAGCATGCTAGCCATTTGTCAGCCATTATAAACCACTAATTAATACTGCATTCTGCAAGACCTTATCCAAACCTTAATAGACCATTAACTAACAATTCCTTCTTTATAAGCTCCTAATTACCCCTTATTCATAGTTATTATGTTGTAAATTGTTGCACATGAATTATGATCTAAATATGCATGGCTTAGTATGGGGTTTGTAAGGTGGTAGTAACACAAGAAGAGTTATTCACTCCTAATAATGCTTACCAAAGATGGTCTATCCATATAGCACTAAACAAAAATCACTATGCTAATAAGTGATAACTAAGTCTTTGTAATGCAGAATATTCTATTTAACCCTATGTGGTCCCTATGGATTCATTTACATTGGATGTATCATTTTGAGACTTGCTTATTCATAAACCACAGTGTTAGAAAGAAAGGGAAAATTGGGGCACTGTGGCTCAGTTGGCTAAGGCACCATTAATCTGGGGATCCGGGCTTGAGTCCGATCCAAGATCATTAATCTGGGGACCCGGGTTTGAGTCCGATCCGAGATAATTTCCCGATCCTACCCAATCTCTCTCTCCTCTTTCAGAATAAGCAATTAATTAGTCATTTATAATAGTTAACAAATGGCTAGTACGTTATTAACATGCTAGGAAGCTGCAAATTAATGGCGAACAATTGTGTCCCAAACGAAAGTGTTACCCATCAGTTTAGATTCATTATTTGCCAGATTTTTACAATGTTTGTGTGCTGTCCTGAATTGAGTGCTGTGACTACTATAATTATAACACAATACTATGTCAGACTCAGAGTGTATACTAGATCAATGCTTAGAGTAGAGGCCTAATATGTGGTAGGCCTAATAGGAAAAATAATTTTGCTATTTTAGTTCAATTTGAAATGGAATCTTTACTCAAAATTATAGATGTGCAGAAAATATTGTCAACTACATAACAGAAGAGCCTAAGGGTGTATTTTGGAAACTTAGTTTATTAAACAGTTTGTCTGCCATGGTCTCCTTAACATTTCTTCTTCTGTGTGGGATTTCTTTAGGATAAATTTATTAATCTTAATAATGTAGGCAAGGAAGTAATCCACTGCCAATGTACACACATTTAATATTGTTCAGACACCTACATGTAAATACAGCATAACTCACATGGCATGAGTGTCCAGTGTGAGTGTATATATATTTGTGTTGTGGTGTTTTTAAATGTATCCACTAAATGTAAAGACTTATATATATAAACAGCAAGACAGGCATATTTTAGGCCAATTAAAGGAGAAAAATGTGTATTAGCCTAGGGTAAAAAATATGTATTAACCATTAGTATGTATTACCAGAGAATTTTCAATATGGGGAGAATGTTCACTCTCAGAATCCTTCCGGGTGGAACTGCAACAAGAAGGAGCTCCCGAGGAAGTGATTAATGAATGGGTGGCAATGGAGCTGCACCCCCCAATACCACATTTGTCTTTATATAATTTTTTCTCCTAAAATTGCATTAATGCATGCGATGCGGGATAACTTGACTTGACAATTAGTTGACCAATACAATTTTTAATATGTGTTGTTATTCCTAAAAACCCTTTTAAAGTTTATAAAAGCGAACCATTTTACAGCAATCGCTACTTTCTGCCTCTGTGACAGTCGGCAGCTGGTGCCAGGTTCAGCTCATGACGGTCGTAATCAGTCGTGATTTCTCGCTGACCAACCAGCATCCATGAGCTAAATGCTAGCATGTTACACGGAAAGCGGCCCATTCTATGACAAGCAGAAAGCACATGAGTGACTTTTTATTTCATTTCTAGTGGAAAATCTGTACTCAGGTAGCTACTACCACAACGTATATTAAGAAATTAAGTTGTCAACTGTGACAATAATGAGTTTTAGCCGCTTACATGTAGCTCCATAGACCACAATTCATTTTTCACTTGCTCGACAGCAAAACTAGCGGAATTTCAACAGATTGCAGGCAAAATCCGGTACAATGGAGTTAATAGAGAGTGGACCGGCTCCCCGTAGACGGGCTCTGGTATTACCTTTTATTACACATTATACACACACTATAATATAAAGCAGAGAGTAGGGAGTTTGTGTGTATGTTTGTGCTCTCAGGTAAGCCACAGTTTTTGAGACAGAGGAATGAGGAATGGCAGGAAGGTGTGGACTGGGCCAGAATAGGTTCTTAAGTAGGGTTGGACTAGACACGTTGAGTAATGCTGCAGTTATTCACAAAATGCTAACCGCAATGCTAATCATTCGCATCTAGCAGCACTTTCGTGGCAGCACTTTTGCCAAAATTCGCTGAAATCATTGGTCAAGTTGACCCGGGCAACGCCAGATATTATGGTTAGTTGCTGATAATGACATACTCTGAAATCAAATAATATGCTGTATAACATTGATTGATTCAATTATTATGTTATGTTTATTATGATTTGCTTGGACTAACACAGAACCAAGATACACAGGGTGCCCGACTGCCCGTTGACTAATTGCAACTCACTGTTTTTCAAGCAGCCCACAGTGAAGTCTAAAAATAAAAGGTAATGTGACCCACATTCACACTGATCTAATGAAATGTTCATTGCACATCATCGATTTAGAAATATTACAATGATAGGCATTAGTGAAAGTTAAAAGAAACAGAAAATCAATTAATTTAATGGTATATAAAAAATATTTAAACACATTAATGCATGCATGACCTGAAAGAGAAAGACAGAGGAACAATTTGAAGTCTGCGACCTGGGAAAGGTGATCAACATTTTTTTTGAACAGACAGTAAAAAAAAAAAAATAGTTGTGGCAAATCAGAACATGTGGAGATGCTCAGGATGCCTGATGTGCCGTTATCTGATTAGGCTACATCATACAGCAAGTTATAATCTTTATAAGTAAACAATGGCATATTTATGAAGAATTTCACTCATCCAGGTCATGGCAGTCAAGGTATTACAGGGTCAAATGAATCAGTTTTCACATGAGGAGGGTGAGATGCACCTTGTTCCGAGTGTTGGGGAAGTTACTCAAAAAAGTAACTTGTTACTTTACTTTAGTTACTGCTTTAATTTGTAACTAAATTACGTTACTCGTTACTCCTTTTAAACAGTAACTCACTACACTACTCGTTACTTTACCCGTTACTTTTTTTCTCCCTACCCATCCAGGTTCTAGGCAGAAGCACAAACTATTTGTTCCACCCCATTTACACATACGTTTTCTCTTAAAAACTGACACTTTCCCCTTCGTTTGCGCCTTTCATTTACACACAAACGGAGATGTCGCCTCTGAATACGATTCTTTCTAAAAACTCCTGCAAAAGTGGAGATTTTTGGAAAACTCCGTATTCACGTTTGCGTGTAAACTGCGAAAAACAGATAAAACATAGTTTTCCGACCTGGGCGGACTGCTGTCTGGTGGGAGAACTTTGAAAATGAGGTGGTGGTTGTCCTGGTGCTGGTATGGCTTTCCTTCTTCCTACACTGCGGCCCATAGGCTTAGCCTAGGTATGACGGCTCTTGACAGCATATTTATGCAGCTTAATGTAAATGGAAACTTTTTTGAAAGCGATGGTGTATGCACGAAATTATTTTGGAAAACGGAGGAAAGAAAATATTTGTTTATCAAAATACCCAGGTATGTGTAAACGTAGCCTCAGAGTTGCACGTTATCTACCTAGCTTCCGATTAGCCAATAATCTACACCTGTTATTATCATAATGACTGACATCGCTAGCCTAGTACTCAGTGCGCAAAATAGACTGAATGAATTGCTATAAACATGACGTGAGTCCATGGGCTAAAATCCCAGAGGGGACGCAGGGGACATGTCCCCTCCCATCCTAAGGTTGTCCCCCCAAAAAAAACAATAAAAAAAGGAATATATATGTATAAAACACTCGCTATTGTTAAACATTTATGTATATCTAAAATAACTGTAAGCAGAAAAGAAAAAAGAATTCTGAAACAGTTGAGTTCACCCTCCCTTTCCTCACAGTGGTTTGGCCCACTGCCTGCTTCCCCAGTTCATCTCACGTACTGTAGCCTACTCTAGTTGGATGCGTGGCATCAGCTCAATGAAGTTGAATGCTAGTACTAGGGTATTTCATTCACATTAAATAAATCGATTCTCTCTAATGTAGTTAAGGCTGACTCATTTATAAATTAGCATAAATGCTGATTATCCATTTAATTTCCCACAAATCTTCTATATTAGCATCAAAAGTTTTGGCTACTTCGTTGTTAGCTTGTTTATGTGGCATTTAGCCCCCCCCAGTACATCTGAAATGTTTTGCAGGTGCCACAGTGTTTTTGCAGACACCCACATTTAATTTAACAGGATGTCATGTTTAGTTTAAAAACTGTTATGCTTGAGGATAGAACGCACAAGGCCATCAGTGGGTACTGTATGTGTTTTTTGCGATATTTTTTTATTGGTGGCGTTAATCTCAGCCGGACTGAATGGACGATTAGCAGCTACGTTAGTTTATGGTTGTCAAGGCGACACAGTAATGTTAGATCTAATTCACTCGGCTTTAATTCATCACGTTTTTTTGTGGCTGGTATATTTATATTGCGGGAGTCTTCATTATATCACTGTTCTTCTGAAAGAGACTACTGTACTCAGTTTGTATTCTGTTCTTAGGTATCTTAGCTTAATTAATTATAAACCTTTTTTAATTCCTTGTTTTTATTGTTACCTTGCAGACAGTTTCATAGACTAAAATGACAGAGAAAAGGAGAGCAGATATTAGATTGTTTATCTGTGCACCTAAACCGTTTTGTTGCAAAGCTTTACTTATTTCATGTATCTTTTTCACAGTAATAGTCATGTTTACATTTCATTGTATGTTGACAGCTTGACAGTAAACAACATAACAATGCAATAAATAGTTTTAATAATGATAGAAGCAAAGTTTTTCACTGTGGGGACATATCTTTATAAGAACAATCTGACCTATTTGTGTCCCCTTCAAAAATTTCTCTTGACAAATTTTATATCTATTGGTCCCCCCAACTGTTGAATGAAGTTTACGCCCATGCGTGAGTCATACTAGTAGCTTTACAGTATGTGTTCAGGAGAATAACATCAGGCTACAAACTAAATATAGCCTATCAAAATTATTTGCAAGTGTCTGACCTTACCATAGGCATAACCAACTTTATCCGAATGGGCTAACTGAATCTGCACACAAAACGACATTGGATACATCTTGCATTTCAGTGGTTTTGTCACGTTCTCTATACTCTCTCCTTCAGCTACAGACGCATACAGATCAGTTAATTAGGCTAACAGGTCAAAAATAGTTTTACTGAACAAAATGTTAGTAAAGCATAAAAACATCCGTTACTATAGATAGTAACTGTAACGAATTACTGATATTTTAAAATGTAGCTCGTTACATTAATTTGTCCCTAAAAAAATGTAACAAATTACAGTAACGCATTCCTTTGTAACGCGTTATCCCCAACACTGTTTGTTCCCTCTATCAAATTTTAACTAAACACTAACTTTTGTAACCTAAAACTGCTCTCTTTCTTTCTCTTTCCCTCTCCATCTTCCTGTTTACTGCTAATGCTTCATAAGCACTAGGCCACTCAATTCCCTGTAAAACAAACAAGCAAACAGGGAAAATGTTATATTTTTTATGTCTATATTGCTATATTATCTCCAAACATGGCCTAAAGCATAGTATTAACACTTCTAATAAGCTTTGTTGTTTTCTTGTTAATTTCTGTTGGTAATGTTTGCAACATTCTGTCATCGTAAATAACCTCACATGGACCAAGAACACCACACACATTACCTATCAATGGCTCTATTGCCTACGGAATCTGCGGAAGTCCCACCAGCCTGTTGACAACTGTTAGGGTTTTACAGAATGACCCAGAAGTCCAGAAATTCATTTGATGCCTTTAATGGCAAACAAGCAGAAGTAGACAGGCAACAAATACTCAGGCCTACCATAGAACACAAACAGACTAGTTTACACAGGCAGACAATAACATAGGCAGGAATAATTAGTGGAACAGTTAACATAGACAGAACAATAAGCAGCAGACACAGTAAACATGTGCCACGAAGCTAACACATGCTAAATAGCAAACTGGCACATAGCTAAACAAGGCTTAACACAACTAACACAGCTTAACAGAATACACAAAGACAAAACAGAAATCATAATTAACAGAATTACAGGAAAACACACTACTCACAAATCACCCAACTACTGACACAGACTAAACAAAACTCTACACAAACTATAGTTGTTAAAGAACACAGATGAAGAAAACTGAACAAGTGCACAGGCAGAATCACAGGCAAAGCACACAGATAGACCAACAACGAGTGATGAAAAAGAACCCGTACAGTATAAATACCCCAACCAATGAACTAATAATCACCTCGTGCAACAGACACAGGTGCAGGCAATGGCAATCAGAAACAGGCGGTGACTAGAAGGAAGGGTGTGACCACACAAAACACAGAAGGAAAAAAGAACACACACAAAATCCCCGCCAGGCGTCCCCAAAAAATCGCGGCCTCAGGTTGGATTCCAGGATTGTCTCAGGAGCAAAAGAGTTAAATTTTCTCAGTGTTGACTCCCTACTCTCTACAACTCTGAGATCTCAACAACGTTTTAAATAATGCTCAGTGTTGTCCTATTTATACATCTCATCTGTTACTCAGACTGATCCACCAGAGAGCTCTCTCTGTAAACTCACACAAGTCTCATATTAGATCAGTTTGGTACTTCTCAGAGTAGGCTCTGTCTGTTATGTAAATGAGATCTCAACAACGTTTCGGTAAGGCTCAGAACGCATTGGAATGATGTATGTGGCTAGTAAATGTAATGTGTATTGAAGATGTTTTGACTTTTTTATTTGTTTAGTTTAGTTACTACGGAATTGCTTATGTGTTTATCCTCAAATTGAAATTTCAAACGTATCTCCTCTGTCTCAACAGTTTCGCATTGTTAAGTCTCATTATTTGCCGTATTATTCTCCAATTGAGAAACAAGTTGTAAATGAGGTTACCATCAAAGATAAGAGACCTCCCCTATTTCTCCTGCTTCTAAAACAGATCTCTTATATGACTCACATTTGTCTCATTATGAGGTCTCATCTTTGACTTGTATTTATCCTAAGGCCAAATTAGGAGAAACAACTGTGACAAAATGAATACTTAAATGAGTCTTAAAAGAGAATTACCATATTGTCTCCTGAGCAATACAAGATACAGAAATGAGAAGCAAAATTTTCCACTGGGTTGTGTTGATGTGTATTATATCATATTTATAATGTGGGTGCAGTAGACGTATCAACATATATGTTTGGCATGCCAAAATTGCCTAGGTGAACCATATGTAGCCTGTCCTAAATGTCTTTATATTGTATCCTAAAGTAGCACCACTTGGATCCATGGTAGAACGTTGTCTCATGTCACTTAATACTGAGTAAAATGACTAAAAACACTTGACTTGACTTGGGGTTGGTGTGCAGTCTTGTTTCAGCAGGGTGAAGAGCAGATTCTGGACTTAAGTCTATGAAGAGCATTCTTACATAAGTCCATCTTTTCCAGATGGGTGAGGGCTGGGTAGAGGGCAGAGCAGATAGCACCCTCTGTAAATCGTTATGCAAATTGGAAGGGATCCAGGCTGGGGATTCAGTATGTGGCTTGCAAAATAAAGAAAATCTTAACCACCTGTACTGTGTTTATCTTTTGATGGCATGGGTTGCTTCTTTATCACCCTCTGCTGGACACAAACGTATCTGTTATATTCACAAAATTCAAATGTTTCTTAATTCAACAAGCTTGATTTTTTTTTTTTTTTTGCACACTTGAGAGAATGCCTCAAGTTGACTGTACAGAAAAGCCATCATTGGTTGAGGCATGTATGTCTTATCTACTAACACACAGTCAGCTGGCCTCACCCTTAACTAGCCAAGTAAAACCACAGGGCCTCTGGCTGTGGCAGATCCGAGATAAGGCAGATCGTCTACGTTGTGGCGGCTGTATTCTTCATGCCTCCTGGAAGACATGAACATCAACATGGTATGTAGCTCTATGTTTCTGTGACCTTGTATACTTCTAACCCCCTTACGCTTTATTTCAGATTTTTGACGTTAGAGTGATTTGAGCTTGTCATTAACACAACATGACATGTATCATTAATATGTAATGACATTTTAAAATGTTGATGATTATTGGTATTGTCATTCGATTTTTGTAATGTTAGATTGACAAGGATTTGGGAAACAGTCATAAACATTTTGACGTGTCATTATATGGCATGCCCATATATGTCATGTCATGTTTATGACAGGCTCATGTTACTCTTACAGAAAGTGTTACCTCTTCATAAGACTTTTAACAATTCTATAACTCAACAAGACTATAGTGTTCTAGTGTAGAGTCCATGTGTCAATGTTTTTATGGTTCAGTCCAAAAATTTTACTCACACATGATCTTTTCTTTCTTTCTTAGGAAAAATGTTCAGACTACAAAATTACATTTGCATTTTGTTGCCTTTTTTAATGAGATGCTCTTGTCAGTCTTGTGACGGGGATGAAGAAAAATGTAAATACAGAGATGTTTATGACAAAACAGTCACAGCAGTCCCAGACACACTAAAAGCTGGGACCAAAGAGGTCTTTTTTGTGGGCAGTCAGATCAACTCAGTCCCCAAAGGTGCATTTGTCAACAGTCCTCAACTTGAAAAGATTGAGTTTATTGGTACCACCACAGATTCAGTTGAGCCTGGAGCATTTGAGGGATTAAACAACATTAAGACCATTGAGATATCTAGCACACCGCTGCAGTCGATTTCTCTTGGTGTCTTTCAGGATTTGACCAGCCTTGAAACTCTGGTCCTGAAAATCAACAAACTGCAGAGTGTGGAGAAGGGTTTGTTTGATGGTCTCCAGAATCTGGCAGAACTGCATCTGCACACAAATGAGATTGCTTCCATTGAGGAAGGGGCATTTGATCCACTTGAAAATCTTAAGACTCTTCATCTTGCAAAAAATAAGCTCAAGTCAATTTCGTCATCTCTTTTTTCAGAATTGAAGAAACTTAAAATAATCAGACTGTATGAAAATGAGTTAACATCCCTACCTGATGGAATATTTGACAGCTTGAAAGGTCTTACTGAAGTTGGTTTACAGAACAACAAAATATCAAACATACATCCACAATTAATTAAACATAAAGATAAATTAGCTAAGTTGTTTCTGGACAGCAATCAATTGACAGAGTTGCCACCACAAATGTTTGTCAACTTTCCAGCACTTAAAACATTGACACTTCACAGTAATCAATTAACACATCTGCCCCAGGATGTATTTGGAGAAATGCCTAAACTTACGGAGTTAAGTTTGAAGAGCAACAATCTCACCTCACTTCCTCCAGGAGGTCTTAAAGATCTTTCAAAACTCCGTAAATTAGATTTGTCAGAAAATAAGTTTGAAACTGTATCAGCAGATTTTTTTGATGGTTTGGACAAACTTACAGATCTTAATCTCCAAACAAATTTAATCAAATCATTTACATCAGCTGATTTTGAGAAATTAAAATCTCTAACAACCCTCAAACTTTCTAAGAATGAACTAAAATGGCTGCCAGATGACGTTTTTAACGTAATGCAAAAATTGAGTAAATTATACTTGGATGGCAATCCTTGGCATTGTGACTGTAACCTAATACCCTTTTATGAATGGATGAAACGCAATCAAAATATTTTAAAATCTGCAGTGCTATGTTCCTTACCGGAGTCTTTGAAAGGTCAAGAGATAATCACGCTAGAAGAGAGTGACTTCATTTGTCCCACCACTATACCAACTACAATGCCTTTACATACCACCACCACTACTTTACCTACAACCACTATAACAACAACACAGACTACAGCAATGGATACAACAACGATGACTACAGCACTGCCTACCACGTCACTTACAACTTCTTTACCAGTAACTACACCTACTACAACAACAACCACCACCACCACCACAACAACGTTCCCTACAACTACACTAGCAACAACACAGCTGATGACAACTCTGCCAACAACTACTGAACTTACAACAGAAGCCACTACCACTTTGATGAAAACAACTCTTGTACTGACAACATTTCCAACCACTACGCTGTTAATTACAACACCTACAACCACAACAACAAGTACTACTACTACTACTACTACTACTACTACTACTACTTCAACTACTACTACTACTACAACTACTGCTATTACTACTACTACTCCCACTTCTACAGCTGTAACCACAACTCAAACCACTACTGTTCTGACAACCTCAACAACCAATCTCCCTACAACTTCCCAACCTACTACAACAGCTCTCACCACAAGTTTGACAACAACATTGCCAACAACAACCAGCACTACAACCACACCTACAACCACATTACTTCAAACTACTCCAACAGCACCAGCCACCTCAGCATATTTCATCTGTGCCAGCATGCATTATCGTGAACATCAGCCTTTCTCTTCACATGGCTTTCAGCTGGATGCCAACCCTAGCCAACGTTGTAAAGAACAGATGATGTTTTACTCTGCTATTCTAGCAGTTGAAGTTGTTTGCACTGTGGTACTTGCAAAGTTCACATACTGCCTGTATTGTTCCCTTCAACAAGGGCGGCGGCTATACAACAGGGTCAACCTTACCCACTTCTCATACAAAAAAGAAATCATCTTAAGGCCTGTTCAAGAAATTGAGACAGTTGCTCTGTGAGACAGTGATCCATCACAGTTCTTTGTTGATGATTTATGCACCTAATTATTGCCATTCATGATACTGGATGATCTAAGCATATTTTTAATGTAATGTGTAAATAAGCCAAGTAGAATTGTTCCAAATGAGTGATGTGTTCTACAGTTGTCCATTTAAGAGGAGGTACATGTCCATGTTCTTTCGAGACTTCTGTAATTCCTAAATCTTTAATTAATAAAAGAAACATCAGTGTGCTGCAATGTAAGGAATGTTTGTAATTTACCTTTAGAATAAATGGACAGTTATAAGTCTTCTCACCCAAGTTGAATGTATATAAAATATTACAGGGTCTCAACAGTCTCAAAGGTGCTCTATGAGATTGATAGTAATTTTGATTACTTCAGGAATACAGAAGACCAAGTCAGACAAGGATTATCAAATAGATGGGAAGATGGCGTTGATCATCCAAGTTGACGTGGTCAACACTGAATCAGACCATGATTAGTGCCAGCGTGGTCAGCTAGAGCTGATAGCCACTGACGCAGGATAAATGCACACACAAAGAACCAAGACAACCCAAGAATATAATATTTCACCTTATCTTTAAAGAAAGGAACAGCACAAACAGAATGAATTTTAGTGTCATGTCATTTCATGTCAAGACAGTTGAGTGTGGCCTAACTGAAACACAAAGTCATAACCTGCAAGTGGCCATGAGAATATAATAATGATATACATTCTGATTCCAATACTCTCAATCCCCCTTTAGAAGACATCTTCGACACCAAAACATTAAAATGGAATTCATATTGAGACTGGATAACTTCTTTGTCTCTTTACCATGTGTTTAATTCTTCATTAAGGTTTTATTTAAAAAAAAAAAAAAAAAAAGACATTGCATTACAACGGCGGCTCCTGAATTTTTTTTTCTGATAATGACTAGGTGACCCATTCAATGGGTCCATCAAACAAGACAATATTATTTTGTTGCTAGGTGATTAACTCATACAGTGATACCTCATGTCCACTAGATGGCAACACACAACAGAAAGATTTCCCTCTAGTTACATAGGTTACAGGTATAAAGTGAAAGAAATTAGCATCCAGGAGCCTTCATAAGCAAAAATTACATGGCTCCAGAATGAATTATTCCACTTACTCATTACTTAGGATACATTAATCCAATCCAATGTGGTGTAATCAAGCAACAACATAAAGACGGGTGCATCATATAAATCAATACCAGGAGCATTTATTGACTGATCTTGAAAGTATTGGCTTACAAAAGTAAAATAAGTTATCACAGTGGTACATAAAAATACAAATAACCAAGGGTGTTTCACATTTCACATCCCTCAACACTGCATAAACAATCTGCATTTCCAGAAACAAATATGTAATCTTGGTATTTGTTCAGATTTTAGGATCAAGCAAGACATTTTACCACCTTTACAACATTTCAAAGGTAGTACAGCCTAATAATCTTTTAGAGTAAAGGGAAGTGCACACTATGGACACCATAGCGGCAATTACATTAATTACATTAAACTTCTGATGTTTCCCGCCGCAATATACCAAGTATTACTTTGTAGCAACTTGCAGCCTCCTCTTTTGACTCGATTACCTCAGCCGCAGAGATTTGCGCTTCAGATGACAGTTTCGGAAGACAAAAATGACAGCTTTGAAAAAAACGCGTTTGTTTACTTTGGAGGAGACGGTGTTACTTTGCACTGAGTCAGAGCCAGAGTTTCCTGACTCGGATGTCAGTGAATAATGTAAGTTGTAAATGCGATGTTGATATGTATACGAGACAAATTACAGATGTAGTTATAGTCCTACAACAGTTTTGATTAGCCATGCTAACTCCAAATGATTTTTCAATAAAGTTTGTTTTAGCCAGCAGCGCAGTGTCTTTCAATATAGCATACATAGACAACAAACAACTACACTAAGGGGAAATAAAGCAAAGATGATAATCATTACCTTATCTGTCACCATTGAAGACTCTGTAATGTAATAATTTCAAAATCCAGGATAATCCTTACTGTAGGGGATAGCGACAGCGCTAGCAAGAGCTACTTGAAAACTCCGGAGATGAAAAAAAAAAACAACGTCTGACAAAACTATTGTTAAAGTGTGACTCCTTGTTTGCTCCTAGTAATCTAACTGACTGTCTGGTATACTCTAAGTACCCTACAGACATCATATTTCCCAGCTGTTCAGTGCTTATCAACAAACATTTCAAGTGATGTGCCTGGCAATGAGATTATTTTTTTCTGGACAAGCAACGTCATGTCTCGCATGCAGCATAGGTTGCCAGACGTAGACAAGTATCAGTATGGTAATTTGTAATTGTGCGTATAGATAATACATTTTAATGGAAATTATTGGATTTACAATAGTGGTATAGCTGTAGAGGTTAGGCTGTAAAATTGTTGGTGGTAATCTATGGAGTGAAGTTTTGAAGTGGGTCCACTGAGATAGGTTGCCAAATTCACTATATTTCTATGCAATATCGCCTAAATATTCCACATATTACTTTATAAGGGTGATAATCAATAGTTGGTGGAAGACCTAACCTGGCTTGTTTTGTAAAATATTGCATTGCTTTCTAAAAAAAAAATGCCAAAAAAGGAGAGCCCTTTTCCTGTTAGTGGTTTATGGTTTTCATGAGTTTCATGGGATGCTGTTGTGCCAGCTTCGGTTCAAGATTTTTTTCACGCATTATAATAATTAGAGTTGTTATAGTTTTATAATAGTATAATATAGCTTCATAATAGTATTATTAACATATTTAAAAGTTATCTTCAATTGAACTAAATACTTGATCACAGTTGTTGTACCATTTACATATACAACACTGTATCAATTCTTTTCTTTCCTTCAGAATCCAAGCGCCCAAACTGGAAGTAATTAGCGAATTCGACCCCTTTCTGAAAATGCATATCGAGAAGTATGGGAATGCTGGCAAGGGAACACCCTCTTACCGTTCGTCAACAACGTGTCTGGAGTTTATTGAACTGATTTCTCGGTGCTGATTCTACTCCAGATGTTGCGCACACAGATCAGCTGACATTCATTATACACTAGGTGTCTACAGATGGGAGTGTTGCAGAGCGTTTTCTGACATTTCTGCCAATCCAGTCTCACTCGGGAGAATCACTTTTCCTGGCTGTTCTTGGTGTGTTGACTGACATGCAGCTTGACATCAATAACTGTAGAGGCCAGTGTTACGACAATGCAGCACTTACAGTGGCCTACAAACACGGATCAGACAGATTAACCCTCTGGCTGAATGGGTACCTTGTGCCGGACACACTTTGAATTTAGTTGGGATCAACAGTGT
The DNA here is from genome assembly GCA_017657215.1 of Limnothrissa miodon. Taxonomy (NCBI): domain Eukaryota; kingdom Metazoa; phylum Chordata; class Actinopteri; order Clupeiformes; family Clupeidae; genus Limnothrissa; species Limnothrissa miodon. Next base: position 129,543 of record JAGFZM010002127.1, on the reverse strand, counting down.
CAACAGCTGCTTTGAGACGGATACTTCTTTCACTTTGGTACAGACACTTTTTAACTTTGCGTCCAAATCTACATCTCGTTGGCAGACGACAGAGCAACCTGTAACCTAGGGGCCCCTGGCCATGTTAATCTGGCCATGACTGTATGTGAATGCTTTACTCAATGTATCTTTAGGTTATGTGTATCTTTAGGTTATGGGCACTTGGCAGAGACCCCTAGACAAGTGTAGATAGCAAAATGTTTGAATAACGCAGATCTTGTTGGAGACAAAAAAAAGGCGGAATATGTTCTCTTTTTTCCCATGTCACTGGTCTTGTCTTTTTTGATATCCTTTTTCTTTTAGGGAGAAGAAGAAGACTCCTTTTCCTGAAATTCGGATTTTGCCAACCTCCTTGAGTATGTGTGATACGCCTTGTTTTCTTTTTCAAAACTTGCTGGGCGACTGGTGCATAGCATTACCTGAGTTTCATGTGACAGCGAAAAATGTGAATGCCGAAGCCGGTCCCTTACCTGCTAATGTATTTCAAGATGGCGAATGATAACAAGGGGAACTATGTATGGCGGAAGAACACTTGGGAGCCCTTCACCGTCGGCGCAGTAATATCCTAACTCCTGATAAATCTTCTCCTCCATTGACTGTATATGTTCTCCCCCAAGGATGTTACTGCACCAACGGCAAAGGGCTCCCAAGTGTTCTTCCGCCATACATAGTTCTCCTTGTTATCTGCTTAGAAAATTGCTACGTTTTATTTTATGTCACCACAACCATCTTTAATAACTATTTGAGTATCCACATGTAAATAGGAAAGACGTGGATTTGCTCTAACTTCAAGGCTATTTGGTGTACATTGAAAGAACTGGGTTAAGCTAAATGCTAAGAAAGTAGCATAGCGCACCAGAACGATTGCGTGCACGCCTAGAGACAAAACAGGTATGTATCAACTCGTCTAAATTAGGAGAAGAACATATTTCAATACTGAAGTACGGTGGCGTGTTGCTTTAAGTACCTACAATTTTGGGGATGCACAAAGTCGAGACGGGACCCATCATCAAAATTTCGGTGTCCACCACTCTAGTTCACCCAAAACAAACCAGGAAAAGGACTCAAATTGCTAAATACCGTTAAAATTTTCCTGAAACTTTAACAAAACAGTAACCTCTTGATTAAGCTGAAACAAACCAAACTATTTTTGAGCTGCTATGAATTTTCTTTAAACTTTAACAAAACAGTAACCTCTTGATTAAGCTGAAACTGAATGCTGTGGATGAACTGAAAAAAAATACCAGCAATACAGCAACAACCCAGGAGACTGGAGGGGTATGTATACATTTTAAGCATCATCTTTTGAAAACTTTAATGTGAAATGTAAAGGTGAATGATAACAAGTGTGACAAGATGTCCCCAATGTCAACACAAAATAGTACATGCCTATAAAACATCACCAAGTCACAAACTAATTTTCAGGTGCAACTGTAGCTGTCAGTGTATATTTGTATTATTTAACATGGATATTTAATCTGTTTTTATTTGGCGTTTTATATTTAAGTTGGCTTCAAATATATTTATTGAGCGCAACACGTGGAGGGCGGCTATGTTCACAAACACCCCTACAGCCATGGTCCGAGCCCTGTTGATGGGAGTCTTCCCTGTTGAGACTCTGCTAAAGAGTAACCTCAGAGGTAAACTAGATTTGCAGTTCCCAGGAATTACACAGTGCATGCAAAAAAGTTGAACTATTAGTTGCTTAATGATCAAAATATATGATATATGATAAAAATGAGGTTGTCATTGAGGGAGAAGTTACTAGGAAGTTGCTTCCATAGTTGAGGAGTTGCTAAGTTGTTGCTAGAGAAAGGTTGTACTTAAATGCTGTTGATAGTTGATAAATTACTATTGTACTAAAAGGCTGATAAAACACCAATGTCAAATATAGATAAAAGTGGAACTGTAATAACAAACACTATCTGCACTGCATCTGTTAAAGGTCTCCTTCCAAAATAAACCGTTTAAGACTTGATGTTTTTACATTACCATAGGTCAGCCCAAGTTGTACTTCTATGCTCAACTTCAAAATGCTCTCCTACCCCTGTAGTCTGTATTCGCCTGTGATAGAAAACTGCCGGGAAAAACGAGCAAATCGGAAAAGCTGTACAAATGTACGTCAATTTGAACATTAGCTATGCAGTTAACCTGCCCTCAAGAAACGTTAGGCTGCCTGCAGACAGACCCACTAGATGGAGCGTCACAGTGTTGTTAGCCAATACGAGGTGATACATTTGCATATCATTAATATTCATAAGAATCCTCTCGAGCTATCCCTGCTCTCATTTTCACCTAACTAAAATAGCTTGAAACAGGACAACCACAGCATATTTTTTGTCGAAACCAACTCTCATGACATTATTTTAGATAAGAGACCACGACAAAATTAATGAAAATACGATGGAATGAGATCTTTAAGCTGTCTGTCTGGACTGCTTCAAATTTTTGCCTCATCATCTTTGCTGTGTTTGTAAACTAACTATTTGAGGATCTAATTGATTGTGCAATTTTTTAGGAAGCAAGTCTAAGAGGGCAGAGGGGGAGCAGAGGGAGTGCCTGGACCCTGAAAGGGTTAAGGCCATAATGGGTGAGTCTATTTTATTTGTCTTTCTCTCCAACTCATTTTTTCAATGAGAACCTTAATCTGAAGCACTTCTACAGAGTTTATTTCAAAGCTGTTTCCCTGTCGTATTTGTTCGTTGGAACTCAGCAGTAGACTTATCTCGGCTTAATTTCAAGATGGCGGCGAACGTAATATTCCATGAAGGTACAGTCTGTATAAACTGTCTTTTTAATAAAGTACCGGTGTACTTTCAAAGTTATCATTGTCTCGTTTTAAATGTCAGGGCCCTCAGAAGTCTATCCAATGAAGCGTGGAGTTACTTGGAACCTTTTTAATGGTGTAAAAATAGCGATTTAGCTGCATAGGCACTGTCATGCCCCTATAGCTAGCAGTGTAAGGCTAATGAAAGCTTCGGTTAAAAACGGTTTACTGCGGAATGCGGGGGGTGAACGGAGGTGGGAATTTGATATATGTTTGTACTCTGTAACATCTTCCAGTACAGTCCAGGTCCAAATCACACCGGATTTCTCCTTTAACTTGCTTCGTCTGGACTATGGCTTTGGGAAACAGTAGTGCCATAACTACTTCGCTCAAACTCAGGAAGTAGGTACAGAAGTTAGCAACGATGCTTTTGAGAAGCGCACCCCAGGGGCCTGTACTACGAAGCAGGGTTACTGTAGCCTGGGCCTGCCCATACTTTCTGTGACGCTACATTCAATTTCTTGAGCAAGTCAGTCTGGCCAGGCTGCCGTTTTAAAGGAATTATTTTTAGAATAGAAATAGAAACGAGCTTATGCATACATCATCGGAATGAGTGGTCTGACTGGTTGTAGATTCGTCAAGTAGTATACAGAGGACACAGGTTAAGCCCGCCTCCCAGAAGACGTTTAGTAATGTAGGATGGCCAGACTAAGCTCCCATGAGCTTTGTCGTGCAAGCCAGGCTAGGGTTACTGGCTTATCAGGGTAACTTCGAGTGTAACTTGATCACGTGTGGCATAACTTTCCGATTAACCCATACTACGAAAGGTGGATAGGTTTAAACCGAGGTATGCTGCCATGGCAATATAACCAAAACTGGTCCGAGCAGTTTATGTTCTTGGTTAAACCGAGGTTTGCGCTTAACCACACCCTATACGTACCGCCCCTCCGCCAACATTTTTGCCTAAGCCAATGGCAACAGCAGGATGATCCGACGCTCGCATTGTGAGGTACTCTCTTCGCAGGGTGAGGATGTTTTAGAGGCCAAGGGAATATCTTTGTTAGTTAATCGAGGCAGATGTCTCTAACATCATCACCCGCCGTAAAAATGCTCTTACTATTGAGCAGATGTGCTTTGCGCTTAAATATTTTGCCAGTGGACAAGTATTTCATCGGTGATGCTGAACATTTGAGCATAAATATGTTGTATAATTTGCAAGGTGGTTCTCTAAACTGGATGCATTTGTCGTTTTCCATTTCACCGTGGTAACCCGTGGTCTCAAACAATAACACAAGGGCTGTAATACTCAAATGAACACTCTTAAACACAACAAACCACGACCAACCAATCGACAATAAAGATGGTAGAGGACGTGCATCAACTCCCACCCCAACTTGTTGCCGATTGGTTTGTTGTTGTTTGTTATGTTTAAGTTCAGGGGCCTGAGGGGTATTCCATCAAGCGAGCTAACCGTAAATCCCGGCCAAACTTGGTAAACCTTGCTAATTTTAGAGAGTGTTTGGTTCCATTACTCCCGCTAACGCTAATCTTGGCTGAGTTGCTAGGGTAACTAATGATTCTGAACTAACCTGGTCCGTGGCAGGTTAACTTTCAGGCTTTTTTAAGCGGTGTCCCAGAGAATACGCACCTGCAGCAAACGGAGTCTCAAACAAAAAGTTCCTCACTCTTCTCGCTTGGTTATCAGTGTTGTCCCCAAAGAAAGTTGACAGTGTCAGGAAAAATGAATGTATATCAGATTCTTGTTTAGTTTAGTTGAATTTCCAATAATTAAAATTGTATTTAAAACGTTGTTGTTGTTAGGACCTCTTGAAATGTGACTGCATATTTCCACAGATGGTGTAGGTGAGATGGTGTAGTGGTCTTGTCATCAGACTGTCATACAAGCGTCCCGGGTACGAGATTCACATATTGTGAAGACTAGTCACATTCTGATGAGAGGAAAATCGGCGGCTATTATTTTTAATTTTCACCAAATAACCTATAGCTTGCATTTGCAGCATTACATGTGTGAAATTTAGCCTATCATGATTCATAGCCTATCATCATGGACTGGTACAGATCAGATAAGCCTAAAATAGGTCGCCTACAACTGACATAGGCCTACTTCTGAACGATGTGCACAAGTTTTGACACCTTTTTTTTTTATATCTCTTGCACACATTACTTGGCTCAGAAAATGACCTATCAATCAATAAACTTTCATCTACATCTTTATTAAAAAAAAAAAAACATGCATTTTCACAAGAGGGAAACTTTCATATTATAATTCATTCATCTGGGGCAGACGCATAGCCTCGAACATGGGTCTCTCGAGTTGACAACTGTAACTTATCTTCTCCCCCACCGGCTAATCTCCCTCTCCCGCATTAAGTTTGCTACGTGTCATTTTTTTTAATTGGCTATCGCTAAAGTATTTCCTCTACTTGTAGTAGCGCTTGTGTAGTCTTTGTATAGCTTCACAAAGAAGTTTTGTTCATAGCTGTTGAAAAAAATAAACCCTACTTTTACTGTCCATCTTCGACATGATCGCGTTTTCGACTTTCGCCTGTTCTGGGCTTTCTATGTACAAGGTGCACGCGCGTAAGGCAAGGTTAGATAAGCCTGGTTGGAGTTAACTCTGATGAAGCGCGGCTGAAATGTGTTAGTGGAATGGGTTGAGCCGCATGTTAAAGTTGAGGCTAGTTAAAACGAGGGTTAAACAGTTAAGCGCCGCTATCATTAGCGACTTTGATGGAATACCCCTCTGTACTACGAAGGGAGTTTAACCAACCCAGAAGTAACCCAGGGTTTCCTTGTTAAACCGGGGTTGACAAACTCTGGTTATCCTGATTGGTGTTAATCGGTACTATGACGCTGGTTATGAGGTTGATTTTTTGAACCGGTGTAAAGTTTGTGCATGTTCACATAAAAGGGACGGATTTCAGCACAAGTAACCCTTTTCAACGATGGCGCGATCACCTTATTTCACTGATGGGAAATGCACCATAATCAAGACAAGCTACAAAGAGTTCAAATGTACTCTTCAGGGGAAATTAAAGCCGCAAACATAGAAAGACAGGCTTGTTGGCAATATATTGCCAATCGGGTAAATGTGTAGCAAGTGAAACATTATTGCCACATGTTTCTTAAATCTGTTAGGCTACGGGGGATTATTCGTTTTGCTATTAGGATGCCTGAAATGTTTGCAAATAATTCTTAAAATCGCCTAAAAAATTTAACACAGTTCAAAAGTGCCATATCAATCGATATCAAAATCCCCTGTGATGAAATGAAGAAATGTCATATGTTGGTTGTCCCCCAAAAAATCCAAGACGCTGTGATTGCCTACTGTTAACATCTATGGAAATAATATGCCCTCAATTGTACAAGTAAACTCTTTATTTCGTATTTTAGGGAGAACCAATAAGGTGCATTGTTAAGAACACGTGATGTGTTACTATATAACTGTGTGAGTGCAGCAATAAATTCTCTTAGCCTGGAAATGTCCCAGAGTCCTTTATAAAGTTGTCGTAAACTCCTTAGTATGCACGTGTCTCCGTGTGATTATACTCTCTTAACAGGTTATGGGCCCATAATATGGGCCCTGGTTATGGGCCCATAATGTGGGCCCTGAGATACTCAGGTTAATAACGACCGAGAAGTTTGTGGAAAATGGGCTTAGGAAAAGTTTTCGCATGCTACTTGCTAGCGGAGAGAACCAAGATGGCTAACAGAAAAGAAAGGACGGCCATGGATAGATCGAGCAGCAGCCGTTGGTCTCGACTAGTTTTCGATGGAGATGAAAAGAACTATGAGCTGTGGGAAACGAAATTTTTGGGGCATTTAAGACTTCAAGGGCTGAAAGACACAATTCTCAATGAACCTGATGAAGAGGCAGACGAGGAAGACAACGAGAAAAATGGTGAGGCCTATGCTGAGCTAATACAATTTCTGGATGACAAAAGTTTATCGCTAGTCATGCGAGATGCTGCAGACGATGGTCGGAAAGCATTGAAAATTTTAAGGGACTATTATGCTGGCAAGGGGCAGCCGCGAGTAGTTAGCCTTTACACTGAGTTGACTTCATTACAGAAGATGACCAGTGAAAGCGTGACCGAATATATTCTGCGTGCAGAGACTATGACAACAGCTTTGAGAAATGCGGGTGATGGCCTGTTAGTGGCGATGGTCTTGAAAGGACTGCCTGAATCATTCAAGCCATTTACAATTCACATAACCCAGAAAGATGAAACCATTCCGTTTGCCGAGTTTAAAACAAAGTTGAGAAGCTACGAGGACACAGAGAAAATGCGCGCTACAGTCACCAACGACAACGTCATGAAAGAGCGAGTTCAGCCACGAGTTAGAACCAGAGTAGATGCAAGTGACTCGGGAGCTGAAGAAAATGCAGATATAGTGTGTTTTAAGTGTGGACAGAAAGGACACAAATCAAGGGCCTGTTCACGCAAACAGTGGTGTAGTCACTGTAGAAGTAACACGCACCGTGATGGTAATTGCAGAAAGAAACAGCGTAAAGATGTCCCACGATAAGCTTGCAACAGCCTACCAGCCAGATCGAGGTGTTAGAGAAAAAGGCTTGATGGTGGATACAGGGGCAACTTCCCATATAATAACGAATATTGACAAGTTCAGAAAGTTTGACCGCAGTTTCCAGCCTGAGACGCATTGCGTGGAGTTGGCCGACGGTACGAGAAGCAACGGAGTTGCAGAGTGTAGAGGAGATGCGGAGGTGTGCTTGATCAACAGCAGAGGGTGCCACCACAACGTGACGCTGAGACAGGCACTCTACATTCCTTCATATCCTCAGGACATATTTTCCGTTAAGGCAGCTACCGTGAGTGGTGCAACGGTAATCTTCCAAGATAAGAACAGCCTTCTACAGGACATTGACGGTACCAAATTCCACATTAGAGAACTGAACAAACTGCATTATTTACAGACTGTAGATGTTGAGTGTGGTGATCAGTGTAACAGGTGTTATGATTTGCAAACATGGCATGAAATTCTAGGTCATTGTAACTACGAAGATGTACAAAAATTACAGAATGTAGTAGATGGTATGACAATCAGGGGGAAAGTAGACAAGTCTACCTTGCGATGTGATGTATGCACCCAGGGAAAATTCATTCAAAGTAGAAACGGGGCCAAATGCTAGGGCTAAAGCAGCTCCACAGTTAGTACACACAGATTTAGCGGGGCCAATTGACCAAATGTCTCGTGATGGATATAGGTGGGTAGTCTCATTCACCAATGATTATTCCAGTGCGGTATTCGTGTACTTTTTGAAAAATAAGAGTGACACAGTCCAAGCAACTGAGAAATTCCTAGCTGACACAGCACCATATGGGTCAGTCAAATGTATAAGATCTGACAATGGTACAGAGTTCATGGGGAAGGATTATCAGTCACTACTTAGCAAAAATGGAATTAGGCATGAGACGTCAGCGCCATATTTGCCGCACCAGAATGGCACGGCAGAACGAAACTGGCGAACGTTGTTTGACATGGCTAGGTGTATGCTTATTGAGAGTGAGCTTCCTAAGAGTTTGTGGACCTATACCGTACAGACTGCTGCTATAGTGAGGAACAGATGCTTTAACAATCGCACAAAGCAGACAACATATTTCATGCTGACAGGCAAACAGCCTAATATTTCAGGAATGCAGAAATTTGGGTCTGAGTGTTATGCCTACAGACAAGATAAGAAAAAGCTCGATACCAGATCTGAAAAAGGGGTTTTTGTTGGATATGACAAGAATAGTCCAGCCTACATTGTTTATTTTCCAGACAGTAGGAATGTACAGAAACATAGGTTGGTAAAGTTTGTTCTCAAGACAAGGGTAGAACAACAAACACAGACTGATTTGACACCGGATGACGATGACTTTGAGGCGAAGTGTAAGATTAATGAAACAAAAAGGAAGTCTGATGAGATAGTTGACCAGACTGAGACCAAGAATTCAGTAACTGAATCTGAGCTGAGTAGCCATAAGCAGCCAGTTCAGAATGAAGAGAAGCATTACCCTCCTAGAGAGAGGAAGAGGCCAGGTTATCTGAGTGACTATGTTACTGATAGCAAGAAAGACCAACTACTGATTAACATAGATTACTGTTACAGATTGGTGTGTGATATACCCCTAACATTCAAAGAAGCAGTAGCCTCAACTGAGTCTAAAGAGTGGATGAAAGCAATGGAAGAAGAGATGCAGTCATTAAGAGAAAATGACACATTTACCCTAACCAGCTTACCTGAGGGAAAGGAGGCAGTGGTGGTTGGTGGGTCTATGCCATTAAGGATGGTGTTGATGGATCTAAGAATTACAAGGCACGTTATGTAGCCAAAGGATATAATCAAAAGATAGGGGTTGATTATGAGGAGACGTTTTCTCCAACTGCAAACCTGACTAGCATCCGGGTGTTAATGCAGAAAGCGGCTCAAGAAAATCTAGTTATGCATCAGATGGATGTTAAAACGGCCTATCTACATGCACCAATAGACTGTGAAATATTCATGGAACAGCCTGAAGGTTATGAGGTCAGAAATAAAAAGAAATTGGTGTATAAGCTGAAAAAATCACTATATGGGTTGAAACAGTCTGGAAGAAATTGGAACAAGATGTTTGATGATTATCTGATTAAGAATGGATTCAAACAGAATCCAGTTGATCACTGTGTATACACAAGGAGGAGTAGATAGAAAAGTGATCATGATAATATGGGTGGATGATGTAATCATTGCCCCCAGTGATGAAAACATACTCTAAAATGTGAAAGAAATGCTTACATTAAAGTTCCAGATGAAAGATTTAGGCCCATTAAAACACTTCCTTGGAATTGAGTTTAACCAATGTGATAGATGTGTAAAAATGTCACAGAAAGGCTATATTGAGAAAATGTTAGATAGATTTGGTAAGCAGAATTGTAAGGCCAGAGCCACACCATGTGAAAAGAAACTTGATTATTCTGATGATGCAGAGAAAATGATTGATACAAGGCTCTATAGAGAAGTGGTAAACTAAAAAGCAGCCCACTGTTGCACTGTCTACTTGCGAAGCAGAATACATGGCATTGTCTGCTACCATACAAGAATGCATGTATCTGGTACAATTATTAGAGGAGATTGGTGGATGTCAATGTGTACCACCAATAGTGTATGAAGACAATCAAGGCGCAATCGCATTAGCGAACAACCCTGTAAATAGACAAAGATGCAAGCATGTTGACATAAAATATAATTTTGTAAGGTCAACAGTCAATGATGGTAAAGTGAGTCTGGACTGATAAGATGAGTCTGGTCCAACTGATAAGATGGTAGCGGATATAATGACAAAGCCTGCAACTAAGTTGAAGTTGTTGATGTTTGGAAAGTTCATTTTTGGAAAGTAACTGCATAAGTGATGTAACACACAGTGGTAAATAGATATTATGAGTTATTAGGATAACAATGTGAGTGCAAGCGGGGATGTTAACATCTATGGAAATAATATGCCCTCAATTGTACATGTAAAGTCTTTATTTCGTATTTTAGGGAGAACCAATAAGGTGCCTTGTTAAGAACACGTGATGTGTTACTATATAACTGTGTGTGCGCAGCAATAAATTCTCTTTGCCTGAAAATGTCCCAGAGTAACGTTCAGTCCTTTATAAAGTTGTTGTAAACTCCTGAGTATGCACGTGTCTCCGTGCGATTATACTCTCTTAACACCTACCTTCTTCAAATCTTGCAGATAGGATAGACTCCCTAAAAATGCGAGAGTCTTGGACTGAGCCTGGTCACCTTGCATCCACATTGACTTCACATCACATCAGATCACATGTCATCTAAGAATTTAAGGCTATTTGGTCATTATAACTTGTAAACTTTTGCATGAAGGTTGAGGCAAAAAGTTTCACCTGTAAATTAAAGGTGCTCTAAGCGATGTGACGTGTTTTTAGGACTAAAACATGTGTTGTTAGATACAGCAAACATCTCCTCACAATCTGCTAGCTGCCTGTCCCCTGAACACAATGTAAAAAACGCGTTCTCTGTAGACAGCCCAGGCTCCACAAACGGCAACAAAAACACAGTGGGGAAACCTAGCATAACAAATGAAAACGAAACATAACAGTGTTCTAGCCAATAAACGACAAGAAGGAAATGCATGTTCATGAGTTCATTGCGAGCGCCAATGTCAAACGGATCATCCTGCTGTTGCCATTGGCTTAGGCGAAAACGTTGGCGGAGGGGCGGTACTTATAGAGTGTGGTTAAGCGCAAACCTTGGTTCAACCAAGAACATAAACTGCTCAGACCAGTTTTGGCATGCAGCGTATATTGCCATGGCAGCAAACCTCGGTTTAAACCTATCCACCTTTCGTAGTATGGGTTAATCGGAAAGTTATGCCACACGTGATCAAGTTACTCTCAAAGTTACCGATAAGCCAGTAACCCCTCTTCGTAGTACAGGCCCCAGATCCCCATATTGCTAGCATTTGCTTCAATACACCACTCAGGTTTGAGTTATTACAGCCCCTGTGTTGTCATTCGAGTCCGGGGTTTTTCATAGTGTATTCCGGGGGCAGAAAGCTAGCCGATCAAGGGTAGATGCTTATAATTTCAGATCAAAATGAAATCGCTTTAAAATCCTGCAACATCTCATAGGGCACCTTGAAACCACTTACTGACAACCCACGAGTAAACATTTGCGTATGGGACAACTTATACTTGAAACGTACCACCATAATTGAGCCACTAAAGTAGACCACAAATTTATTGTGCTATTAGTGCAAATGCATGATTAGAGGAAACCATTCTCACTCGGACAGTAACACAAATCCACCTATGCCTCATTACTGACTGTAATCTGAAGCCACATGTAGTGCTCTCTCCAGTTGCAGTCAAAAATTGGAAGCAATTTATTGTAAGGAAGCCAGTAAAATCTCTGTTGATGAGGACATGGGTCATGACCTTGGCCTGGCCCTTTGGGATGCCCATATGTTAGTTAACCACTAAAGGCCTCAATTAAGCCTTTATTGAGAGGCTATTTGTCACAGGTGTTTGGCAGAAAGCTTGCCTAATTATTCCCGGAAGAGGGGTTGCCGGGGCCATGGGACAGTCCTTTGTCGTCACATGTTATTGGGGAGCTGAATGATGCTATTGTCTGTGTTCACTTTGAGCACGGCAGGAGAGAAGGAGGGGGTGTAGGGCTGGGACTTTGCGGCCATTACCAAGATCTTTCAGGCCCCAGTGATTCCGCACTTCCACACATCAAAGTGACCGCTGCACTAGTGTACAATGCAGGGCCATCCCGAGGGCCAGAGGCAGGGCAAATGTCACAGAAGCCTGAGGTCCACAATAGAGGAACATATGGATGCTCTTTTAGAAGTAATTTTGCTACAGCCCTAAAACATTACTGTACTTACTAAATGCAAAAAAGCATCATTGATAAAGTTAGAGTTTACAAATGAGAATAAGCTAAAAGATGACAAATTCCTAGCTCAGTATGGCTGCACTAAAATGTTCAAAATTAGTGCACAAACTATGTTAAACAGCTTTGGAAATGTTTTTTATAAGTAAAATACTAAATGCAAAAATAGAGGATAATTTTTAAGTGTACCTGCACTCTTTTTACACAAGATGTCTCCATTGTATTCTTTTTGACTCTTCAATCAGTGTCTTTTGAAGCACCTGTAGTTTTCTTTTTTCTCCAGCAGATGGAGCAAACAGTCAATGTAAAAAGTACTGATTCCAAATTGAATAAGCATGCAGATTTCTATTTGTATGTATTTTTTTTTAAAACTTTAATAAATAAGAACAATATTGTGTTTATAAACTTAATGTTTATAGAGTAACCTTTTTTAATTTCCTGTTCATTTCAGGCTTTTAAATCGGGAGATCAGGAACTCTCTTACAAACTAAAAAATAAACACTAATTTGTGTCAGTGTAACCACTGTGGTGTTAATAAGAATAATGTTGGTAGGTAGCTATAGTATTTCAGCAAATAGACTGGCCTACATTTTGAGCAGAGGTTCCTTAAACAGTGTGCGCTTAGATGGATTCTGACAATATAAAATGTTCTTTTTTATAAGTATGTCAATTGGTTGTACTGAGTTTAACAAAACCATCTGCAAATATTTTAAATGAAGCGTGGGAGAAGTTTTTGATTTGGGTGATCTTTCACTAAATAAATAAAACCACAAAGACGTCATCAGTATCGCCTCATCGTGCTGTGTTCACAAAAAAAAAAAGCAGCAGGAAAAAAATGAATTAAGCATTGTCACTAAAACTGAGGGCAGATGAGTTTACTGGGGAAATTCATGGACAAAACTTATTTTTTTGCTAAAAGACAAAGATTGGAAATGATTTTTGAAAAGTTTTCAAAAATGTAAATCCAGTGCACAAAATAATCTAAATTAAATGCCCTTTAATTTGACATTTTGGTTTACTTTCTCACAAAAAAAAAAAAAAAAAAAAAAAAACCCTAATTTTCATGCTTGTTTGCTCAACTTAATACTCAATTCAGCATAAAGCTTATCACATTTATAAACATTATTGGTTAGGACCAGCTCATACATAAAATATTATTTTTGGTGACAAATATTTGTGAGAACTAAAATGTATTATTGCTATTATTGTCTCCCCTTATGAATTTGATTGAATGGTACCGCAGATGTTGACTTTATCCAGAGAGATATTTCTTGGATTATCCAGTCCAGCATTTCTATGGTGATATTGTGGCATGTTGCAACCATAGTAACAGCTCTGCAATTCATGTGTATTTCATTGATTCATCCCAGAAAGAAAAGGATCAAAAGTTATAGAGCTCCAGCGACACAAGAAAGCAGGAATGGGTTATATGCAAATGGATGACACAAAGAAACATTTGAGATGCAAAATCTGACTCATTAATTGAATTATTTCTAGCGCGGGAGCCAGAGATCCTGGTGGCAGCGTGCAGCAACCTTTCAGACACAAGCAACTGCTTCAGTGGCCTCTCTAGTAACGGAGATGCTGAGCCAGAAACTCTGATCATCACAGTGCCGTGCAACCGTGCACTCATAAATGCATATTTCTAGAAAGGACAAATACCATATATCCACCACTTAGAATTTTACATACAGTACTAAGGTGGGGTGGTTTAAGCTGGAGACAAAAAATATTTTGTAATTCATTATGTCGGAAAACTTTGGAGCCATCCTACACATCAATACATGGGCATGGGGTTTCATCTGGTGTACTGTCACTATGAGTGAGAAAGACATTCTAAATGGAGGCTCTTTGTAGTCTATATAGTTTTGCTGGTAAAAGAATACAGTAAGCATCCAAGCTTACGACGTAAAATTCCATAACCTCTATGTAAAATGTCATACAAGAATTCTCAGTGCCTTGTTCTCCACACCAGCGTTATCCTGACAGTTGGTACTCCCTACTGCAATTGCATTGTTAGCCTCTGATTTTCCATCCAATGAAAACAAGCACAGAGCGTAAGTAGGACTCTAGGACAGCTTTTTAAATTCAACACAAACAGAAGCTGGGGATCATATCCATGAGTTCCAGGGCTTGTCTTACCAATTAACCAATTAGAGGTTGTAATTGCTCTCCCCTGAGGAGAGGTTAAGCAGTGAGCTCAGGGCCTCCCTGTGTGCTGCTGCCTCTGGCTGGCCTCCACCGTGTCATCCATCCTGAGGCCTAATCGAGTTATCATATCAACAAATCTCTCATCAGGGGCCCACGCCTGACACTTGCAGAAAGAGACGCCGCTGACACGACAAATTTCTAGCAGCGGGACGTTGGCGCTCGCCTGCCAGGCGGAATGAAAGGTACCTGCAGCCCCCTCTGGTCGGACAGGCCCTCACCTCTCTGCTGGGGGCAGAACGTTCCCGCTGGGCCGACGTGGCAACGCTCCTTCCCCTGCTCTCCGTGGAGCTCCAGGAGGGAGTCGGGAGATGCCTGGATGCCTGGAGCAAGGCTTCATTTACCCATGCTCACAATGGCCCGGGACGCACAATGTGGAGCCATGCAGAGCGGCAAAGAGAGCCTGAGAGACCCCCTGTGGGCCAGAGAGGGGCGAAGGGGTCACTATTTTAAGGCCCAGAGTTGTGCACCTCCGCCGAGGTTAATGTACGGGTAATCAGGGGTCAGAGCTGACGCCTCTCGTGGCTGTACATCATCGGTGACAGTTGCCAATGCTCACAATTGTCACAAAGCGCTTTATTTCCCCCACGTCACTGGTTTGCACGCCATTAGTTTTAGTGCTCTGAGACAGCTGCTTTCCAAAGACTGGCTATAGCCTGTTGAATAGATTTTTATCCTTCTGTGTTCATCATCAAGCCTTTATGCAATCTTCTTGAATTGAAATAAAATCAAAACATTGTTTATGGAACAACAAGCTGTTTATCAAACTGTTGTGTCTTGTGTTTAGCCGTAAGCCAAGTAAATAGGTGCTATGGCTGAATTTATACCTACAATGTACACACAGCTAGCTCTATATGCACCATGTGTTTACTGAACTGCAAAAGCCTGCACACAGATTGATGACATTGGTGAATAAGGCATGCTGGGCCATCATGTCCGTTGCTGCATTTTGCTGTCTTTCAGCAGGGCCTTGTTTATGTTTCCCTCGCTGACGATGCATGTTGGGCACGAGGAGATAAATTCCCTAAGGGTAAAGGAGGTGTCAAGATAAGAAGATGGAGAAGGGATCAGGCTTCAAGCAACCTTCAAGTGTTTGACGTGCTCTTTCACCATTCTACAGACTCATGCAGTCTCCTCATCACACACACACACACAAACACAGATTGAATAGGAGATGCCCTTATATGAGCACAGACCACTATTCTTCCTCCCCTATCAACAGTGATATTATCTGGAGCTGAATAGCGCTCAGACTGGGCCTGAAGTGAGGTCTGGGGCTCTCTGGGATTTTCTCCACTGCTTACAAGACATAATTGCATTTCCCCCTCGTTTCAGACACACCACCTGCGTGGAATTAGCTTGTATGCTACGCTAACCCAATGTTAACAGTCCCCTTTATGCTATGTTGACTTGTCTTGATGGAGCCTGAATCCTAGGCCCGTTCTTCAAAGGAGGGGGAGGGGGGGGTGCAGGTATGGTGTGAGGAGGGGGTAGGGGGTGAGAGAGAAGGAGGATGACCTCCCCTGACATGTCCTTGGAGAGGGGAAAGAGTCCCGGAGTGCGGCCGATTCAGGATAGATGAGGCACGGCGTGACTGCCTGCTGCTCCCCCAACAAAGAGGCCCGTTCTCTGAGTCGCCGGCAGCAGAAAGACCCCCTGGAGCTCTGCTGGCTGTCCGAAGCCCTTTCAGCGGGACTCTACCCAGTCGCGGCCAGGCAACGATGAAGGGAGACGGAATGAGAGAAAGAAAAGAGGAAAAACACAATAATAAAAAAGAGATACAAGAGGAACAATAGGCTTTAGAGCCCATCTTAACCCTTAACCGATGTCAACATCTGTGGCTCCCTCTTTTTTAGTCTGCGAATAGAAACAGTGTTGTGTGAGAAAGGAAAATAAGTCCCCTTTTCAACAGTTGCACCCAAAGTGCTACAGTTAGTGTTTTTTTAACAGAGGGATTTTCAAAGGAGTTTTGCCCCTGTTTTCTCAGGAACCTCTCAGGACTTTGTCTGTCTCAAGAGGGGGTGTGGGGGGGGGGGGGGGGGGGACTGTGTGTATGTTGAAATGTGTTAGGCTCTCTTCAACCCACACTCCCACGTAGTATGCTGAAGATAGAGATTATTGTAATTCACACATGAGGAGGGTACTTGGGCAGCAACTAAGCTCTAGAAGAGAATGAGTTGGACTCAGCCCCAGGGTAGAGGGCCACATGTGTGTGAGTGTGTAAAAGAAAGAAACCAAGGAGAATGTGTATGTATGTATGTGTGTGTGTGTTTGGGGGGGGGGGGGGTGGGGGGTAAGGGAGGGTTGATGAAGGCCATACGCAAGACCAGACACATAGGAGGGAATTCTTGAGGAGTGTCTGTCTGGCTTGGACACTGTCACCCCAGCTTCTCCCCACTGTTTTCATCCCCTCATCTATTTCTCTACATCTCTCTCTCTCTCTCTGTCTGTGTCTTTCTCTCTAGCTCTCTGCCAACCTGTACGCATTTTGTATAGCAGATACACATTTAAACATCAAACTATGGTCCTACAATTTGTCACTTCCTAATACGAGTAAATTTATTGATTGACTTTGGGTTAAGCTAGTGCACTAGGCAACTCATACACGGGCATCAACATGCTGGAAACGTGCTTGACTTCGATCAGTCATTGTGCTAGTTTTAAACTCCAAATATGCGCCAAACAGTTGAGGAGGTGGTAAAATGAAAGTAACAACCTTTGTTTCCATCTTCACAACGTTGCTGGTTTTACATGGGAGGATGGTGCTAAACATCGTTTTAAAGGTAATTGCGTAAATTGCTTAACAATTAATTGCTTAAACATGCGTTTTGCACAGTGTGCATTATGATTTTGATGTTAGCCATGAAGGAGCAACAGGTAATAGCATTAGTAGGCTAACGTAGAAATGCTTTCATTTCTATACATAAGCCCTTCTTTTTTATTAATTAGACCTCCAAGTGCGCCTATATAAGCTGCAGTAATTAATCATAAATGACTGCTTTCCAGCACAACACAATACTGCTACCTAGGCTATTATAGGTTAGACACTAATTTATTTTTTCAACAAATGAGAGTGTTTGTCACATGTACAAAAAATTTGGAACAAAACGTGTGTCAAAGCACAGAAAACTTTGGATTTAATTGCCTTGTCATTAAAAGATTCCATGTACTATAGTTAAATATTTAATATCTAGATACTGTACGGTCTTAAGTGGGAACTATGTAGTTACAAATTGAGCATGTGAACTTACTGGAAATGTGGAATACTGAAAATGTGCCTGACATCACATTGCGTTGCGCCGCACTGTGCCGCCGCAGTACTGTAATACTCATATTTTTTTTCCAAGGTTGGCAGGTATGTCTCTGTTTGTCTCTCTCTCTCCTCTCATCTCCTGATGCGTGCGGTACCACCAGCAGGATGTGGCATCATATCAATAAAGATAAGCTCTCTTCCCTCCTCACTCATTGCCACACAAGAAAGGATCACTGTGTTGGCTCTCTCTTTCCTTCTAGTTTTCCTGGTGCCCTCCAGGAATGACTTCCAGCACCGTGGGAATCCAGGTGGCTACTATCCTGATGTTTTGCTCCACTTCAACTGGAATATGACAGAGTGGACAGTGATGGTGGCGATGAAAAAGATAATGCGTGATGATATGGGCAGAACAGCAGGCCCTGCACATCCAATGGAGCAAGGCCAAGAGAAGGTTACATGGGAATAAATCAAACAGGAGACATTTATCTCATCATCTTGGATTGTTTGAGTTACAAAACTTAGCTCTGAAAGCTTATTCAAAAAATCATATGCAAGATGTACAAGTTAACAAAAACTGCAGATGAGTATGTTTTGTGAAGTTTCTGTTGTGATAATGTGATAATGCAATTATTATACATTTTTATTATTAATATATGGAAAAAAATGGAAGAATAAACAAAATATTAAAAACTCCCACTAGACACTTGATGCAAACCATTTTATCATATTGTGAAACATACATGAAAACTAGACACTCCAAAATAATATTAGGGAGAGGCTATTATATAGTGCTACTGAGATGTAATAACCTATACTCCAAGAGAATATTAGAGAGAAGCTATTATATAGTGATACTGAGATGTAATAAGCTATACACTCCAAGAGAACATTAGAGAGAAGCTATTATGTAGTGATACTGAGATGACGGCATGCTAAGGTCTGAAACAAACAAAAAAAAAGCAATGGGATTTTTTTGTACGAATATCTCTCAGTACTATAGCCAATTCTCTAGACTGGCAGGTGGCTGAAAAGTTAATATTTCATAGTATTTTCTATATTGTTATTTGTTGTCACCCAAAATGCCATAATGTTGTAATAAAATGGTGAGATTGCTCATCTATTAAGAAACAAGCCATGCATTGTCCTTAGTATACACACAGAGCTAGAACAAGACTATCAATGTTAGACAGCAGATTGGATTGTAGTTTTGTTTTAAAGATGGAGAGGCAACTTGAACAACTTTCTCCTTAAGAACAACTTTCTCTTTACCTAATCTTTCGTGCTATTTTTGTCGGACATGGGGAGCTTGATGGATGAGAGGATTGTGGGGATCTTATTCGTTACCAAGACAAACCACTCCAACAGCATGAATACCTTGTAAAAAGCCAGCGCTCGAGCCCTCAGTAGCCATCGAGAGCACACACACTGGTGTGGCGGTGGCCGTGGTGCCCTTTTGCGTGCCAGTGAACCAGGCAGTAATGTTCATTAGCCTGCTCCAAGTGGGAGGACGGGCCGCACCTTTGTTCGCCAGAGGCCGACAACACCGGCATTAGAGATGGCTGACCTGTAGCCAATGTTGGGTGTCTGAGAGATTTGCAGGTTGGAGAAAGGGCCACTGGTGGGGCAGTTGTGCTTAGTAATCTCTTGTATTCCTGGCCCCATGGTGCAACTCATTTCCCCCTCTCTATTGGGGGATAACAAGGGATATAAGCTCCTTATCACTGAATTACAATTATTGGAGGAGAATCATATCCCCTTCAGGGCGGGGGGTGGATCAAGCAATGGCGCCCGGGGCTCTGAGAGCCAACCACTCCTGATGAAGTGTCCATAATACGCATATAATCAATGTTTCATTGAGCATCAACCGTTTTTCATTACAGAGTTACTCACGGTGGCTTTCCCCTCCACTGCATGGCAGTTCAACAGAGTTAAGAAAAAAAAATGAACTGGACCAAATTAATCCTCTTCTTAGTGCAGCACCTCACCGGCCCATTGAAATTACACAAAGAATTGAAGGCCCCTCTAAAAGAAACCCAGTAAAATCAGGTGCCCACCCCCAAATGCAAGTGTAGCACTGGATGCAAGAAGAAAACACAAATAATACATGTTACAAAAGAGCAAAAGTAGGTGGCCAATATGAAGAAAGACAAGCTATCGTGGATTACTTTCAGACAGTGAGACATTTACTGGGCCCAAGAAACAAAACAGTCTGCTCAGCTACTCTTGTCAACACTGCAAAAAATGTCTTTTAAAAACTATGAAAAACATTTCTGGTGAAAAATAACTTTTTTCCAGAGCAGCAAAACAATTTTTAACTTTGTAAAGTTTCTTATAACTTGAAAAAAAGTAGAGCAAGTCTTGATTTAAGAAAGTAAAGAAAATATCAGCCATTTTAATGCTTGATTTGATTTTTATATTATTATGGAACCAAACCTCTATTGTGGTAGCACTTTATAATACATACATGCGTGAGAATATCCACGAACAACCTTACTCCCCCTTACAAATTTAAACATGATTTAATTTTTTTACAGTGATGTGTTGGTCTTTGTTTAGAACAAGAATAAACACCCTTCATTAAATTAGTTTGTTTTATTAAAGGGTGTATATATCACTTTTTGTGATGTGTGCACCTTCTTCTTTTACTTTTTAACAACATTAACAACATATGCTTATGTGTTTTAAAACAAAACATCTTCTTTTACAAGATCTCCAACACACTTAATTACAACTAAATTCGTAACACTTTAAAGACATGCACAATAAGAGGGGAGTTTTGAGGTAAGTTCAATCAACAACTCATAATGCACTAATTGGTGTGGTCATAAGTCTATAACAAAATGGTAATAACAATGAATTTTATTATGGTGACATTTGGTGTTAAGGGTTAAAAATAAAACAATGAAAATGAAATCCAGTTTTAAAACCTAGGGATTACATATAAATAATGCTTTCATATAAATTATTCTGAATTGGGGCTCTATAACCTGCCTGTTTCAATAGTATGAAAGCTACTCAAATGACATGGCCGAGTGATAATGCATATGCATCATAGTACACCAGACCTTAAATTGGATCTGTATATTGGAAACATGATTAGATCATAATAAATAAAATATTATAGTAATCTAGTTGCCGTTCCACATGTGACCCACTCATGCTGTATGCCAGAGACTGTATGCAGCATTTGCATAGTCATAAAAACGTGGATTTTGTTTAGTTGACTGACCTAAGGGTAGACTCTGCTGACACATAAAGATGCATTACTGAATATAGTGTGCAAACACGTTTGCAAGTTGGAAGAAAGATAAATGCAGACTGGATTACTGATCAAAAGTAAGTAAATAACCTAACTGGTTGTATTATCTAAGTAAGACAATTCAAGATATAATGAAACAAGTCAAATGCTTCTGCCTTAAAAAGTTAATATTGTAAAAGAAAAAAAACATGTAGTAAAAGATAAATATTCTGTATTCAGGGGAATTATACAGGAAATATTTTCATTTTTTTGCAGTGAACTTGTTTCTCTCTTTGTCCAGCTAATATTGTTATTATTTTTCGGTGTTTAAATGAGGCTGCAATGAATGGCTATGTCTTGCACCTGGGCTAGCTGTACACACCAAGGAAGCAAACTTGTGAGGCCACGTTATTGCCTAGCTGGAGGGCATGTTCTATGTGCTGTGCGACTTGAAATGAAACTGTTTAACAGGGTCCTGATAATTAGCCTTGCCCCAAATGCTGAGGAAAAAATCACTTTCTTTCATTTCTCTCTACTGCTTTTGCCGGCACTTGGCACATGGCCAACGATTCACAACTAGTGTTTGATGAAGAAAAGACTCCATTTACCATGTTAAGTATCACTGGAGAATCTTGCTTGCTCTTAACATGCACGGTAGTAGTTACCAACCTGCATCAGTAACACGGCCCCTTACACACTGTCAAAGCTGTGTGTGTGTGTGTGTGTGAGTGTAATAGGGAGAAGGGAAGGGGGGGGGGGGTGCTTATATGCTAAGATGGGAAAAAACTGATGTGTTTTTGTGTGTTGTCAGGAGAAACAAGCAGTGGTATTCTAAGGCCTCCGTACACACAGAGCCAAGTTAACAGCTCATTAACACCGATTCATTATACACCACTCTTTCCTGGCTTCACTTGCCCCTGTGTGTTTGGGGGGCTAAACAGGCCTCAAGGAAGAAAAGGAAAGAGTGAAAGCCTGTGTCTGGGTTTGTGTGTGTGTGTGTGTGTGTGTGTGTGTGTGTGTGCACTCAGGGATTCAAACTCACAGCTAATAAAATACTATGCAGATGTGGTGATTATGATAGTGGTTAGAATTTACCAAGAATATGTCACTTGATGACCAATACATGGATGTTATTATTATTATTATTATTATTATTATTATTACATTTATTCTCATGATTTCAAGTTTCGGTGTTTTATGTCACACAATTAACGCACAATGCTTCACAATGCTTTGTTCTTGGTCTAATATAGACTCAGTTAAATATATATCAGAAACTGAAAAATCTTCATCCACTTAGGTGGCATTGTTTGGTAAACACTATGGCGAATGATTACTGCTGCTTGTCAATTTGCAGAAGGTCTTGGCAGCAACAAAGAAGATATTCCAATTACTTGGTTCGAGAACTGTAGCTGGAATGCCAACCTCAAATAATTCTTGAAAAGCATATTTTATGAGGCAGAAAACAATTTGGAGGAATCTACAGAGGCCCACCTTTTGAAAGGGAGCAGGGGCAATGACACAGTGAATCATTATGGCTCCATTTGATGGATTTATTTTCTAATCTGTTCCCAAATTTGCAGAGAATAGCAAACCTATAAACCCTATTTTCCACTGAAGCTCTTTAAAGTGCCGTTGGTAAGTGACTCCAACAAAAGAAAATTGGCAGATGCTGTTCTTGCCATACAGACATCAATGCACATCAAAGATATGGAGCCAGGCATATGGTCTGATCAAAAAAAAAAGGAAAAACAACAAAGTTAACTCTGTTTTGATACCCAAAATATATATATATATATATATACACATGCGCACACGCTCACACACACACACACACACACACACACACACACACATATATATATATATGTGTGTGGGTGTGAGAGCGTGTGCGCATGTGTTTGTGTTTTAATTCTATATCTCCTCTCTGCCTTAATTACAATACGTTGGTGCCATAATAGGATTGTCAGCCACCAAGGAGTGACAGCTTAAAGGGAATGCTTTCCAGTTGAAATGTGCCTTTCAGGCCTGATTTTCCAGGGCTTCTTTGCTTCACTTTTAAGCTCAATCCAATTCAGCCAGCCTTTCAGTGTAACTGGGATACAAATCCATGCCACTGCAGCTATCAGAAACCCTGAATAAGCATGAAAAAGCTTCATCACATCTTTCTCATTTTATTTTCGGGAAGGACCTTCATTCTGGCTCCTCCGTGAGGAGGCCATTGGTGCAGCATGGCCCACTTTGGCCTGCCAAATGTCTCTTGGTTAGTCGCAGATTCGTCATACAGAAGTCACGGAACCGTGGGCTAGACAATGCTAGCAGCGGCACAGACTGCCATGAGCTGCTCCTCCATCTTATCGCTAAAGGACCACGGTCATGCACTCGCCTGCCAACGTAGCTAGCCTTGGCCAGGGCTTCTCCTCCAACACACAAAACATAAAGTTAAACCAAGAATGTGGCACCGGCAACTACAAGCGGTGAGATGGTTTTCAGTCATATATAGCCAGCATGTCTTCTGCCCTCTGCCAGCCGAGGGTGGTATTTTTTATTTATTTATTTTTTTTTGTTTGTTTTTTTGCGGATTTCATGGGTTTTCTTTTTCCTTTTCAACCACACCATTTCCACGCACAAATGCATCGTGGTGATAACCATCCCAGCCCAAAGGGCCCATCTCCCAATAGCTGCCATTGGCTCAGGAGAACATCTGAAGTCACGCTCATGCCACCCGCACCCTCTCTGCTCTCCTATAGGCTTATCCAGAGAGAGAGAGAGAGAGAGAGAGAAAGGGAAGGAGGGAAACAGACTAATCACAGCAGCACAATATATCCACCAAATTATCTTTTTCTCTTTGGTCAGAAGGAAGTAAATCACATTGCTGTGCCTCCTCAAGAAACCCGGGGGATTATCAGAGAGAGAGAGAGAGAGAGACATAAATTGGGGAGATTGAGGGAGAGATATTGAGGGAGACAAAGAAAGCAACCAAATATGGGGAGTGGGGGCAATATGATCTAATTGGAAATTAGATATTAGAATTAGAATATGATCTAATTGGAAATTAGATCATATGTCCAAAATTCTGAACAACATCTTTAAGGCTGCTACAGTATATAGGTGTTTGGAGGTGGGCGTTGTCTGCTTTAATGCTGCTTTATTCAACAAGTGTGTGATGGGGATCATTCCTCTAGAGAGTTGTGGGATTCAAATCTAATCTTAAACTCCTCTGGAGAGGTTTGGGGAGAGTACCTTCTCTAAATCACTTCCACACCATATATAAGGAGGGTTGACAGAAGAATGATTTGCGAATGCTATCCACTGGCTCATGCTGAAGCAATAAAACTATGCAGCAATGTGCGCAAACACCCCACCTCCGCCACCATCCTGGGACTCGAAAAATGAAGTCCTAACTACTGGTTGAGCCCCCACACTTCTCCCCTGAGGCTCCTGATAAGCCTGAGCATAGGGAGAGCACCCCTCTTTTCCTGACAGCTCCGATGTGCGACTGAAAAGGGAAACTCGTTAACGGTAATCACGGTTTATGAGGCCACACTTGGCAGCTAATGGGAACCAGTCTGTGTAGGCTGCGAAGATGCTCCAAATAAGTTTAAGACTCTTGCAGCGCAAGGCAGCCACTCACCTGACTCATCTAAATGCCCCCTTCCCTTCCATGGGTCCAATGCAGCTCTCTCTACAAACATAAATCCATATATTTCCTGCATGCAACCTGAGCCTCTTACTTCATGGCCATGTCCATGTGAGAGGCTAAACACTCAACATCTCAAAGGCTTAAGCGAGCAGAACTCAATGTTTTCTCTCACTGGCATTCTCTTGAACATATTGCTTTGTGAAAGCAGGATTTGACACAAAGGGGTGGAGATGGTGGTGATGGAGATGGTGATGTAGGTGGTGGTAGTGGGATGATGGTCGAATATGGGAGTATACCATCCTTCCGAAACGCGGTGATACATACATGAGGATTAATACACAGCCATGAGCTATGAGAAAGGGAGAGGCAGAGTGTGTGAGTGAAAAAAGCGAGAGAGAGAGAAAAGGGGGGAGAAGGAGACAGTGAGAGGGCTGGAGCGCTGAAGAGCAGCCAAGCCCTGCAGCATTAACCTTAGCCTCATATTTAAGTATGGCATCCGCGCCTCGTCTCTCCAGCGCCTCCGGTCATGCAATAAATACATTTTCAATTACAGGGGTGAACAGAGGGAGGAGAAGAAGAGGAGGAGGAGAAGAGGATGAGGGGAGGAACACAAGGGAGAAAGGGAGCATGCTGGAGGGGCCTCGGAAGAGATGGAGGGAGGGAAAAAAAGACTGGATGACATCCAGTCCAAGTATGGGTCCCAGACAAGCCACACATGGCTTCCCCAGCCAGACCCCCAGCACACACGCACACAAAAGTACCCCCCCCCCCCCACACACACACACACACACTCCCTCGTATAGCACCCCCCCACCACCACCCCAGTTTTCGCCTCTCCTACCCCTCTCTCTGTCATTTATGGGCCACACGGTCCCGAGCACCGCCACCACGCTTTGATATAACACCTGCAGTGAAACTGGATCTTTATGATTCTACGCTGAAACCGGACCTGGGCTGGGAGCAGGACCTGCCAGCAAGAAGACAGACAGAGGAGTGTGTGTGTGTGTGTGTGTGTGTGTGTCTACTGTAAAACAGAATTTAAAAAATTTGGCTATACATATGTAAATGTATACATACATTTTGTTGAGTGAAAGCATGTTTTTTGCATTTTGCATGTTTTTTTTTGTACATGTAGTGTAAGTGCATTTGTGTAGAGAGAGGTATGGGGGGGGGGCATCTCAACTAGCCAGACGAGGCATGCGCAAGCCTTTGAAGATTATTATGGGTGGCAGTAGTCATGCCGGCATGAGGGGCTAATTTAACACTTACGTCAACTTCCCCTTGGCTGTAACTATGATATGAGGGGGGTGCCTGTGCTAGGCTGTGCTGGGCTGGGCTGCGCCAGGATGGGATGGGCAACACTGAGCATGGCGCTCAGGGGAGGTGATTGAGCCGCCTGAGCCCTTCTCTTGCTCCACCCGGCGTGACCTTTCCCATCTGTAAGATCTCAGACCAAACAAGATCACATGCTGCCACCTCACATCTGATGCCAAGCTGCCTGAAAAAAAACATTTGTGGCTGAACATGACCCTCACTCAGGGACAGACAGAAAGAGACAGATTAGCCTCACTGCATGCTACTGGCAAACAACTAATGAAGACATAGAATACCAACTAAAAAAAAAATAAGGGTAATGTTATCTCTGCTGTAAGAAAATACAATGAAGAGAGCAATATTTCATTGTCGATGTTTTCATCATAAAAACAACGCATTAAAATAAAGCATTAAAACCATGTTTATATTTAGGTTTGAATAATTCATCTAAAAAAAAACACAACAACAACATTTTCTTTTCATTTTGCCCATTGAAATGAACTCAGCTAAGGCTCTCTTGACACTGAGGAAGCACAGAGAGCGAATATATTGAGTGTTTTCACGTGACGTTCCAGACACTCCAAACCCTCTGGCTCTTTGGCGTGTTGTGTGCGAGCTGGAGAGAAGGTGCAACAATATGCTAGTGATACAGTGACAACCCAGTTTGTCTTTCTCAGCTGTAGGCCTTTGCTATTGAACACAGCTTCATTACCCTCAACAGCCAATGTGGCTGGTTCAGCACAAGAGCCCGTTTGGAGTCTGTGGGCTCAATAAGCACAGAGTGAAACAAACAAAACCCAGAGCTTTTTGTGGAGAGAGCCTGGGGTCAAGGACTCCATTATTAGTGCTGGGACCTGCCTCATAATTGCCTAAATTGGTGGAAAAGGCTCTACATTCCTTACGAGGCAGAGCCCTGAGTTTGTGTGTGCAAGGCCGTCAACGGGCCCTCTGATCCCGCGGTGAATCGAAAGAGATTGCACTGCGTTGGAATGTCACCCTTAATCTGTTCTCACCACCTTGGGAGAAAAGAGAGGCAGTATGGGAAAGCAGTGTGTGTGTGTGTGTGTGTGTGTGTGTGTGTGTGTGTGTGGAGGGGGGTGGGGATGGGCGGGATTTTGGGGTTGGGTTTGTTCCAGACAGAACTTTTGACAGATACCTATGCCTATTTTGGGATTATTATGATGCTCAGAATACCATGAACAAAATGCAGTCTATAGATCACAGCAACACTTACTTTTTTCCTTCTTGCCCACTCTTCATGGGTGATCCAAAGCTCCATGAGACAATAGTATTTTAAAGGGCACTGTATAAATAAAATTAATTTCAATTCAATTGCACTGAAGTTAATTATATTGTTGCATTTATCTGCATAGTTGCATTTGTTGTGTGTTTCTTATGGAAATAAAATAATTCTAATAATTTCAACACAAAAAAAGTCATATTGAATTGGTAGGGGGAATCTAGCGGAGTGGTGACACCAGCCACAACTGGTTTATGTGAGGGTTTGCATGAGGACAAGGGGAAGGAGGTCTTTCCAGGAGTCTCCCTGTCATCAGCCTCTCTGATGAGAAGCACACTCCTTGCCGCATCCACGCAACACACCAGAAATCCCCTTCCATCTCTGCCCATTTCATGCATGCCTGACAGGGCCAGGGCCCGCTAGCAGAGATTCAGCTTTCAGCTGGGTGAAGGCAGCCAAACTGTGAGGTGTGTGGGTATGTGAGAGAGACTCCCAGGGACTCTCGTGGAACTATAATTATGTGGAACTTTCACAATGTGGAACCAAAGATCATTTTGAACTGTTTCTGGTGGACTTCTCATAGTGTGGAGCTCTCATGGTGTGGATCTCTTATGGTCTGGATCCCTAACCACCTGTGGATCTCAGACTCAGATGATGACCCTTGAGTGTTTACGCACACCAAATGGTCTAAATCCCTCTGCTTTCACACAAACTTCAGCTCACAAGAGATGAACTGGCCTGGTTTGTAATGAGGGTTTGGTGCCGACAGAGACGATAGGGAAAAAGCCATTCATTGCCTATCCAAACAAAAGACCCAAAGCAGCTCATGTCACTGTATGACAAAGGAGTGGATTACTGTAACAAGCTGTAGCTTCAGTTTCCCCTTGTTTAATTATGTGAACTCAAGCAGAAGCATGCAAACAAACAAGGAGAAAGCAAACACACAGCGGATGGCCTTGTCGCACCCGCTTAAGCCTCTGGCGCAGAAGTCTCTGCTTGTGATAGCTCAGGACCCCCTCTCCAGCAGCTCACAAAGGCCAGCTCTTCAGCCGTGCCTGCCTGCCTGCCCGCCGGTATGGTAAGGACCTTCCCTGGGGTGCCCTCACAAAGCACCGCAGCCCTGTGTTCTGTTTCCTCAGCCACCAATGGCCCACAAGAGGCATCACTGGGCCTAAAACAATTACCCACTTAAGAGCCTCAAATCAGCTGCCTCAAAGAAACAATATAATGGCCGACTACTGTTATTTATAGTAATGAATTGGAGACCATTATTATGACAACACTGCTCCGCTGGGACTGGTTATTGAGGCGTCTCAATGCACAGGAACTGAATGGATGTCAGTGAGAATAAAGCCTTTCAGGCAACAGGGTGGAATGGTGGCCTTGTGTGCAGAGGAGTCGCAGCCAGATCATATTTACACTCCATTGAGGCTTGTTATAATGCGCCCATAGCCACATCCTACAGGGATGGACTCGGGGAAAGAGAGAGAGTGAGGACGTCGGAGGATACTGTGCTCAGTGTGGAGGCCATTCAGGCCGGGAGCCCACACACAAGCCTGGGAAAGCAAACAAGCGGGATGGAGTCAAAAGGCTCTAAAGGTGACTACCAGCATTTGGAAGTTTGACTAAGGTGGTGGCTTGGGCCATTTCCCATCACAAAATAAACTCACACACACCTAGAACACACACATTCATCAACCCACACAACCACACATATACCAGTATAACTTTGTTTGTCTATCACTATTTAGATTATCTGGCTATTGGTTACTAAAATCTATTGCATATTCTATATTTTATTTTTGCCTGTAAAACTACTACATATCCACCACTTTTTTCAGACATTACCTTGTCAATAGGAAATGATGACATTATTGCCATTTTTCATTTTACTTCCACTCTTCTTGTCTCTTTCAGCGTGTCAAAGATTGAGTCATGTTACTCTCTGGACAAAAACGATTCAAAACCACTGAATGTTTTCAGTTCCTTCTATGCTGATATGAGAAACATAATTTTGTGTCCCTTCACCATAAGGCAAGGCAGTTGCAGCTCTGAGCGAGATACAGGGAGTGTGCTGTGTGTGTGTGTATGTGTGTGTGTGTGTGTGTGTGTGGGTGGGTGATGAAGTGCATAGTTATTTGACTTCACCATCTAGCCCCCCTTTCCCCAACCCCCATCACCTTAAAGTTGTTCGTTTGATCTCACACCACTCACGTCTCTCGTTTTTTCTCAAGCTCTGCTAAAGTTCCCCTCTGCTTGCCAGTAAGCACATGTGTGTGGACACACAAATTAACACTGAAAGTCACACACACACACATGCATCATGCACAAATATGCATACATGCAAATCTCTGACAATAATCACTGGCAAATGCTCACAGTTCCACATGCATATATGACCAGATGCTAAGGCAAAAAAAACACACACACAAACTTTGGCCTGCACACACAGTCCCACAAGCACACACACACACGCACACACAGGGGCAAGCACACTGACACACTTAGGCACACGCACAGAGCCTCCCCCGCGGGCAATCCGGGGGAAAAACGATACCACAACTCCCGAGTATTTCGCACATGCCTTTCCCGGACAGTTCCCACACTCCCGACTGTCTCGAGCTGTCTGACCTTTGCCAAGACCGCCGGTCCCCCCCTCCTCCCCCCTCCACTCCCCTCCATCTCCTCCCCTCTCCTGGGGCTCTGCGGTTTGGACAGCTGCGGCCAAGCTGGCTGCTCCGCTCGTGGAAAACATCCGCCACACATGGAGGGCCCCAGCTCAGATCCATTGGCCTCAGCCAGGAGAGGAGTGGGGGGTCGATGTGTGTGTGTGTGTGTGTGTGTGTGTCTGTTTAGAGGAGCATGTACAGCTAGAAGGTGGGCACACTTTCCCAGCCCTACGGACATGTCTCTCATCCTCCCCAAGCCTCCACCACTCCTGCCTCCCCCTCCATCCCAGCAAGTCCCAGGGTTCATCACCCTAATCCCCTACAGCATGGCTCCAATTGGAGGCCTCCCCACCGTCAGAATGTGGAACATAAACAGGCCAGGGCTGCTGCAGTGCGCGCTGCTGTAGCTGCCTCTCCCCTGCTCGCTGTGACTCGGCCGTGCGCCAGCCCTCCCATATGAGACTGATTCTCCGCTGGAGCTGGCCTCTGGCCACCGCTCACCATTCAGGGGGGGATTTTTTTTTGTTCCCTCCTTCCCTCGTTAGGTAGCTGGCCCCAGAACTCTTCCCTTGTTCCCTCTCTACCTCTCTCCCACCCAGCCCGCTTCTCTCTCTCGTTCCCTCTTTACCTCTCTCCCACCCACCCCCCTCTCTTTCACTCCCATTTTTTACTCTATCTATCTGCTCAAACATGCATCTCTTTCTTTTTCTCATTCTCTCTGTCTCTCTCTATCTCTCTCTCTCTCTCTATCTCTCTCCTACTTAAGAGAGTGATTTTCTGCTTTAGCTCTCTTTAAAGACCTCTCCGGTTGGCTCAGAGGCTTGGGCCTCACTTGCCTCCAGTTTCCTCACCTCCTCGTTCACAGAGATAAAAACAGATGGGGTGTCTCCAACTGAGGGAGCCAGATGGAGGATTACCTTGTATAAAATGCTAAAGAGAGTTCTACTGTAAAATAAGAGACTAAAAGAAAAACCCTTTTTCATATTGCTGGGGTGTTGCATCAGGTCCTCTACTTTTTAACTCAAGCTGGATTAAGGGGGGTCTCTGGGTTGGCTGTGAAGGCATAGGCTGACCTGAGAATGTTTCAAATGTTCCTGTGACATAAATCATGAGCTGTTACATTAGTATGATCCCATCATGATCACATGATCAGTATGATCTGGACTGGAATCAAACTATCATCTCTGTCAATAGCAAATAAAGTTGACTGTTAATAGATGCCTCACCAAACATATATAAATGTTCCATTGAAAGTATAATTCATTTTCTAAATTAGTTGATGTTTGAGTTCAATTATGAAGTTTTTGGCACTATTGTCGAAGCAGAGGCATATTCCTGGGAACTGTAGAAAAAAAGGGGAGACGTGCCTTGACAGCACACTCTTTGGGCCCATGGCACACAATCCCACCCTCTCAGAACCACAATGTCTTGGAGCACAGCCCCATCAGAACTGAGCGGTTCTGGCATGACCTCATCAAAGACCCATAAATCTATCTTCACCACCCCCTCCCCCAACCCACACATATACACACACAAACCACCTGTCTACTGCTAGGAGTTCCTGGTCTTCTGAGGTAGTACGCGTATGTAGGGGTGGGCAATATAGACGATATATACCGTATGCAATATGAATTTGGCCAATGATAGAGATTTTGGGTCATATCGGCATACCGTGATAGGCTCATTGCGTCTCCACAACCATGTGAAAAAATGTTGACCTGTAGCTTCACCTTATTGATAGCACCTTTTCATTCTTACAACGAAACTGTGTAAGAGCCTATAAATTGAACTGCCTGACACAAATGCAGCTTACCAATTTACTTCTGTGTGAATTTGAGAGTCCAATATAAACACCTCCGAACGATGAATAAACAACTGTTGTACATATTGACTTTATGCTATGGTAACCATTAAGAAACTGTTATGCTGTAAGTTACATACCAAAGTATACCGTGATGTATATCATCTACCGTCTATGGTTCAAAATATATCGCAATATAAATTTTAGACTATATCGCCCACCCCTACGCGTATGCCATATTCTCGCCCAGAACTGCACCACAACTTCAAACCAGAGATACTATGGTAACAAAATAAAAAAAGAATTCTGTTGAAAAGCAGGCAAACTTTTGCTTGGAGCTCTTGGAGCTTAAACCTCCTCTGTGCCAAGTGCTTTCATCGTGTGAAAGCCTGGTACTCCTGCCATACCTTCTGGCTGTGGGCAACTCAAATACCGGTCTTTTTTCAACTTCAGCGAGAGCTGCTCTCATGCAAAGCAACCTCTGGAGTAATCTGTGTCCAGAGTTTTCCTCACACCTTTCTTCTCTCTTTTTCTCTCTTACACTCTTGTTTTTTTTCTTCTTGAGAATAGCTTAAAAATCCTATAATCTTATATAATCTCCAAAGATCACCAACAAAAGAAGATTTGCAGTCAGGCAGAATTATGACCTATGTTTTTTTGTTGTTTTTTTTTCTTTTGTTTTGTTTTGATTGATTGTTTTCCAACCCTAAAAATTGATGTATTCTCTCAAAATAGAGCTTTTGCTTCTGCTTTTCCATGTCCACAGGCTGAGCTAATAGATACTCTGTTGAAGAATCTGACAAAATAACTGCCAAAATGGACATAATAGAGTTGAAATTAAAATTCAGACATTGTCTAATGACAAATATTATTAATAGCTGATCTTTAGGCGAACTATCAACAACAAGCCCTGAGAACACATCTTGCTACTTTCTAAAATGTTATGCATGAATAGCTAGTCTGTTTCTCACCAGCACGCCCTTCCAAACACTTCAGACCAAGGATGCTGGAGTTGGGGACAGGAGTGTGTTAATATGGCCACACAATAGGTCTGAGCTATGACAAATGTGTCTTGTACTTGACGTGTCCTCTGTGTGATGTGTGCACCTCATGGCCGCAGGGCAGCGGGGTAACTGCTAGGGGTTGTGGGAGACCACCATCTGGTATGTCATTCTCAGGCCCCCCGGACAGCTCTTGAAACGGGCATGGGCGCAACTGTGCATGGAGCCTCATATGGGTAGCATGGTGAAGCCTGCTCAATGCTTTGAGCAAGGGAATGGGTGCAAAACTGTATTAACTGAATTATGGGTCATTAATGCATTCAAAACATGTTCAAAAAATAAGAATCATCAAAAGTCAGACTTTGTAATTACCTGTATTATTTTATATGACACATATATGTACTGTTACTGTGTATATTAATGACTAACTATCAGCAATCAGATCACACCACAGAATGGATTAATACAGTCATCATAGTAGAAGGTAGATAAAAAAAATTACACTTCACCTATATTAAACATTAATTGATATTTATATTATTGAGCTTTTAATGAATTACTGTATATAGCACATTGTATTTAGTACCTCATAATTCCATTAAAACAACTTGCATTGTGTTGTATTGTATTTACATAATATTGAGTTTATATTGAGTTCATCACACATGCATTGAAATGTGTGTATTTACACGTTAGCTATTAGCTATCAGTTGGATCAGTTACTAGGGTTGGGCGGATCGATTCAAGGTATTTATATAATCAATATTAAAGTTGGTATCGTATCGTATTGTTACCATGGAGATGAAATCGATAATTTAACCTCTAGTTTCTACTTTCTTTCCGCCACTTCAGTGCTCAACCAACTCCACTGAGTTCATTACACGCACACTCTGCCTCGGCTCTCCGCTTTGATTCGCTGTTGTTCTGTCAAGTGACAAACCAAGTAACTTGTTCAGTGCTGCAGCAGCCCAACTTGAACAGTGAACATACAAATGTAAAGGACGTATTTTGATGAAATTATGAAATTAAAGTGATGGTTTGAGAGAAATTCTAATAATAGCCCTGTTACACAAGCTTGGTGAGTGTAACCAATAGCAAGGACAGTAAAAAAAAAAATAGCTTACAGCTTATACTAACTCAATGGAACATAAGCTCTATAACTCTATTTCCTATACACAGGGTTCAAATCCCACCCAAAATATAGCTCAGAAGGAAAGAAAGTATAGGCTACTAAAACAGCCCTCTTCCTTCTCTTCGTAAAACATAGGCCTACTCATTTATATAAAATAAATTTTGCTCCATTTTTGAGTGTAATAAGTATCGTATCGGTATCGATATCGGTGATACTGACCATGTATTTACTTGGTATCGGATCGATATCAGATTTTGCTGTATCGCCCAGCATCAGTTACAGTAACAGCTAGTCTGACAAGATAGACTATAACATCAAAAGGTGTAAGTTCAATCCAAGAGGTTTCTTTCAAACGGTCCCTACATGCAGTAGTTAGGGCACAATATGTCTATGTAGCGATAAGCTGGTACATCTAAAGATGTGATTGGTTCGACCTCACCCTGGAGAACAGCTGCTGTGCCCCTATGGCTTGTTTCTAGGAGTTTGATTGTCTACATGTAGGCTAAGGAACAGTAGCTTTATTTTCTGACTGCCAGGAAAAAGCAATGTTTACTCACATTGTGAACATCAGTGGCATGTACTTTTAAAATCTCTTACAGAATTTAATGTTATTGTACAAAAGCCACATTGTTGATGACCTTTTGTTTGGTTGCACCTCACATGTAGTTAATGTGTGGGTTACACACTATGTAATCATGTGTAAAAACTAATACATCACTGTACTACTTCTCTGGTGAAATGACAATTAGGTGTTTTCATAGATACATAGCTTATTATTGGGTGTGTCACTACTTTGATCAATATATATTTAGTCCTGCAATCGAATGCAAACTAAACATAAACCCTGTGACCACAATGATAAGAATATTACAGAATGTGTGTTTCACAGTGTATGTCATCGTTGAAATATTCCATTCTGTTTGGGTTGCTGTGAGACACCTGCAGCACTGGATGAAGAAGCAAGAAAAACTCACTTGCAGACATGAAGGAAAGCAGATGTGATTCCTGACCGCCAGACATCGGCCTGTGGTGAGCTTGTGACAGGAATCTGTGCTCTGCCTGTCTTAGATCACGATTGGGATCAGAGAATGGCTGCAGCATATGTCAGATGTCCGAGAAGATGGTTGTTGATTAATGAGGCATTTCATCACAGTCTCAGATACCTGCCATGGCCCAGTGCACAGACAAAAACGGAGGGTTGTGGCAGAACTAACCTCATTCTTGTCGTCCGCCCCTTTGCAAGGTATGGGAAAAATAGCATGAACTGAAGTTTGCTAGATGAGAGAAACAGGCTGAATGGCGGCGGGGAGAAAGGAACTGAAAGGAGAAGGAACTGCGTCAATGGGAAGGGGCTGGAGCAGCTTGAATGAACCTTCCCCTCCTCATCCATGGTGTTGATATTTCCCTCAATGGCTCCTTCTAAAGTGAGCATTTTAAGCCATCCCGACACACTAAATTTGCCCATTGTACCGGGAGAGGCCCAGGCCTGTCGAGTGGCAAGGTGAGGAGGCACTGGGGGCAGATGGAACCTGCCCGTCACCTCAATGGCCCCTTTCTCCCCTCAAATCAACCCCAACCACCACCACCACCACCACCACCACCCCCCTTCATCCTTCTCATCGGCGTCCATCTCAGCCTTTGACTGAGCCCCAGTGGGAACGTCCCTGTGGACCAGGCAGCTCTTTGGGAGCAGGCCCATATAATGAGCCTCTCCAATTGGTGGTGGGGGGGACGGAGAGTTGGGACGGGGGGTTTTGAATGTGGCGCCATTGTTCCGCCCAGGGCCATTAAACCACCTCCTGGGCAAACAAGAGCTTGCCTCTTCCTTTATAGGGGCCGAGGAGCCAACAAAGAGAGGAGTCATCGAGACACAGAGGGGCCGGCCTTTGTTTGGTGTCTTTTTGAGCCTCCTCAATGGCCGGGGCTGGGAAGGGGAGGCTCCTGTTTGGTCTTTAGCGCGCGGCCCACCGTATTGCCGGACGCTGTTGTTTGGCAAAAGCGGAGATGTGAACTTAATTGACTGACTGGCCTTCCAAACACAGCGCCACCAAAATAACCCAGAGGAGGACACAGTGGAGGTATTATGGACAAATAAGTTACCACTTCCACTCGACTAGTGTTGAAAACGTAGCCCGAGGAAGCAGCCGGCCAGTGGCTAATGAAGCCCGGGAGGATTAAGGGACATTTTATATGTTCCGAGAGCAATTCAGTGGTCCTTAGAGGGCCATACAATACCTCTCAGGCCATGTAGAAGGCTGCAGGACATGGCTGTCATGTTACACTACACACTGCTCCATATGCAAATGTGCCTGTCAGACCATATTGCATTACTTATGTCTGTTTGAACATACGATTGTAATTATGCTTTCGCACACAGATATATTTCAAGTCAGCGCTGACTATCCAGTTTCTTTTTTGGGGGTGAAACAAAAACCCTAATGGTTTGAGAAAAAAAAAAAGATTTAATGTTTCATGGAGGCCAGATTTCCTTCCACACAGAATCTAGAAGAATTATTTCACTTATTTTTCAACTCATTACCATGCAACAGAGAGAAAAGTAGTTGAATTGTCAGGATTCTGTATACATTTCTCCTTCTGTAGAACCCAGATGGCCTTCACAAACCTGTTCATTTGGAACAACTGGCGTATTAAAGGTTTCACATCATTGTGTTCCTAGTGGGTTTGAGGGTCTCCACAGTAAACAGGCTCTCAAGAACTAAACACTTCAATGAGAATTGAAAGGTTCTCCCAGGGAAACCTATACTGGCCACAACCGCGACCTGTGACAGTGATTTGTTTAGGGCCGAGTGGACAAGATGCTTTGGCAGGTAGGGTTGTGGTCTCCTGAGGAGAGGTTAAGCAGTGAGCTCAGGGCCTCCCTGTGTGCTGCTGCCTCTGGCCGGCCTCCACCGTGTCATCCATCCTGAGGCCTAATCGAGTTATCATATCAACAAATCTCTCATCAGGGGCCCACGCCTGACACTCGCAGAAAGAGACGCCGCCGACACGACAAATTTCTAGCAGCGGGACGTTGGCGCTCGCCTGCCAGGCGGAATGAAAGGTACCTGTAAGCCCCCCCTCCTCAGCCCCACGGGTCAAGCAGGCCCTCACTGTCCCGCTGGGAGAGCTCACATGCTGGGCACCACACTGGGGCAGTCATTCGATTAGCCCTGGCGCTCCATTCTCTGGCTCGGGAAGAACAGCCAGCCTCCTGCCGAGACAACGCTGTGGTTACTGTCACTAAGTGAGGGGGAAAGAAGAGGGAAAGATAAAAGAGAGAGAGAGAGAGGGAGAGGGAGAGAGTGGTGGGGCAAATCAAAGGGAGGACGTCTCCAGAATATGAATATAATCAGACTGTGCAAAGGATTGTGGGTGTGCGTGTGTGTGTGTGTGTGTGTGTGTGTAGTAATAGGCGCGTTTCAGAGACAATGGGTACCTATGACAAGCCTTTCATCTCTGACAGCAATACAGTGTGGTCCTGCCAACATCAAGTCTGCCATTCACAGGAAACCCCCTTTACTCCACCTCACCCACAATCCCCCCAGCCTCTTTCCTCAACTTCCTGGCAGAATTGCAGGCAAAATGAATTTACAATTACAACTTGCCGTATTGCATTGCATTGTTTTAATCTTGAGCAATAAAATAAATAAAAGAATAGCATAAACATTAAGTATGACAGAGATTTGTTTGTCTCTTGTAAAAAAAAAGAAAATAACCTCTCCACCAACTGGTGGTGCAGTTAGATCCTGTCTACTGTTGTGTGCTTGACCAGACAGCAGGGTGGACTATCTCACATGAAATGGTTATGCTTCGGTGTTTTCAGTATGCCAAGGTTTCCTCTTGGACACACATGCTCACAGTGGCCCAGATGCTTTAGTTGTGCATAACATAAGCCATGAATAATATGTATGTATATGTAAAGCAGAAAATAAAGACATATGGTAGTCCTTCATTCCTATTGATTATCATGCATGGGTGGGTCTCAGTGAAAAGGTCAAGTTTCTATGCAGTTTTGATGTGGACCATTTGGCTTATATCTATGGGAAGGTTCAAATCAAGAACCCCAAAGCACACCATCATCATCATCATCCACAATAGGGATAGACATGCAAGGCATGAGGTACAAAAGGGGGAGTCTAACATGCATGGAGCAATCCTCCTCAGCTGCAGGCGAGCACGCCCTTACCCCCTATGATCCATGGGTAAGGAAGGTTTGGGCGGAGGGGTTGGTTGGTGTGTGTACGTGTGTGTGCATGTATGTGCTTGTGTGTGTGTGTGTGTGTGTGTGTGTGTGTGTTTGTGTGTGTGTGTGTGCTGGGGGTGTTTCTGGAGTGGAGAGTGGGGGCCTTTGGGGCTGACCTAACACTCCACTGCTACCTGCTGCTAGGCACAATGGCCCTGCTCCCAGGGAGGCGATGGAAGAAAGGCCCGCAGATAATGAGAGGGCCTCGTC
The DNA here is from genome assembly GCA_017657215.1 of Limnothrissa miodon. Taxonomy (NCBI): domain Eukaryota; kingdom Metazoa; phylum Chordata; class Actinopteri; order Clupeiformes; family Clupeidae; genus Limnothrissa; species Limnothrissa miodon. Next base: position 91,358 of record JAGFZM010002127.1, on the reverse strand, counting down.
CTAAGAAAGACCTCCCCTCCATCCTTCAAATGAGCACTTTGTCTGCCATGAATAAGATTTACGCTCGAGGAGCTATTATCTGACAGACTTTTCTCTGCCATCACTCCATTTTTTTCTTTCGAAGACTTTAGAGCTTCTTCTTCTTTTCTGCCTCTTCTTTTTTCCTCTCTTGTGCCTCCCTCTTTTATGAGCTCAATCAGAAACATGCTCCTTAGGCATTGCAAATTGATTAGGGTCTCAAACATTTATGAGATCGCTGCAGCCCCCGGCCAT
>JAGFZM010002127.1:64971-86085 GCA_017657215.1 Limnothrissa miodon | reverse complement strand
TGTGTGTGTGTGTGTGTGTGTGTGCTGGGTCTGCTCTTCTCTCGTCACCTCGCACGTCGTTAAAGCCAGTCCCCTGCAGCGCTGGGTCCCGCCGGCTCATCCACCTCTCATTCACAGCGGCAGGCAGGGAGGGAGGGAGGGAGGGAGGGATGGAGAACAAAACCAGACCAAACCAACCCGAAAACGACAAGGAAAAGTTCCCCCATTATCTCTTTTGTGCTCCGGCCCTTTCAGGCCCCTTAATTGGCAAAATACATGTAGACAGATATGGACAAAACGCTCGTATTGGAGCTGAATAAGTCTCCTTAAAGACCCAGGAGAGGTGGTGTTGCATGACACGCCGTCTCACCTGCGGGCCCCTGGGAGCGCCATCCGCCCCGCCGAACAATTACCCTCCGTTTGATAAGAAGAGGTGGCGTTTGGTCTGCAAGAGGAGACTCTTGAGACATCATAGATTTGTGAAATTTATTTGGCTGCTGAGGGATTAGCCAGGGGATTTGCTTTGTTGCTTGGGTTGGCTGTGAGTGGGGGGGTGGGGGGTGAATAGGTCTCAAGGTCACTGGCTTTTGTGAGTGGAAACAGTTGGCTACTGTTAGCCCCCGCATCATGAAAGGCTAAAGGGAGACGGTGTTGTGGTCTGTTTAAGGTCAGCCGTCGGGCCGCTGCAGAACTGGCCAGGAGTCTCACTGGTGAGGGAGTCCTGCTGATGGGAAACAATTCCCCACACACACACATCCACTCTCTCTCTCTTTCACACACACACACTCACTCGGAAACACTCACGCACGCATAGGAACACTATCAGCACACTTGTTGGGGGCCAAGGTCGAGGCGGGATGCGAGACCTGGAGCTGCGGAATCTTTTCACGCTCTTTTCCCAAGGAGAGCGGCGGGTGGGGGGAAAACAAACCTTGGGCTCCTATCGGTGTAATCTACACCCCTGAATGATTCCACCTCGCTTGCACTGCATCTGCGATGGCCACCTGTTCCCCCTTTCCTCCGCTTCCCGCTCTGCCACCCCAAACCCCACCCCCCACCTCCACCACCCCCTTTTGTGCCTCTCGTGCATTCTTCCACATGTATACCAGGGTGGAAACTTAAGCTTTTTACCAATTTCCCCCTCTATGCTATGCAATGCTATCCTCTTTCCATGGCAACATTGCTTTCTTCTCTTCCCTCTGACCCAGCAATTAAAGCAGAAGGGAATGGGGGGTTAAAAGAAGAAAGAGAGAAAAAAACAAACCTTCTCTACATGTCTGAGCATTTCAAACGAGCAGAACCTTACAAGCAATGGAGGAAGAAAAAACAAAAAAGAGTAAACGGAGAAGAATTTCTCAGGAGCATCCATCCATCCGCCCGTCCATGAAGGAGGCTGCCGCCGCTGTAACAAAGGGTCTGCTTTACAGGGCTCCTCTCTTTCGCTGCCGCGTCCGAATTAACTGTAGCATGGCAGCGTTTATGGAGGGAAGCTCGAGCTTTAACAAGACCCACTGAAAAGGGCCTCTTATATTGGGTTTGATTCCCTGAACTCTCCATAAAAACGATTCTTTATGAAACAGCATGCCAACATCTTTACAGCACCCCGATTTCATGGGAAGTAGACAGCACCTTAATCAGGTTTGGGGGAGACCAACAACACTGCTTGTATACTGTCTGCCACTTCTGCTTGTGTTTATTTGTGTATGGCAATAAGTGAGTGTGTGTGTGTGTGTGTGTGTGTGAGAGAGAGAGAGAGAGAGGTGTGTGTGTGTGTGTGTGTGTGTGTGTGTGTGTGAGAGAGAGAGAGAGAGAGAGAGAGAGTATGAGTGTGTAGGCATGCAAGTACACTGCATGCCGGGTATATGTGTGCAATGGATGAATAAAAACCATCTCTCAAAGGCTACCCTGTCATCTGCAGGTTGTTGACCCCTTGCTCTGTATAATGGAGAGAGCTTGGAATCCCGCTCTGCATTTCAAAGTGCCCAATCTCCCCATGCAAGGCCAATCAGTCAATTCTGATTTGGCCTTCAACAGCAGAAAATACATAAATGCAGCCGCAAGCAAGACAAAGCGGCCCGAGAAATATCACCATCTGTTTGCCAGCGACTGAAAAAACAATGACTTGGTTTCACCCTCTGAATCAAACGGCAAATGACTTCATTGTGTCCCGTCACTTGGGCATGCCCATGTACACCGGGCAGAGGTGCTAATAGGGCCTGACTATTATTGATGCGTTGAATATGGCTGATGTCTCCTCCAGAGGCGCGCAACTCAAAGGGGAGATTATAAAACCATTAGTCACAGAGCTGACAGCTCAATGATGCTGCATATTTCAAGTCATTGCCGATTACTCTGACACCATTTGTGGAGGTCCGCAGCCCTGCAGAAAGGGGGGAGGATGCAAGAGAGCTGCAGCGCACATGGGAAAAGAATGCGTGCGCCGCGTCGCCCGCTCTTCTCGGCTTTCTCATGTGAAGCCATGTCTGCTCATTTCTAACTCATTTCAACACAGACTTTACACCCGCTGTGGTTTATACACACACATTTCAAAGCCAGAACATTACATGGTCCATCTAACTCTGTGTTTATTTAACCACATGGACACAAAAAGATGCTTGTTGCATTTGGACTGGAAAAACAGACACTTGAATTTGGGTGCATCTTTACAATTTCAAATCATTCTTCTTTTGTCAATAACGGACACATTGCTTATTTCGGTCAACATATTCTGCTGGTTAGGTTCCCTAAACATTTTTTTTTATTTCTAATCAACAAGCTGTCTTTCTAATATCATTACAAATATCCCATTGTGGGAACCATTTCTAGAAAACGCATGTCTATGTACTTTCACTACTTTTTGGCAACACTGCATTCTGGGAACAATTTTACTAAGTGAGGATTCCACTAGAGGGCAGCACTATTGAGCAGTGAACCAGCAACCCTCTGTTTACATGACAAACTGACATGACTGGTCCTCTAGAATTAGAGTAAAAACGTATAATAATTAGAGTAAAAACATACAGAGAGTTAACTTCATCGGTATGCATTACCTCCATTGACAAATAATGTTAAGAAAATACAGACTGTATTTGTATTTGCTGAAATTATGTGTAACCAAAATACTGATTTCAGATCTCTCTCCATTTAACTCTATGAGTATTTGAAAGACCTTTCCTAAAACTCGTAACAAGTGCCTAAGGACAGTGCAGACAGTGGGCTGCTCCTCGCAGCTTGCCAGTGACTGAGAGGTTATTTGTCTCTTGCCGGAACAAAGCCATGTCAGCCCACTCCGGGAGGAAGATCTGGGTTTACAGGCACAGCCACGCATAACAAGCTTGCCGTGTCTGTGGCTCTGCCCATTGCCTTACATGCATGATGCAAACCCAGGCCCAAGATAACAGCAGCCAGTGGGTGGTGATCACAGCACAGCCTGTACAAAGGTAAGCAGCAGTGCACACAAAGTACCTCTGTGCAGTGGTGGATCTGAGGGACACAATTACACACTCATTCACACACACACACACACACACACACATATGTTAACGTGCTCTTTCTCACACTCTCCCTCCCCCTCACACACACACACACACACACACACACACACACACACACACACAGATGTTGACACATTCTACATGGCCTCTCTTTCACACACACACACACGCACAAGCACACTCCCATACACACAGCCTGAGTGCAGAGATAGCATGCGTGTATGGTAGCTTTAGAGGCATGTTATGGTGCAGCATTATCTCACTGGCCAGCCATGTCGCACTGCTGCCAGAGTCTCCAATGAGGAAACTGGATTAGAGAGTGTCCCACAGAAGCTTAAGCTGTCTTGCGTGGCCGGCGTGAGAGGTAGCAGGCTAATGTCATTTCACGTCTCACTATTTCATTTTAGGGGCTGCACGGCACCCGTGGTATAACCAAAGCAGCTAGTGTGCAACTCCAGCCTGGCTACAAAATGCTCACAATTCACAAAGACATACTTTTGTAGGAGGAGGATGAGGGGGTGGGGGGTATTTGTCTCAATGCAGCCCCAAAAGTTCTCCCCGTGTTGCAGACGTACAGCCAATTTCAACATTTTGAGGCATCTCTGTCTATGTGTTTGTAGTAAAAGTTTGAAGGGCTCAAGTGTTACGGAGGCAGCGGAAGATAAATACATTAACACGCCTCAGTGTTTGGAGAATGATAAATACCGCCACTATAGCACTCGAGGGCACCCAAAGGCACATTGACAATTACAGAGATCAAAGGCAGAAAAGCAGCCATTGTTTCGCTCAGACCCTCCACAGCCGTGACTATCCAGAATGTTTTTTATGTTTTCTTTTAACACTTTCAAAGAGAAAAAAAAATGGTGGCCCGTCCCTCTCTAACCTTGGGGAGGTGATGTCGTCATGCAGAGGCCGTTAAAGCCAGGAAACTGAAAGCAGCCACGCGAAGGCAGTTAATAGATCAAGCTTAGCGTGCGTGTCTTTTCTTTTTCATCCTTCCCTCGGAGTACAAGTCTCACATGGCCCCACTGAGGGAGCTCTGCAGTTTCTCGTAGAGGAGGGGCAGACGTGCAGACCCTGACACCTGCATACAGGTTATGGCTGTTATGAAGGCCGGCGGATGGGACAAACAAAAGCTCTATGAAAACGACCGTGACTGCTGACCTAAAAAAAGAGAGCCCTTAAAACACACACACAAACATACACACACACACACACTCACACACACAATCGCATGTACCCAAATCCAACTTAGTCTCTGGAGGCTTTGTCTTTCAGACGGTGAGAACCCCGACATTCACCGCCGCTCATTTGCATAGTCACCTTGGACTGGCCGCGCGGTGGCTGACATTTCAATGGCGCTCCGCTGAAACCCTCTAGGGTGGCATTGTGCTGGCCGGCTGGTGAGCTAAGAGGCCGTGAAAAAAGCTGAGGCTCCGAGTTCAGGGCTTGTCTGGTGGCGCGTCTCAGGCTGACAGACAGGCACACGGCCTCAAACACCGGAGCAACGGCTGCGTGGGAAACACAACTATATCACACAAAACACGGGCCATAGGAGGGTATACACTAATAGATACTACTACTTTATCCAACTGAAATTAGTTATCATCAATTGTGAATTAACCGTCTACTCATTTAGATACTCCTCTGTAATAACTCTCTAGCGCTCTGAGGAAATGGCATATTAGTTTCCTGGAATAATGTCATTTATTTCAAAAGATGCCTGTACAAGCATACAATGAGTCTCCTAGCAGGCAGTTGTCAATCCTACTGTCAGATCTGGCCTCGGATCAGAGAGCAGTAACTTAAGGAGTTTTTCCATTCAGCCCCAGAGTGTAATAAAGGTGCACAAAGTGAGAGGTTTGGGGCGGGTGTGTATGTGTGTGTAAGACATCTTGGTAGGGCCGGGCTTGGGAGCAAAGGGGGAGTGATATCAAATGAAACAAAAGAGTTAACATTCATCAGGAGTTCCCACAGAGATTTTTCTTTTTCTTTTTTTTTCTTCTTTTGCATCATCGTCTGGGTGAGATCTCAGCAACACAAGGCGAGTGTGTCCTGTGATAGCCGTGGGAGGAGAGGGGAAAAGAGGAGGGGAGAGGAGAGGAGAGGAGAGGAGAGGAGAGGAGAGGAGCGAATGGGAGTGAAACACCCGCCCCTGCCTTCCCTCTGACACACAGCACCTGTGCAGATTGAGGGGGTTGCCTGGCTTCACATGTGTGCATGTCTGTGTCAGTGTGTTTGTGTGTGTGTGTGTGTGTGTGTGCGTGTCAAGGTCATCTGATGTATTTTTTTCTGTCTGTGTGCAGATTCACATGTATGGGTGAATTTTATAAATTGTTTGAATTTGCATGTGTGTGGGGAAGTGAGAGAGAGAGAGAGAGAGAGAGAGAGAGAGAGAGAGAGAGAGTGTGTGTGTGTGTCTGTGGAGGCCGTGTGCCTCAGCTGGTGGTCAGCACACAGCACAAGGTCCAGGAGGGGATTGAAGCATCCGCTTCCTGTCTCATGCGCATGCGCGTCCACACACACACTCACAGTCAGACAAACACACACTCACACACACACACACACAAACACACACACACTCAAAAGTGGCAGCCCACGCTGCCTCATGCTGCCCTGTCTGTCAGCATTTCCAGGCAGGCAAGCAGGCACTGGGGAAAGAGTTGATGCGTGTGTCAGAGAGACGCTCACACACACACACACACACACACACACACATTCCCTTGGTGGCTGGCAGCAAGCCGGCAGCGGGAGGGGGGTTCGCCTCTTTCTCACGACCTCTCAGGTTCCTCCGCTCATCTGGGAGCTATTCATTTCCTGCCAGAAAACAGCCTTCCTCTGCAACTGCAGGAGGGGCGCAGGAGGTGGAGGGAGGGAGAGAGAGACAGAGAGTGAGAGAGAGAGAGAGAGAGAGAGAAGGGGGAAGAGGCAGAGCGATTGAGTTTTTTTGGGGGGTGGGGGGAGTGGAGTTAGTGTACGTGTGTCTGTGAGTATGTGTGTGTGTTTGTGTGTGTGTGTGTGTGTGTGTGTGTGTGTGTGTGTGTGTGTATGTGTGTGTGTGTGTGTGTGGTGGGTGCATGGGGTGGGGGCTTGGCTGCAGAATGAGTCCAGGGCTTGGTACAGCAAGCCCTGGGCTTAAATCATAAAGCTCCGGCTTGTCTGGGTTGCAATCAAAGACAGCCCAGTGACGAGCTGGGGGAGAGAGCGATCGCACCATATGGTAGCACTTAAGAGCCAAGGAGGAAGCAGAGACGGGGAATTTTCTCTCTCTCTCTCTCTCTCTCTGTCTCTCTCTCTCTCTCTCTCTTACTCTCTCTCTCTCTCTCTCTCTACTCTGTCATCTTCCTCTTGGTCTTGGTCTTCTCCTATCCCAGTGTTGTCTGTCTGTCTTCCCCTGCATGTGTGGGGAGTGTGGGAAAAGGTAATTGACACGGAGGCTGACTACACCCCCCACCCCCAACACACACACACACACACACACACACACACACACACACATACACGGGTCGTGTTGTGACATGTGCGTGGCTGCCCCAGGAGTGCGGACACTTCAACTGGTAACTTGAGTGTCTTGTAAAGCTGTGATGCATGTGTGTGTGTGTGTGTGTGTGTGTGCGCGTGCATAGCGGGGGGGTCCGTTGTGGACACTGGGAGACTAGGCTATTATGGGTTGAGATGGGGTGGAGGGTGGCGGGGCAGTTCAGTGTCATTCGGGCAACACCACATGCCAGCCCCCCACCCCCCTATTCACATGAACATGCACGCATACACACACACACACACACACACACACACACACACAGACAAGACAGACACATCTACTCACACAGGCTGTTCTATATCCAGCTGTGATCCTGGAATAAACAGGAAGTATCTATGACGGCAGTGAAGTGTTCTTTCTGTCGTATACATACACACACACACACACACACACACAGATATACTTCTAAAAGGCGAACCATTACCACAGCCTGGTAGGGATGCTTGTTGTCCTGTGCTGCAAGATGGGTATCTACTATCCCACACACACGCACACACACACACACCAGCCACCCACACACGCCGAATCCCAAACCCACATCCTTCTCCCCAAAACTCTTCCTCTTTCCCTCCCTCAATCCTCTCTGGGATGAGCCTGTCCTCGCCCACTGACTCTTCCCTCGCATGTGTTCCAAATCTGTTCAACCGGCACCGTTAAAAAGGTGTGATGGAAATTTGAAATGATCGCACTTATCCACACTTTGTGCCTCTTAGCAGATTGGTAATTGCAAACACCTGGAATGCCCCCTTCAAAGCCAGGTTCCGATGGCTGCAGGCAGCCTGCACCTGGGATCTGCAGGCACTGCCATGGCAAAGTTCTTCAGGCTGACAGTTATCAAGCACCCTGTGCCATGTTTCGTATCGGCACTGGCATTGAGTTAGATCTTTTAACTCCTGAAACACTGCAAGTGCATGAATAGGACTGTTTTGCATGTGCGTTGATATGACTGCAGTCCTTGGAAAAGTCCATTTCAAAATCTGACCTCCCCAAACAAAACAGTCTCTCAGTCTAGCATGTAAGGAATACTAGAGATTACAATACCTGTTGTTATTGAGTCTATAATCCTGTGGATGGTTTAGTTACTAAAACTCTGTCATATGCCTTGATGCTGGCTACATTTTATGTATTTTTGACATAGACAATCAGTCAACATAATAAAGTAAATTTTCGAGATTATCAGGATTTTATTTTGTATTGATTATGAAAAAGCTACTTTTTAAAAATGTAGTCCTTATAAAAAAGCACACTGCGAAACCTTCATAATGATATTGACAAACTTTGTTGTAGGCCTAATGATGTTACGACCCTGCGGAACCATGGAGAAAGTGTAATACACAGATGTTAGGCTAGATGGCGCAAGGAGGTCATACAATTGATTGGTTTGCCAAAAGAGCTCCTTAAGTCAGTTTAATTGCGCAAATCCCCTTCTCATCTGTCTCTCACCTTATAAACTGCTTACTCGTAGACTAATACCTAATCATAATCATTCTCACAAAATCAAGTGGAGAACAGAGGCACAAAACCAAGTCCACATTTGTTGTGCGCAATGCCATAGGCCTACATCATCCAAACCACAGCGGTTTCAACAAGTTGTACTTTTTCTCTGATTACTAAAACTCTTAAGTGTAAATAGTTCAAGAAACCCCATTTGCCTTTTTGCTACAGGCATTCCTGGTAATGGGCATTTCAACCGACTGCACTGCAATTCGTCCTACAAGGCCTCGGCATCAGCACTTCAAGTTAATGCTTTCTTGAAATGGTGATCATTCCATCGCGTCATTTGTTTCATATTACTAGTGCAACATCTTTCAGTACTTCTAACTTCAATTTAAACCCCTATATTTACATTCTTGGTGCAATACATTAAGTGTAGCCTATGTCAGTATTTGCTTATTTCCACAACACAGAATAGAACACTTTATGGAAGCGACACAAAACTCCAACTTTATATTTTTCATCAAATTTATTTGTCTTCCAAAAAGAAGAAAACGCATCTGAGCATTCATCATATCTTTGGCATCAAGTGGTAAAAAAGACACCGCAAATATAAAAAAAATGCAATAAGCGAACATCAATGATAAGAAATTCCATTTCAATATGAACTTTTTCCTCATACTCTATACAAATATAGTGCATTATCTCTTTAAACAAACTTGGTACAAAAAGTAACATTTGAACATACAAAACAAGTGATAAGTGTCTGCAAGAGTCTTTAAAGAAGCCAGTCTCTATCTACCACGGCCTCCACACAGAGTCTGAGGTGACCGATGGGGCACCGGGAGATACTGCCGCTGGAACGGGCGTGCTGGCGCTGTTGTAAACGGGGATTACGGGTCCATTTGGCGCAAACGCTGCGTTGGGAATGAGAAAGGCAAACTGTCCATCTGTGGTAGGTACCAGCTGGAATCCTCCATAGACTTTTGTGGCTTCTGGTGATAAACTGGTGGTGGAGGCACTTTTGCAGGGCGCACCATTGATGGGTAACCCGTTGGCCTGAGGAGACGCACTGGGAATCTGGACCATGGGCTGGGCGAAAGTTGGATGTGGTGGACCGGCGGGAATCTGGTGTTGCGTTGGGTAATTCATTGCGTTGATCTGAGTCATGCAGCTGGCCAAGTGACCTAGGAGCCGGGTCCTGACTTCAGTGTTGACGCCTTCGCAGGTGGAGAGGAAGCGGGTCACTTCGTTCATACATTCGCTGAATCCAGCTCTGTACTTTCCAAGCACGGAGGGATCTGTGTTCAAGGCTGCTGTGAAATAGATGAAGAGGTCTGATTAGACAAGTAAATCCATACAATCCAAACAAATACAGTTTTCAAAAACATTCAAGAGTGACACATATTCATGACAAAGTAGTCATTCTTTTGCTAGATAAGCTAGATAAGTAAATTGTCGTTATGCGTATTCTGATGAAAACTTACCAGTCATTTGCGCCCGCTGCAGGTTTCTGAGATGTTTCACCGTCATTTCCAGAATGTCAGCTTTCTCAAGCTTTGAATGTCTCGAGCTCTACAAAAGGTAATATTGTGGTTAGATAAATGTTTATTTCATGACGTGGAGTAATAGCGCACACTTTAAGTGCTTTGAAACACAACAGACTAACTTAGACCAATTTCTAATTGAAAATCAAAATACTTACATCTTTTTTCAGAGCGTCCAAAATGAGCGTTTTCAACTGTCCCAAGCTTTCGTTGATCCTTGCTCTTCTCCTTTTTTCCATTATCGGCTTGGATGACTAAAAGAGATTTGAAAACATTAAATTACATTATTGCGAAATGCCTACTACCTTCGGTTACCTCAGAATTAGTATCAAGATATCAGGATGCATTAGCTATGAAAAATACCAACCTTCCTATGCTCAGAAGCGGTCTTGGGTTTATCTGGAGTCGTGTTCATGCTTGCCGGAGTCGCAGCAACAGGGGAAGAGGACGTTTTTTCCATCATATCGGCAGGCATCTTCTGTCCAAAGTATCCCACAAGCACCAGGCTATCAAGATAGATGAAATCCGCTCGAATGCTCAGTAACGTCTGCGTAAACCGTGCGCGAAATTAGGGATATACAAATTCCAGATTGTGGAGAGTCAGAATCCCTTGTGGTTGTAATTCACTTTTAAGAGAGGAGTGATCCCCGGTCGGGCGGCTGTGAAAATTATGTCACTGCCTCCGCGCTCGTTGAATGCCAGTAGACTGTGCGTCTTGTCTGGACGCGCTTCGTGTTGGTCTTATTTATATCTACGACTGCACGCGAACGGCTCGTGTGAAACTTCCCAAACTTTCTTTCCCACAGTAACTTTCTACCAATCAGCGTGAGGGACACGCGGCCCGGGAGGAGGATGGCTCGTGGTCGGCGCCCCTCCATTGGTTGTTTGGTGTTTGAGCGGGCGGCCAATGGCGCACGGCCGGGTTTAGGGCACCACCGAGAGGTGCCTTCAATCATTCGTTTACATATTAACACTTTAGATCCTACCCACCCAACATAAATCTTTAGTTCCACTTGGAGAAGTCCGAGGACTCTGCTTTTTGTAAAGTTTCCCATACCTAGCTCATATTTTGCTTCCCTACTGAACTAATATTTTTTACACCTGACACACATAGTAGGCAGTTTGATAGATTTTTTTTATACCAGTATGTATAAATTACATACATTTTACCCCTACCCACCCAGGCACCCATCACAAATCTTTAGTTTCACCAGGAGAATCGCAAGGATACCCCAACTCTAGCATAAAAAAATTAAATACATTCCTTAATGATTTCTTACATTTCGAGCATTAACTGACTATGGTAGCACACTACGGCACTCAGTTATACGAAGGTGAACCTAAGGATAAATGTCGAGGTTTTTTATTCTCAGTTTTGCAATATATTTTATTAATTTTGGATTTAAAATTGCAGCAGAAAACATTCACTCAGTTTTGGCAACAAGTGGTTCACTTTAAGTCAAAAGTATGTCTTCAAGCTCGCCGCCGCTGCTGCAGCTTGGCATTTTGACATCCGTCGGCATGCGAGCGCTATTGTGAACGCGGAGCACGTGCCAGGATGTTTTATTACCGCGGTGGTTGAGGTTTGGCTGCCGGGCTGCCGGGTTGGGCTGGGGGTGGCGGTGGTGGTTTACATTAGAGGGAAGGTAAATAGCAGCTGCTGGTTTTAAAAGCCTGGGAAAACCACGCCTCCAAGAGAGAGCTCGGGCTTTATCGGAATGCGAGCCAGTGCGGAGATATTTCTAAGAGAGCGCGGGAGGGAAAGTAAGCACGGTCGGGGCAATGTCCTCTCCTCTTTTGTCGGCACAAGACAGAATAACCGCCTCGCATTGCAGAATGTAACAGAAAAATAACTCAAACCTCACCGTCTTTTCTCATAACCCACAATCACTTGAAATTCAGCAACCTTTGAGACCACTAGGGCATCGTACAAAAAGTTCCCAATCCACCCGACCTCATAAACACAGACAAACATTACTTTAAATAGGCTCTAAGTTAAAACTATATTATAGGTTTACTATGACAAAATAAGTCTTCAGGAATGTTCATTTTCACAAATGTCGAGGCTGATTAATCAGCCTACAACAACGGCTTTAAAATATTGTGACGTTAAACGTTTACTAGAGCAACTTCTGATGTTACCGAATTTTGACTAATATTACAAAAGCAAGCGGAGTTTGGCCGTAATATACAAGCTGGCGGTAGGCTAGTTTTCGGCAGTGCAGCGTAGCAGAATTCTCCCTCTTTCTCTCCCTCCCTCTGATGTGCACTCCCGGGCGTGATCTCCAGCTGCTGCCGACCCCGCGACACGTGGCGGGCAAGCGGCGGGGGGAAGGCGTTGCATCTGCCGGCTTGCAGCCCGCGTCTGCGGGACGCTGTGCTCCTCTCCAGTCTGCCCGCAGATCATAAAAGCGACAAGTCACAACTGATGGCGCTGTATGGAGCGCTCAGACAAAATTACTCCAGAATAACATCGCCCAACAATGAACACATGTAACAAAACATAAGAAATTAATATATATAGCTATATATTAAATAGCCTATAATTTATTGAAACTGCTTTCAATGGTTTCAATAGATAATCTTCAATCAAAAATAACAATTTTCATTCATGAATATTCAGTTAGAGTCTCTATTTTATCCTAAAATTACTATGCAATAGGCTACATCAACCAAGGGCAAATTTGTGTAGACTATGTTATATGGATATACTTAGTAGCCTATGGATATACTTAGTAGCCTATGTTCAATAAGGAAAATTTGTAATTGCTTCCACAAGGAGGAGTCAAAACTGTGTTACATTTTGCTATTTGTTGACAAAGACCAATTTGTTCATGAATTCAGCTAATTAATTGTCTGCTCCCATTCTTCTGTGTAGGTATTAGAGTTTTAAAACAAGTGAATTGATGTTAAATAGACAAATACCCCTGGGTTCAGAACAGCTTTCACATGATGACTTTCTCAGTCTCGGGTTGCAGGGAGTTGAAGGGCTGCATTATGTTACAGGCTCAAAGAATTCTGTCTCTCCAAGCATAAGTCTAATTCACACCTGGGTACTAGCCTTCTACTCTCTGGAATAATCCATGGCAGACCAACACTTTTTTTTGAGTGGATGATAACCGTTGACATTGCAAATATTTGATGTTGGGTCATGCATTTTGACATAAGACTACTGTATTTGTGTATGTTCACTGCCTTTGTGTGTTATACGAACCCACTATCAGCAAGTATACTGCTGTCTCTCTCTTCTCTCTCTTTCGTATCCCTCTCTCCACACATTCAGAAACAGCAATTCACACAATGACACACACATACACATGCTCTCTCTCTCTCTCTCTCTCTCTCTCTCTCTCTCTCTTTCTCTCTCTCAAACAAATATGCACGTCCTCCCTCTGTCCAGCCCTTGAGTCCCCCACCTGAGGCCTGCATACTTGCTATCTTTATTGTGGCCCCTCGACCATGGACCTCCACACTGCAATAATGCAATCAGAGCAGCCGATTGGGAGGCTAAAGTACGTGAGAAAGTGGGAGATAGCGCACTCCCAACCAATCTGGCCTGCAATCACCAACAGCTTACACTTAATGTGTAAGCCATTGCCATGCGGCGGCGGCACTGCCACTTGCCAACGGCGGCGACGGCAGCAGCGACCGACTCAGAAGCGTGTGGGACGGAGGGGTGGCACGCTGCTGTGTGAAGATGGCCACTTGGCAGGGTGTCTCTCTCTCTCTCTCTCTCTCTCTCTCACACACACACACACCTCTAATCAGACAGTGGAAGTATAGCTTCACAACACATCACCAAGCTGAGATATCTCCAGAAGGTAACTGATTAGTTAGTCACCATGCTTTGTAACTGAGATATTCCCCGCTGCCTCTGTTAGCTGTGCATAAACCAGTCTTGTGGAGACTTATGCAGTGTGTCAAGAACAATCCTTCATGAGATGATTTATGCATGTGTGAAATCCTATCACTTATCAAGCCAAGAGAAGATGGTGTGTTTTCTGGTCTGTGCACCAGCTTTGTCGGAGCCCGTGAATGTCTCTGTTTTTTAAAAAGTGTGTCTTGCATGCAGTTTTGTGTGTTTGTCTGCGTGCCAAATGAGGGTCGTAAGGCCATGAGCGGAAAGCTGCCGCAAGCGAGCAAACAGTGCAAGAGAGTGCCAATCAAAGCCTGGGCAAGGAAAACACACAGATCCTCTGAAGAATGAAAGAGGAAGAGAGAGAGAGAGAGAGGAGGGGAAAGAGGGGAGGGTGGGAGAGAGGGAGTGCAAGATGGGGAGGGAAGAAAGTGTGGGCCTTGGAGACCCTCCAGTTGCCTGCCCACGGAGCAGACACATCGCAAAATCACCCACAATGCCGTGGTGCGGTGGATCATAGCCATCAACAAACACAGCAGCGAGAGAGCAAAGCGTTCAAGGCCTCGGGGGCCCCTTGTAAGGAGAGTGATAAAGCGTTGATTCATGGTCTGCCTAACATGTACACACACACACACACACACACACACACGCATGCATACAAAAGCACACACATATACACACTAACACACACACTCAGATGTGCATACACAGACGATGATTCAGATACACAAGCGAATGCGTGGACACACACACACGCGCACACACACACACACACACACAGAAACACAAGTGGGCATACACAAACACAGATCAGCAGGGGTCACCAACAGCTTCTCAGACATTAGCGCCTGATGTGCTGAGTGGAGTAGGGCACTTCAAACGCGCGCTCAGAAGCAGCCACAGAGACTCACTCAAGCCATTCCAGGCAGCCCCAGCACGCTCGAGTGGGGCGCTGGAGAGAGAGGGAGGGAGGGAGGGAGGGAGAGAGGGAGGAAGAAACGAGTGGAGGGAGCAGATTGCCTTTAGGGGAACCTGATGTGAAGTGGATCTCTTTCTTGCTCTCTCTCTTTCTCTTTTTTTTTTCTCTCGTATTCTGTCTTTCCCCTTCTCTCCCTCTCTCTTTGTCTCTTGCCTTTTTCTGTGTGCAGTGCAGAGCCTCCGAGAGTTTAGCCTCTATGTGTCTGTGTGGGGGAGGCAGCTGAGACTGGGTCGGGGGTCAGGCTGAGTGTAACTTCAGGATAAGCATCCGGTCGGTGGATTTGAACAGTTTAGTTTGTGAGTTATCCACCCCACAGCGTTTTGTTTTCTTCTTTTTTTTTCAACAAGAACAGTTACTGTAGATGCAAATAACAAGGAACACTGCATAATATATTTATTTATGGGAGCAACTCTCTTCATCATTTGGTTTATGTTGTGTTTGTTTTGAAGTAGTTTTATTTGTTTATATGACACAACTGTATCTTCTTTTGACCCTGAGTTATGCAGAACCTCTCTCATTAGTAGCTCAGTATGTAAATGTTTTGGGTTGGGAGGTTCCATAGACTAAAAATTGGATCATTTAAAGAAACGATTGCTCTTGTCTTGTTTCTGTTGCCGTTTCAGTTGAGATCCAAAGAGAATGGCGCACAAAGGCCTTGAGAGTCGACTTATTGTTTACGCTGGAAGAACAATGTGTTTGAATTACAGGTGCACAAACTTATCTGTTTCCTCTGTGAGTGGCACCTTTATTGACAGGAGATAACGTGGCTGCTTTGAAGCTGTGGGCCTTCTCTAAATGATGTGTGGAATAATGATCTGTTATGGGTTCTACTGGAGAGTAAACAAATAGTCATATTCTGTAGAGTCTTCTCCCCCTACTCATCCTCTTCACATTAGGATTAAAATATGCTAAAATAAGATTAGATCAACAAATCATTGCCCATGCTGAGGGGAATACATGAGGCTAGAGGAAGTGTAATTTTTGGTTGATTAAAAGTAAAAACTATAGATAAAATTTATAAGCACATAATCACACATGCATTCATTATTGTTACATTTTATTTTCCCAATACATTTGTTTGAAGGTAAAAACAGTTTAATATGCATCAATGTTATCGTGACACCGATACATTAAACGGTATCTTGCTGTACTGGTAATCGAAAGAACAAAACACTCATAGATTCACAAAACAACACTTTATGTTATCCTCGTTTTTTTAGTAGTTTGACAAAAAATAGCTGAAAGTAACTAAACATCATTAACCTGAAATAAGAAGTGAAAGTGTCTAAGATTTCAACCTAAAAGCTCAGTAGCATTGACTTTTGACGTACCCCTCTTCCTGGGGGCAAGGCCAACCTTCTCACCTAGGGTCTCCATCACCCCCTATTTAGCATCACACACATGTCCACAAACACACACACACACACACACTCACACAGATGCATGCAGGCGCACACACACAAATACACGCAAGGCAAACACACACACACTTTCCTCCCTCCTGGGGAGGACAGCATGTCTCTCTCCCCCCGGGCCACCTCCCTTCCACCTTTCCCGTGGGAGCTTGCAAAGCCAGGATAACCTTGAGACCTCAGCTGGTCTACTGCCAGAGACATTAAAGAACCCCCCCCCCCCCTCCCCCCCACACCCCCACCCCCTCTCTCTCTCCCCCTTCGCCCTCTCTCTCTCTCTCTCTCTCTCTCTCCACCATCACCCACCCCACAATTACCCGTGCATTATTCTATTTTTCCCTCTTTTCCATTTGCTGTTTTTTTCCCCTTCTCCCGCTTTTTTTTCACCCTAGTTGTGACTGGGAGAAGATTTTTTTCCTCTCTTTTCCATACTCCCTCCCTCTCTCCTCACCCCTTGTCTTGGAGGGCAGAGAAAAGAAACAGAAGAGAAACACCACGGTGGTGTTCACATGATCTCCTGTGCAGTGTCTATTATCAGTAGGAATTGTAGAGCTGCCAATTTCAATTTAGCCAGCCTATTATCAGACTTGAAATAAACGCCTAATTTGAAAAGTGGAAATCAAACTGTCTCTACGGGTGGGATGACTGACGTTGATTGCAAACTAACTATTCGGTGCCAGGCTGCACTTTGTGTGGCTTTTGTCTCTGGCTTCCTTTTTCTCCGCCGGCTTCACGGCTGTCATATTCCTTTAGTGTTGGAAAGGTCAAGTACGGCTGCCTGGAAGATCTAAGGCGCTGGAGGAGTTTCAGGCTCCCCGGGATAATAGCGACAATGCACCCCCGTTATTCTCCCCCGTTGTCCTCGCTGGAATGTGTTTAAACATTTGTTTGTTCATTTGAAGTTCTGGTACTCCACATCTAGCAGGAGTTGTTTTTTTTTAAGGGAAGGGGGTTGTCTTGTTTTTTGTCTTGTTTGTTTGTGTCGATAAAAATGCAAACAAGCACACATAAAAAAATGAGACTACTAAACTTTCATCAGATCATGCAGAATAAAGTATAATTCATGAAATAGGTTCATTCATTTATTTCCATATTTTTTACTATTGTTATTCTTAATATTATTATGATATCCATACAATTATGACATTTATTTTTTCAGTACTACATCAATCTCAGGAAACTATGATGGAATTATTTCATTTTTAATAACTTCATGTACCTACCTACCTTAATAACTTCATGTACCTACTGTATGGACCTACCTTCAGAGTATTTTTTTTAAATCATGATTTTTTTTGTATTATAAATCTGTTAAAGAAAACTCACAGCCTCTTCTTCTCTTCTACATGGGCTACGTTTCTACATTAGATAGTGCTGGGCTCTTGAGCACACTGGGCTGGCCGTCTTGGAGCCTTTCACATTTAAATCCATTTGAACAGAAGCTATCGCTGCATCTGCAAAGCTGACAGTGAGTTGGGTTTTGTTCTGCGCCCAGTAGTGACAAAAGGATGATATGCACTAATTCACCTCGCATTCCATCTCCCCCCCTACCAGAAAATCAATACATCTGTTGAGCCTCCGTCTTCTAAAACCCTAAAACTTACAGTGAACAGGAAAAAAGAATTCCTTTTACTGACAAAGAAAATAGTAAAGAAAATGCATAGTGATATTGATAGTAGAAATTAGAGATGTAAGACAGTAGTCTTCTTGAACTCCAAGACAAAGACCAAAGATATCAAGCTGGTAACATTTTTATTCAGCCTTGCTTTATTTTTCAGGTGTTTTTTTCAGGGCCAGTCCTAACACTTTGTTTCTATTGGTGTAAACATGAAAAGTTGCTGATAGTTGAGCGTATGAAATAGAAAAAAAAAGCTTTTTCACGTCCAGGAAACGCATTCAGCACGTCTCTGCCAAAAAAAAAAAACTTTTTGGAAGTTCCCATGACATCATAGGGCGTCTTTGAGTGGCTGGTCTGATGCTCTTTGTGGCCTATCCCATTCACGCTGTCTCTCACTCTCTCTCTCTCTCAGACACACACACAGACACAACACACACACACACACACACACACACCTATGACCTCATCGTTAGCGCTTTCTCTTCAGGTTTCACCTTACAGCCCCCAGTGTGTATGGTGTTGCCCCGGGTAGTCTTAGCACCCCTCACAGGCAGCTTTCCTACCCCACCCAGTCCAGTCTCATTGTCCTCCACTGAACATGACTACTGGCTTAAAGCTGAGAGTCAGCTTTCACTATTAGTAGGCTGGTGGCCATCGTGTCTCTCTCTGTGATGAAGGTCAATGAAACCAAATTGGTGTCTACTAAAAAAACCCTTTGACAGTTTCAGCTGAAGGGTTTTACCGAATAAACACATTTATTTCATGCTGATGTATTGTACTGTCCCTTTACTCTGCTGGACACTGTTGCACTTAAGCAGTGTACTCAAAACCACAGAAGCTTCTAGAATAAATGACAAGGCACAGGGCAACTTAAAAACACTCAAAGTAATACCAAATCAGTTCTGCAAAATATTTTAAACAACATATCTGTGCATCATAACTAGCAACATTTGTTACAAATTGTATTGTATTAAATTGTATTCTATGCAATAATTTGGTTTAGGGTGGGAAAAGAGTTTAACTTTTTACTTTCTTCCAACTG
This sequence comes from Limnothrissa miodon, assembly GCA_017657215.1. Classification (NCBI taxonomy): domain Eukaryota; kingdom Metazoa; phylum Chordata; class Actinopteri; order Clupeiformes; family Clupeidae; genus Limnothrissa; species Limnothrissa miodon. The sequence continues at coordinate 67,183 of JAGFZM010002127.1, read as the reverse complement.
ACCTTCCTCATTTAGGTTCATTAGAAAAAACAATCTACACTTTCTCCTCTGGCTTGGGTACACCTAAATGCAAACCACGATGGAAGCTTTGAACTGTTGTCATGGAACGATAGATTTAACATGTAAACATGCTTTCCATGAACTGGGGCAAAAAAACACAAAAATAAGCTCCTTTAAAGTCATAAGGTGAAGAGTTCAAGCAGGGGGATCGGTCCGTGTGACCCTCTCTGTCCACGGCCTGGAGCAAGTCACCTTAACCGGATTAAAGCAGGCCCTGACTTATCCACTGGGATAACAACATCTGCCAAATGGGCTGATTTAGCACCCACGGATAAGAGGGTTTCCCTCCCTATCTCCCAAAACGCTATCACAAACAGATCAGAGGAGACGCCTCCCCACAAAAAAACACTCCCCTTGGGTTTTCACTGGCCAAGTGTCCCTGTTTCTAGAGAGTGTGGAGAAGGATGGCAGTGGTGTTGCCAGATTAGTGCCCCTGACAGGGCATTGCTGTCCCTCATTAGGGCTCAAGCCTCTGCCTGGCCTGGAGACACGAGCCTGGCCACCCCCGGGCCCTGCCTGCCCACCGTGGCGGCGCTCATCTCCGCGGCCCCACAGTCACGCTTGGCAAGGAGCAGCGGAGTGCCGGTCAGACAGGATTTAGCGACTCAGTGGCCTATTAAATCAAGCAGGCCGCTGGGAGAGATTTGGAGGAGCTTACGGGGAAGAGAAGTACAACGGGGGTTGATTTTCCCACACATCGGCCAATTACTCCCCTGAGAAAGCTCGTAATCCATGTCCTCCGCTCATCCGTCCATGTGTGTGTGTGTGTGTGTGTGTGTGTGTGTATGTGGTGCGCCCATCTGCCAACCGGCTCACCCGCCTGCTCTACCCCTGCTCCCTCGCCCGCCTGTCTGTCTGTGTGTCCGAACAGCCTCCTCTGCCCCCCACTCCCGCCTAAGCCTTGCCCCGTCCTGGCAGCCTGGGAGGAGAGAGAGAAAGACCAAGAGGAAGATAAAGAGGGAAGGAAAAAGAAAGAGAGAGAGAGTAAGGGAGAAAGAGATAGAGAGAGAGGTCCCACTATTATTCCCCCTCACCATCTTTCCCTTCTCTTCCGTCTAAGTAACTTTAATTGTCCTGGGAAAGTCATGGTTGGCCCCCGGGCCACAAAGCAGCAGTTTGTAATGAGAGTTCCAGGAGGGGGGATTAGAGGCTGCCGTGGGCACGGGTGACGTGAGTGGCTGTGACGGAGCCAGTGTGTGATCTTCCTGTTGGATCTGCGCAGGCAGCGGCAGGACGCTTCTCAGCGCTTACACCGTCTTACAGATCAGACCCACCACCTCACCTCACCTCATCTCACCTTACCGCACCGCACATCACCAAACCCCACCTAAGGATTTGCAAAATACGTGTGTATAATTGTTGTAGGTAAAGCATGAACATGAACCATAAAAAAAAAATCCAGGTGTGTTGTCTTTAGTGAGCTACAGCAGGAGTGTAACGGCTTCTAGGCTTAGGCTAGAAGCTTAGGCTTCTATCTTCATATTTAGATAGAAAATGTTTTCTTTTACTATAGGTTATACTTTCATACTTTCAGATTTTAGTGGATAATATTGAATTTATTCACCATGATATACCAAAAAATGTCATAAATATAGATATCAAATATAGAGCATACTTTAATTATACTGAGCGTAATACTGCCTATTTCCAGCATCATCTATGATTATGAACCAAAGCTGTTATTACAAACCCACAAAACAATATTGATCAGAATCTATGTTTATTCGTAGATAACTGCACCACATGTCCAACCCCCAACCCCCCCCTCTTTCTCTCTCCTTCTCTCTCTCTCTCTTTACGTCTCTCAGCACTAGCTAGCCTGGAGGGCTGTGGAAAAGAGGGGAGTTCAGACGGCGGCTCACCCCAGCCGTGGCCTCTGGCTCTCTGGGCGGCCATGCAGGGGGCCTCTTGGCAGGCTCTTCCAGACTGGCGCTGGGCTCAGGAGGCTCATCCGCCTGCATTGCACTCATCAGGAGGAGCCGCATCGAGGATCAGAGCAGAGTTCAGACACCAGCGCTCCCTCCCTTTCTCCCTCCCTCTCCCTCTCTCTCTCCCCCCGCCCTCCCTCCTTTTCTCCCCCCGCTACCTCCACGCTTCCCGCACACACTGGGCCCCAGACTGCCTGAAGGGCCCCCCACGCACACCAGCAGGC
>JAGFZM010002127.1:30300-49971 GCA_017657215.1 Limnothrissa miodon | reverse complement strand
AACCCTGTGCTGGTCTGCATGACAATAACCAGGCACCATGGGCCTCTGATCTCTCTCTCTCTCTCTCTCTCTCTACACACACACACACACACACACATACACATCAGCAAGAGCTGGCCTCTGCCTCCTCTCTATGTGAATATGCGTGAAGGGACAGACAACACCCTGCTCTCTCTCTTGACCACCCCACCCCACTACACACACACGAACACCACACATTAGCAGAAGATGGCCTCTGCTGTGCCTCTATCTGAATATGTGTGAAGGGAAAGACCACACCCTGCTCTCCCACTCTCTCTCTCTCTCACACACACACACACACACACACACACACATAATCAGGGTCCGTTCAAATCAACTTCAGTGAAGCCTGCAGGATATCTCATATGTGCCTTAGGCAAGCACAAGATTAGGATATTTACAGAAAAATATGTTTATTGCCTTGTGGATGTCAGATAACAAGTGCACACATTCTCTCTCTCACACACACACACAGGCACACACACACACACAATATTTATAAAGTTTATGTAATATATATAATTTTACTAATGCATTATCTTCTTTCAAAACATCTCGTTTTAGTTTGAGTTTTACGGCAATCAGCCCTAGTTCAAACCATTCTGTGCCACTGCTACACTTGCCAATGCACTTGCTTTTTTTCTAGAACCAACACAATCACACCCTCTGTGTTTGTAAACAATTCCAATTCAAACACTCACAAGTGCAAAAAAACTCGCCTTCAAACACAAATTGCTGGTCCACACTCCCTATAATGGGGAGGTGGCCCTCGGCAGCAGGTCGTAAATCCCCTGCCCTGGCTGAGTGGCACGAGGGGCCAGTCTGAGGAGGTGTTAACGTGTTTCACACCTTGGGGCTAAAGGCTCCTCTAAGAAATGGTTTCCCTTCTTTCAGCACACACTTGAGTGGTAGCTACTACTGCCCTCACTGGGGAACAACCACAGGCCTCACACAGGAGGAGCAGAAAAATGCCCACTCATTTGAACAACTTACTTGCTCTGTGTGTGTGTGAGTGTGTGTGTGTGTGTGAGTGACAGTGAGTGAGAGAGAGAGAGGGAGAGAGATGCACACACACACACACACACACACACAAACACAGAGTATGAGAAGTAGATAGAGAGAGTACGCATTTACACATAAATGAGAAGCTAGCTTGCTATCACTGAAGTGCTTTCAAAGACACTGCTGCTTTCAGTCTCCTTATCACTGGTCTTTTGCTGTAAGTGTGGCTGTTGACTTAAGGCCAAAGACATGGAAATAAGAAGTAATCCAGGTGGGGTGGGGAGAGCATCATCTGTGTTAAAAACATTACGCAGCCAATGAACAGTTGCAGTTGCATCTAAGTCAAGACAAATAGAAACTCATTTGGAAAACATCATGTGGAAATAAATGTTCTGTGATGTTGGGGCTAAGACCAGACTGGTTTGCATCATGTATCAGAATTATTATTTTTATCCACAGAAATTGTTTCTACATCTGCAGGTGAAATCTTACTTTTCTACACAGGAACAGGAAATCATCTGAGAATTAAAAAGGAACATAATTGCCAATAGCTTGGACAGATTAGTCCTATCATCCAGACACATATGCAACACAGAGGCTTTTAAATATTCAAACAAGCTGCCATTTCAACAATTGAGATCTTCAAAATTTTGGGAACGCGATTTGCAATCCGGCTAATTAATGTGGATGAGCTTCTGTAACAGAATTGTTTTGGTTTCATTTGAAAAAGCAATAATCAACCTGCTTGAGTCTTAAAATAAATACAACAGGGACATTACAACTTGTAGCTTGTAGTGAAAGTTGTACTCAAAAAAACTTTTATGCAAAGAAAAAAAAAACAAATAGGTTCATTTGTGTGTATTGATTTAATGTAATATTTTGATACACTGGAGACCAAAGCAGGCAGGCTGTAGCAATAGTGACCGTCTTTTGGGGCGCTTTGATGAGAAGCTGACTTTGATGCAGCATCTCTTTGTACTTTAGCTACATTGTAAGCCAAATCCAGGCACATGAAGTGCCCACCAGACTTCATTCTGTTCCCAAATGTATCTTTGCATGAAAATGCTACAGACCATGCTATCCCAAAGCAAACATGTCCACTACACAGAAAACTTGTTCTGTCACAAAACACAGAGTGGCTTAGCGCTTGTGCTCAAACAAGCCTGGATGGACCACAAGACACTTACAAGGACTCCTCAAACAAATTTCCCTGCAAACAGTGTGCAGGAGAACACAGCACTGCGTCTTCATCAAAGACAAAGCCTGGCTACGGTTTTATTGTCACGGCCGTGTTGGAAGAAAAGAGCACCGTGTTGACGGACGGGATAGAGATGGCAAACAAGCACGAGCAGCTTGGCTTTTCTCCCACATCTGTGCTTCAGATCATAGCCAGTGAGCTAGCAGATTTGGGGGATTGGGGCCGCTCTTGAGTGGACTGGAGTTGCGCTTAAGGCCCGGGCAGCACAAAGCGATAAAAGGCCGTAATTAGCCTACTAGCAAACATCAAAACCCCCGAGCAGTAAAACCAAGCCACCAGGGTATCAGAGGGCCAGATTAGGTGTTGCTTTGGACAGCTAGATGGGTTTCGGTGAGTGTGTGTGTGTGTGTGTGTGTGTGTGTTCTACCCTCCCAACCCACCCACCCACCCCTCCCCCCATCCCTCCCCCCATCCCTCCCCCCATCTCTCCCCCCATCTTGTCCATTTCAGCTGTTGCAACTAATCCGAAGAGCTAAGAAACCCCGCCACACACACCTAACTCACCCCACCAAACCCCATCCCACACAGTCCTGCCCTAGCTCTTGCAAAAGGAGCCGTGCTATCTTAGAGTTAGCTGGTGCTCCCTGGCTGAACATTTCATCCACTTGTGAGGGCCTTGCATTTGGATGCTAATGTCAGTGCTGCTCTGCAAAGCCTTTTCCAATCTGAGCTAAATACCATCTGACCCAAACACATGGCTCGGTTCATCTGCCACATTTGGCCTTCAAGCTGAGGCAATAATTTGCCATCTACTTCCCTAAAATCAACACAATGACCTACATTCCCAAAAATCTCAAATAAAAAAAAATGATTCTTAAATAATCCAAACCGATCTTCCAAACTCACTCCATCTTCTGTATCACAACTACTGAACTACTGAGATTCAGGAAATGGGTTGAAGCTCTTGCTCATGTTTCTACCTAATGGCATGTTAATGCAAGCGTTTCTTAATTATACTATTAGGTTAATGATAGTTTACTGTGTTATCTTATACGGCACTTCCTCAAGTGTTTTGCCTTCCTTTGAAAATGAGGCCATTGTCTCTCCCCAGGTTCGTGCCAGGGTTATGGGTAATTGCTCTGCCTGCTTTACATTAGAATCAGGGCCAGCCCTGGTGCCAGATCACCTCCTGGAGAGGACACTGATAGGCCTCATTTGAGAATGCAAGGCTATATAGTGACATAGGCAATCGGATGCAGACCAACAGGCATTAGGTAGCTTTCAGAGGCTATTTGAGCCTATATTTATACAGTTTGTGTTTAATGTGAAATGTTTCGGATGCTTCAGAGGGTTTCTCAGCTCATTTCCCTCCGAGGGGGCTTTACACCACTTTGCTTCAGCATCTCTGTGCCTCCCTGTCTTTTAAGGGCAACCATCAGGTTTGAATGGTGCCAAATGATGACTTATGGCCAGTTCAGACTAAAGACTCAACTAGATTAAATCGTTTTGGAAAGAAGTTGGGGCAGTGTGAATCAAATCAGGTCTTGGCAGTTCCAACCCAAACATTTAACATGTCAAATCATAGTTTCAATATTTTCACCTCATAACTTTTTTGATGTCACCAGTGGAGATGTCAGACTTGACATGCAGAGAAAAGCTTTTCTGCTCGTTCCAATGAAACAGCAGTATCTGCCCAACTTCAGTCATAACAGATACTTACTAAGTTACAAACAGGAATGTAATTGTTTGGACAGTATAGCCATGTTTCTAAACATTGTGTCTTTGTTTGCTAACTGCTCATCTTGCTCATTTTTCTAGACATTATTATAAAAACCATGGTCCCATTGTAAGTTGCATTGATGTGAAGGCTTCAGTTTTTAGCATAAACGTTTCAGCAAGTTGCTAAAAGTAGTCAAGAGTGGCCTTGGTGAGTTTAGGAGAGGAACCACCTTAAATTGTATTTTCTTATTCACGTTGAAGCAGTGTAGGTATACAATTGCCTTGTGTCGTTCATGCCTTGCTAAACATTCAAATGGCTTAAATCCACTTCTGATAACCACTGTGGCTTTGTGCCTTGTCCATTGTACGATGCGTTGGATCAAGAGTGGATGACCAGATTTATACCTTGGTTTAGCTTGACTTTTCACATCCATAAAGACATGTACTCACTTGGAGTGTTCTAGAAAGTGAGCTGTCATTATGTTGAGCCACTTCTGTGCTAAAGGGGAGCCAAAGGGCTGGATGAGGAGCGTGGCTGAGGGGCCCTCTTGGCCAGTGGAAATTGGACATCTCCATTACCACACACTGACCCATCGTTCCTTAAGGGTAGAGATCGTAGGGAGGTAGGGAGCCCTCACTTTGAAACTGAAGCTAAGAAAGCCAATGGGGTTGTCAACAAAGGTCCTTTCTCCTCTGTGGACCATTGAAAAAATTCCCTCTCACACACTCATCCACTCACATCCACTCTCTCAACCCTCATCTCTCCTGTCCTCTCTCATCCCCTGCATCACCCCACCACCCCCATCAACACCCATAATACACTCACACTCAAACAGAACTGGGGCCTGGCCACATTAGCATCTGCAAAAAGCCCAGCCTATGAGCAAGCCTCAACCCCACACACTTTTACAGTCTATCAGCTCCAGTGCAGAAGGCCTATCGCTCTCCCTTAAGACCCACCTCTTTACATGTCTATGGGCCAACTCATTAGCTAAGTAGAATCCTCTCTTGGTTCCCTGTGCCTCCACTTTTTGTTCCACAGGTCGCCTTTGTCTGTCTTAAATGCTCCCACACAAGGCCCATTTTCTGGTTAATACATATTTACAGCCATGTAAGGGTTTTGTGGGGAGCCTGTAGTGTTATTTTGGCCGGCTTTCTTTCTGGGGACCATAAAGTCATTAACGTGTTGTTTAGTGGGGCAATTGTTAAGCCGTTTCTAAATTTTACTTTCGGAGCGATGAGTCGGCGGGCAGGAGAGTGGGCAGGTGGCCAGACAACACATGCCCTGGACTCCTGTGGAGGGTCGGCCTCCGCTGACCAGGAAGCCCTGACAGGAATTTATAGCTCTAAATTGAGCTGTTTCACTGTCTCCCTTCTCAGAGTCAGTTGAGTGACACTAATGTATTGACGTTAGATTTACATGTATATTCAGGCCTTTAGCAAAGGCCTTTATCCATGTTACTGTTTATAGTGTAGCAAGGGGGGACCCCACAGTGCAATCCAAATGAACATAGGCCAGTTATTCACAGTGTGAGCAGTGTCTTTCAAGAAATCAGTGCCCTTCAGAAATGAAAAAAGTACAGTATACCATGTATAGCAACAATTGATACTTCATCTAAAGCATATGACATATTGCTTAGTCACCAAAATTATATCATGATGATGCTGTCATCTCATGTAAATGATATCATGAAAATGTCATCTTATGTTTTTGTGGTTTAAACATGTATGTTTCAATGCTGTTTGTATGTGCCTCCTCAGTTTCAGCCCAATCAAAGGTTTTCTGCACCCATTTGTCTGACCTCTGCAACTGAAACCATTGTCAGCCTGCAATTAAATTGACTTGTTTTCTGTCACTGTTTCTCTTTCTTATACAGTAGAGGCATGGGTGAGGGGTCAGCTGACCAGCTCAGAGGGACTAAAGCCCACAGCTGTGTTAGCGCGTCAAAGGGGACGAGCAACGGACAAAAGGGAGGGAATCCCCTCACCGCCAAAAGACAAAAGACACGGACACAAGGCCCGCAAACACCATCCGATCATCCCCCTCTCGCCACAATGACAAGCCTTTGGAACAAGGGGGATAAGGGAGAAGGGGGGGGGGGGTGGGGTGTGGGGCTTGGAGCAAGATAAGCCTGGCTCTGCTCAGAGATTTGAGAACCACAAGCTGTTAATTCCACTCTGCTTAGCGCGCAATTAATTTCACTCTCAGACAGAGGCTGGCCAGGCCTTGAGCTATAATGAGTCCAGTGATTCTTAACCTCGGCTTATGCAGCGAGGAGCGGGAGAACGAGGAGGTGGAGGAGGTGGTGGTGAGGCAATGAGCTTTGAACAGATGCCAGCTCACAAAAGGGCCGAGTGATGAAGAGGCCAATGATGAGAACAAGTGCCCTGCTGAAGGGAGATATCAAAGGGGACACCATCAGTCACCTGAACAGCCCCAGGATACATGAGCGCTGGTGGAGAGGTACAAGCACTCTCTAATGATAGCAGGTGAACAGGCCATCACTATACAACTCCACAAAGATTGTACTGGTGTAGTTTATAGTAAGAATACAAATTGAATTGATCTTTGTAAACATTTTCCCAAGTGGACTATGTGGACATCTACTTTCCATGCCTCACACATTTTTATGTTTGTAGCAAATTCTTTGTCGACAAGCACTGAGGAGTTCCCCTGTGACTAAATCCAGATTTTGGAAGTGACAAATTTCTTTCTCCAAACAACGGACAATATAGCTAACCAGGCTGAAAACGATTCCCCTGCTGTTTTTTACACTGAAGTCAATGTGCCAGCAACTAAGTCCCCTGCAAGAGGCTTAGCCTGTAACAAAAGTATCCGAAGCCTTAAGAAAGTCCTACAGTGTTGTGTGTGTGTGTGTGTGTGTGTTTTAAGCGGGAGCCATTGGAGTACCTGCCGGTTTCTCACAAACAGCACAGGAACTCCACTTTTCCGGTGGGCTGCACAGGAGTTTCCGATTAGGTTCCTGGAGGCTTGCCATTCCCCCAGGCACCCTGCATCCTTTCTCCCTAATGGCCACCCCACAGGGCACCGTGCCCCATGGCCAGTGCCCTGCAGCCACGCTCACAGGCAAACAGGATATGGAGCAACCCACCCCACCCCACCACATTACCTCTGCCTGTGGCTGGCCACCTAAACAATCCCTCACAGCTACTGTGGACAACTTTCTTCCCTTTGCCAATTGTATCTTGTAGCAGTAGTATTTCATTTTGTTCTGTTTGTCAGACGCCCATTCACATCAACAAAAGAGGGCTCTGTTAGAAAAGCAAAAGAAATTTGTGTTGTATCAAGGCCAATTCATGTCAACGTATTCAGTTACTGATGGAGTCTTTTGGATGAAAGGTGAAATGTCTTCAAGCTCCAAAAAAGAAGTCAAGTTGCCTAAAACTGAATACCTTGACTGCCATGACCTGGATGAATGAGAATCTTCACAGACACAAGGCAAATTCATATTCCGACTGACAAATGTTTTCACAAAAGAAATGTTTCTTCATTCTTTATTCATGGTCTTTTATACATGACTTTTTAAATGCATTGAAGTAAACATACTCGTTCCCTCTCTTTTAAAGTGTCATAAAATAGTTAGGATAACAAGAAGTTATAAAGTCCCACAGTTTACTACATTAACTACATTCAGTTGTAATGGCTATGTTCATTGAAAAAGTGCTTTGGGTTGACCACACTCCAGAATCAAAAAAACATTACATACCAAAGGGCCATTGCGCTGTCAACACAAGGAAGTATTCTTGTTTTGTTTAGTGAAATATTTGGATGTTACTTGGCAGTTTTGTTACAATAAAGTTAAATATTATATCCTACCACAGCTCATGACACACCCTGCAATAACGGTCAGGACTTGCTGCCCTAACTCAGGGTGTATGAAGGGTCTTTGAAGACCTACAGTCCAGTCAATACTTATGACTAATGCTCCAGAACAAATCAATTTGCTTCTGTGGGTCAAAGATAAGACTGTGGGTTTGGTGCCCGGCGATGCATGTGACCCTGACACCATCCATCTCTGTCCCCGTGTCTTTTAGCCTATCTCGCTTATATCTCGATCACACTCACCCCACCATCACAAAGGGACAGATGCTGCCATCGGCACTCTCTTTCAGAGGCCAGTGGGGCTCAAGGCCCTGGAATACATAGCCCACTCCTCTCCCCCCAGCCCCAACTCCAGCCCCGGCCACTGACACAGCCCCACTACACAGGACACATTGTGCCGTTTTAGGACCTAAGAGAAATCAAAGATGTCAGTGACCTTAAGGATAATCCAGAGATGAGTAATGAGCACGGTCAGCCATCTTCAATGTGCCTTGAAGGCACAGGTTTTTTTTTTTTACTCCATTTAGGTCCCCTACCTTTTAGTATAAGTTTTTAGTTGAAAAAAACTGAAAGATTGTATGTCATATTAAGTGTCACCTGAAGAGAAACTTTTTTGGTCAATTGAAGTGGAGGATGTAATGTATGGTGGTTGTTTTCCTAACCACTGTAGACAATTCATATCATCCACATATTATTCACTCTCTCTCTCTCTCTCTCTCTCTCTCTCTCTCTCTCTCTCACACACACACACACACACACACACACTTTCTGACACTGAGCTTTACTCTTCAGCCAGTCTTTCCTGTTGGCTGTTTCCTGTGGCATTCAGAAGGCCTAAGCAGGCCAGGGAGTGCATTAGCAAATGTATTTCAAATGGGGCTCTGCTCGAGGGCCCACCACAAGTGGCCAGGCAGGTCAAAGGCTAGCGTGGCTAGAGGTGGCCTGGTTCATTTGCATTGAGAGCCTGAGCCTCCCAGCTTCATTTGGGCCAGGTGGAGGCTAATTGTTTTATGATGGCAGGGGTCCATCAGGTGGGTGTGTGTGAGGAACACCTGCATGCGTGCCTTTACATAGGGATTCACACAGGTGCACGCACACACACACACACACACACACACACACACAGAGAGGCTAGAACACAGAGACACTAAGTACACATAAATACCCTTAGAACAGAAGGTAGAGGCTGACGGCATGAAGCCAGAGTCCTGCAGGGTCATTCACAATTAGATTTGATGTTAGTAATTATGCTGCCAGCATGGGCCTAGAGTCATAAACAACACTGCTGGGATGACTGGGCCTGTCTGTCAACCTGACCACCTAATTGTTAAAACATTTCCACCTACTAAGCTTTGAGGACAATTTCATCAGGGACTACAACAGATATAGAAAAAAGTATATATATTTTTGTGAATAGTCGTGGGGTGGAAGGTAAGACAGCAAGACAAACAGAAACAGTGCTGCAATGTTCATGATCTTTAGAAACACTTAGAGGAACACATCTTTTTTAACACAATTTCTCATAAAAAAAGGAAGTACCATAATTCATATGATATCCAGATGCACACAATCTGTTCTCAATCTGCCTCATTCTGGCATAAAAGGACCAATATGGTCCTAAAATAGCAACAATAAAGCCGTGGAATCGAAGATGAGCAAACCTAAAGGGACTCGTTGACCAAATCTAATGGGACTCGTTATATTTTTGACCAGTCTGGTTCATTCCTGCATGTGGTCAGTGGTCATATGCGGGCCTGGTCATACCAGTGGTCAGCATGGATAATCTGCCGCCCTCCATCATCCTGAAGGCTGTGTCCAATTGCATTGTCCGATGCAGCAGGTAACCCTGAGCGCTGCAGGCACCTCTCCGGCCAGCGCACCCCATTGGCTGAGAGCTAGTGACCAGGCCATGGGTCAGTGGCCTGTCCGGACATAGGCTGTGCTGCTGGCCTGCTCGGCCTACGCTGTCCAAAGGGATGATTAATGTCGGGACAGCCTCTTTAAGTCATTGGCCTCCCCATCTGAAACCCTGGGTCTGACTGCAGGGCCTGGCCTATGCAACAACAAGGCCTTTGTCATATGCCATTCCTCATTCTCCAGCACTCTGCACAATATGGCATTGCTTGCTTCTCGTCCTATAATTAGTTTCCCTTGAACTTTCTAGTCTATATTTTCCCAATTGAGCTCATTTACTCAAAAAAAGAACTGCAGTGAAATTGCTAAATCATATTTGTTGAGTCTGTTATGAAGTATTGCACCAGACACAGAAACAAGTTGGCTTGTGTTTGGACATTGTATTTTCATCTGGGTTGTTAAAAGAAAAGTTGCGGTCTCTAAAGACGAAATGTGTGGCCTAAATTAGACACGAACATCGTCTCTTTTTCATCCTGCTGAGAACAGTTAATCTAAAGCCAAACCACCAAACTCCATCCATGGCGTTGAGACACTTCAGAGGCAGGTTCGAACCAGGGAGAGCGGCTGGTAGTCCAAGATGGGCAAATGCTCTAATTGCCCTGAAGGCTCATGCGTTCTTGTTAGCCTATTGTGAACAGATGGATTTTCTCTCGTTTTCTTTTTCATCTGGGATGTAGATGCTATGGCAGTATGCGTGCCGCAAAAAAAGAGCCCTTTTTTAAATTATCTCACATGGAACCCAAATCAAAGGGGACATTATGTTCTCCAGGACATCGCCTGACTCACTTTAACCTCATCTGCCCCGCTAAAAAATAACGAAAATAACATAAAGGGCAATTTTGTTGGCGTAACCTACATAAATAAAATACGGGCAGAAGTCACGAAGAATAAGATTTCGGGAGAGCGGATAAGTCATAGAAATTAATGCAGTTACTGTTAAATTTGTTAATGTTGGAGGAAATCACTGCTCACAGTCGTTTGAGCTGGAGCTGGATGAGGGTGTTAACACACACACACACACACACACACACACACACACAAGCGCCCTGATGCAGAAAGGCATGCCAGCTGCCCCTATGCGTGGGTGGACTGTTTGTCTACAGTGGCCCTGTGCAGATACGCCATGAAGCCTTTTCGGCCTTTCAGCTAATTGTCCGGGGGCTGCCTTCTGATTCATTGACAGTCCCAGTGATATACTGCTGTGCATTGTGCTTCTGGGCCTATTGTGCATTGCGGTAAATAAACCCCCACCTCCGTGCGTGTCTTCCAAAAATCTCCCCTGGTCAGAAGAAAGGGTCAGAGGCTGGTTGTAGTGCCCGGGGAAGGCGCCCTCTGGCAGGATGGTGCCGAGGGAGTTAGGGGTGCCTTTTAACCCTTCCTTGGCAACGTCCTGCTGCTAGAAATTTGTCGTGTCAGCGGTGTCTCTTTCTGCAAGTGTCAGGCGTGGGCCCCTGATGAGAGATTTGTTGATATGATAACTCGATTAGGCCTCAGGATGGATGACACGGTGGAGGCCGGCCAGAGGCAGCAGCACACAGGGAGGCCCTGAGCTCACTGCTTAACCTCTCCTCAGGATACCACAACCCTACCTGCCAAAGCATCTTGTCCACTTGGGCCCAAACAAATCAGTGCCATTTAATTCAGGCTCCTTATCAGTGGCTAACAAATACCCAGAGCTATGGCATCATCACGCAAGACAAAAACATTTAAATCTTCCTGAGTATTTTTTGTCGTGAGGTAAAAATGTCTTAGCTATAAATACAGCACTGGTACCTAAGGAGCAAGAATCAATTTTTTTTTCCAAAAAATATCTATAAACTCAAAGTTGAGGCAAACTTACCAAACTCGTGCTCTAAATGACCTGCATCCACCCTTAGCCTAACATAATGCTTCCCACCAATGGCTTGCTTTGGAGAGGCACGGACAATATAAAGGACAACAAAAAAGAGAAAAACGTTTAATTAGTTTGAAACCATCAAAGGAGTCCCCCACTCGCAACTGCTATAAAGGCAATAGGGTGTTTTTGATCCCAGGTAGGGTTTTGCAGCGGCATTACTGCATAAGACGAGGTGGATCGAGTCCTGAACATTCTCCACCTCTATTTGCCTACTCTGAGAAAATCTGGCCTGCCTCCATGTGTAGGCAGGCCCTGGCTGCCGCCTGCCTGATCCCGCTCATTAAGTTCATGACTGGAGGTGGATTTATATCAAACGCACTGATCCCTGTATGAGAAAGCAGCGGGAGATCCTCTGGATGCACACAGGTGTTGATGGGTCAATTTACAAGCCCCTGGAGCGTTAATTAGCGCATCCGTTGCGTGTTAATAACGAGGCGTTCCCTCACGAACTATCCACGCTCGGCTCACCTCTCAGGACCCACCCCCTCCTCTGTGAAGGGGTCTTCCATGACGTCACCAGCCTGAGAGTTGTGATTTGTCTTTCTCTGTTTTGAAACGATTGGATGGTGGAAGAGGAGGATTTACTGGGTCTGAGGGCTTGTGTTTTTCATGTCTGAAGAAGCAGTGAGATTCCTTCAAAGGAGGGGAGTGTGTTTGCTGTGTTGCCGGCACGGTGGTGAGGACTGTGTCGTTCCCACGCGGCTGCATACCACACTGACCTGTTTGGCATTCCCCAGAGGCCTGGGCCTGACAGGCTCTCATTTAACACTTGCCGTGCACACACACGCACACACATGTGGCAGGATGCACAACACAGGGCTCACAGTGAGACACACATGCATTCATACACAGACACACACACACACACACACACACACACACATACCATCACCTTCCACCTCCCGCCTGGCAGACACACGCACACAATTTCTCACACAGACATCAAGTTGACCCTTCAGGTCTCGTCAGACCATGTCAGACACACACACACATACACTCTCGCACACACAGACACACACACACACACACACACACGTATTCACACAGGGCCGCTGTGGCCCAGACAGGAAGCAGGCCATGTGTATCATATTAGGGATGGCCCAAACCAGCCCCTCTGTGCTAGTAGATAAACAGCTGGCCCTGGGCACCAGCACCCCCACCCCTCCGCCCTCCCCCTGATGGGGATTTCACACGGCCGAAGAAGGGAGGAGGCCATGGGGGATGTGCACTCACAGGTGGATATGCACTCACAGGACTGGCCACGCTCACAAAGCCTGTTGTTGTGCAGGCGAGCCAGTCTGGGGAACTCATTCAGTCAGCATGAGCCTCATGCACTCACTCACTGGGCCACTGGTCAGGTTAGTGAATACCTGCCTCTATGCTTGAAGCATGCAGTAAACCTACAAGCCCTGATCAAATTGCCGAAGGTTGAAAGGTTGTGAGTGTTTCTGTCAAGGTGCTAAATTAGCAAATTGATAGTTGTGTGTGATTGCAGCTGTGTCACCCATCTCTCTAATATCCCACTAGTGTGACTGGGTTCTGTTGTGCTCTCAGTGTGCCTACGTCAGAACACAAAGACTGTGCACTATGGCTGGAGTTATCAGCCAGACCAGCTGTTGTCCACTGGCAGTCATGGGAAGACTGAACGCTAGACGAAAGAAGAACGAGAAGACCATCATGGGGACACTGCTGGGCTTCGAGCGTTAAGACAGCCATTTTACCTTGTGGCAAAGGCTAACCTGTGTTTGTGTGTGTGTGTGTGTGTGTGTGTTTGTGTGAGTGTACAGTATGCTCCATCAGACAGCTGCACGTCCACATTACATTTAGTTACCAAAAATGGAGCCTTAATAAATATCATCATGCCAATAGATTTCAGATATGCCCAGAGACATGATGCAAAAAAAGATATATGCATAGCAAAAATACTTTTTTTCTCACAATCAAAAGCACAGCTGAAACACCATTTGTAGCGCACATAGTTGCCAACCCCATGTGTAACACAGGCACATTTGAAAAGCTACCCAAAAATTCACTTCAAAAATTCATCGTCTGCCATGGTCTGTTCCCTTGCTTCGCCAGGAGGCACATTCTCAACCGCACCGAGTCAGGGAAAACAGCTTTAGAGCGTTTTCATTCGGAATTTGTCATGGGTTGCAAGGAGCACAGAGCAAGATTTGGTGCAACAGCGCACGCAAAGAGCGAAAAGGACAAAATCAGCGATTTCAAAGGAGCCATACTGCTGAAGTGGTAATGATCTGTTGGAGGTAACCAAAACGGCGTGGGCCATATCGTTTATCAAAGTGTCGTCAGAAGTGGCCTGGCTTGTATCATGTTTTTCACATGGAAAAATAATGGAAATGCAACAGCACAACTAAATGAGTCACAGACAACAGCGGACAGATCTCAGTTCAGTAGCCTCGAGGACGCACACATAAAAAAAGCCCACCAACAATAGACCTTGTGCGTGATTCTGATGACAGTCAGCTGTCAGCATGGCCTTAGTCGAAGTCAAGCTTGCAAGTAGAAGAGCGAAGGCCTTTGTGTATTTTATGCTAAAGAGAGAAACTAAAATAAGTATGCAAAATGCAAGATATTTTAAAAAGCCCACTAGAAATGACTTTAAATACTTCACATTTGTATGTGTTTAAATGACTTTGTCTCAACTGAAGTTAGTTTCAAATGAACCACTGAAAATGTATGTTATTTTCCTGCACTGCAAAAAAGCCCCCAAATTATAAGCAAATCCTGAAGCAGGATCTTTTGCATTGTGCTTCATGCATGCCCAGAGCGGTAAGGTCAGACAAGTAGGGACTTGTCCGGACGTGGACCGGTGCCCTCTATTGTCTGACCAGCTTCTTTCCCAGCAGTGGAGTTCAATACAATCTGTCCAGAGTCACCCACTCGCTGTCAAGAGAAGGGATGACCCAGAGATGGGAGAGAAGAGGGGGCTGGATTATTATCTGTGGGTAGGGGATGGTGTGTGTGTGTGTGTGTGTTTGTCTGTTTCGGTGTGTGTGTGTCTCTGTGTGTGTCTGTGTGTGTATTTGTGTGTGTTACTTACAAGTGTGTAGGTGGACATTTAGGCATGGCTTGGGGTTGGGGCGGGGGGGTCTCCTAGTGAATTAGTTCAAAAGCCTCAGGTCACTAAAAAGGCCGAAGCCCCACATGTAAATTTGGGGTTGGGGCAGCAGGGAGTGTTAGAGGCTGTGCAGTAGGGCCCCAGCAGGTACTCCTGGGCGGGGGGTCCCCCTCTGTGCTCCTGCCCCAAACAGGCAGACAGAAGGTGGCCCGCAGACAGAGGAGCATCTGGCCCCACGCACATTCCTGCTCCAATGCCACTGCTCAGGAGGGGAGGAGGGGGGAGGGCAGACGGGCTCCCTCAAGCAACCCATTTGGTTGTTTTGATGGCAAAACCACAGAGGGTCGATTTCAAAGCCTGCCAGCCTCACAGACAATCAAAGGCCCATGTTGGCAATACATCATGGAAAACAAACATAATTTCCTTTTTTGAAATAATTACCTCACACGAAACCAAAAAAAAAAAGTCTCCTGAGCAAGAACCCTTTCAAAGACTCAATAAGAGTTTACACATTTGTTTTGGTGTGTTACAGTGCAGGTTGCAAATGGGTTTAGCAGCAGTCACAGACACTGATGCCAGATCAGTGCATGACAACTGTGCTGGCGCAGGCTGCTGCCCAGGAGCCTGTGGTCAGCACTGCGTGGAGGCCACCTGCTTTGTGTGCCACGGCCCAGGACATGTGTTTCCCTTTGTGCCTCCCCCCTGGGTGCCCTGTCTATGGGCGTAAGTCGCTAGGACCCCCTCACCTCCGGGAGTGTGTAAGGAGTGTGTGTGTGTGTGTGTGTTGTGTGCTGTATGAGGAGTGTGTGCTTGTGTATGTGCATGTGAGTGAGTGTGAGTGACAACACACAGCTGGGGGGCAGGGGGTGCAGGCAAGAGAGGTGTGTGTGTGTGTGGGTGGGTGCGTATGGGGGGGCTTTTTTAAGGCCTTCAGCAGATGAGCAAGGGAGGAGCCCAAATGATTGACTCCTGGAGGGAGAGGCGGGTTGGGCTGTTAGTTTTCAGGGCCAGTCGCAAAAGGCCTAGGGCACACCTGTACATGCATGCATGGCTGTGTGTGTGTGTGTGTGTGTGTGTGTGTGTGTGTGTGTGTGTGTGTGCGCGTGTTTGCATGTGCATGTCCACGTGCATCTGTTGGTGTGTGTGTGTGTGTGTGTGTGTGTGTGTGTGTGTGTTTGCATTTACCCCCAATTACCCTGATGAGGGAAGGTCAGGCCTTTAGGTGGTAATGAGAAGCCCCGAGGAAGGGCTGGTTATATTTTACAGCCCTGTCTCTCTTGTTCCGGGGGCCTAATTGCAGCCACCGCCCCTCAGATGCCTTGCTGACATTATAAGTGTGTGTGTGTGTGTGTGTGTGTGTGTGTGTGTGTGTGTGTGTGTGATGGTAAATTACAGCAATTGACAGCAAACTCAGCCAATGCTGCAGCTGACAGACTGGGAAACGAACACAGCTAAGAGCCACGTTAGCACTAGCACCGCTAACAGCACCCACTAGCACCGCTAACCCAACCCCTGATCTTGTACGTCCAGTGTAGATAACAGGCCCCTAGCACACGTGGCCCTGGCGGGGAGTGGAGGCTAGCTGCAGGTCTGCGATTCATCCCACACACGCTGTTAGCCATGACAGCGCAGTATTAGCTTTTCTATATCAGTCCTGGGTGGACTCCCAACACTTTACACACCCTCACACACACTCATGGATGCACACACACACATGCTCACACACACACATACGGTAGATGCATTCAGTCACATACGTGTATGCTAACACACACACACACACAAACACACACACACATATGGACATAAACACACACACACATACACTTATGCTGACACACACATACACTCCCAAGTGTCCATCACACATCTGTCCAGAAAGCTCCTTTTCCCTCCATGTTAGCATAAAGGAGTAAAAGACAAAAAAGAAAGAAATATGGGTCTGGGGAGTGTAAATGTGTGTGTGTGTGCGTGCGAGTGGTGGGGGGTGTGGGGGTGTTAGGGGGGGTGTGGGAGGCGTGTGGAGGGCGGCGAGCAGGCCCGGTGGGAAGTGTTTTGGTTTGGACTAAACCAAATAAACAGTGGCCCTCGGCAGCGGCAGCAGCTGCGGTTCCTCTCCCTGGCTGACCCCGAGCTCGTCCCACCTCGCGGGGCCCGCCGGGATTATAGGGTGGGCCGCCAGGGCTGCGGAGGCAGCGCTGCTTATTGTCAGACAGAGGCCCCCTTTCCCACGGCTCGAGCCTGGCGCGGGCGCAGCTCAGCGCAGGACAGGGTGGGGAGGAGGCGGGGGGGCAGCCCCCATTTGCAAAGTGTCGAAATGTTACACTGCCCTGTCCTAACACAGAGGATGTTAGTGTGTGTGTGTATGTGTGTGTGTGTTATAGTCTTAATCTTTGGTAGTTTGGGTCATGTGCAAAAAATGTGTGTGCATGGTTTACAGCTTTGTGGACTCCATAAGAAAAAAGCTAATTTGCAAAACACACACCAGTGTCTAGTATAATTGGAAGTCTCTTCATTTGGAGACGTAGCTGCCATACCCTTAGAACACCCAATGTGCAGATTATTTTGGTCCCATGTAAAACTCCTTTAATCTATATTTGGATTGTATTGTGGTACAACGTCCTTGTGTCAATCCAAATAAAGAAGTAAAATGTGTGTGTGTATGTGTGCACTGCCGTTTCCGAAACTGGTTCTTCTGCTAATACAAATCAGATGAAGGAACGGCCTCAAATGTGCAAAAGTTGAGAGAACAATGTTCATCTCCAAAGTTCTGGCGGCTGCTCAGTGTTTCTCTGGGTCGGTCTGGGCAGTATCCGTGCGTTCACACGACATATTTACGATGTACGTGGCGCGTTGAAGTATTTGCACTGCTGGCACAAGCCAACATCTAATCATGATGAGAGTAAATCACACATAGGCTTCCAAAAAAGGGGATGTGTGGCCGTATTCAGAGACAAGATTTCCATCACACACACACATGCAGACTAGAACATGTGAGAACACACACACACATATACATACTCACTCTCACACTCACACACACACATACACAAACACACATGTGCCCTCAGACAAACTCCCACATGAACAATGTCATAGTATACAAACACCCTCTCCCACACAGAGACATAAGCACACTCTCCCACACACACACACACACACACACACACACAGTGTCATGGCACACGCGCATGCTTTTCCATGACGACGGCCTCCCTTCCTCTCTGCTTCTCTTCAGCTGTCTGTCTAATTAGAGTTGATTTAAGAGGGGGTGCAGTGGTTTCTCTGTTTGTGTGTGTGTTAAAAGGTTCATTTCAGAGGTTACCTTCCACTGGCCAATGAAATACAGTTGTCTTCCAGGATTTTCCTCTCAATAAAAGAAAAAGATTTTTCTTCTTTTTTATTCTCTCTCTCTCTCTCTCTCTCTCTCTCTCTCTCTCTGTCTCACTTTCTCATTAATAGTCGGACTGTAAGTATTTATTAGTTTCTAGACTCCACTGAAAGGCAGTTTCAACTCGTTCACACATAAGTCATGTGCCTAGACAGGAGCTCCGTGCTGAGCGGGCGATCTACTGACTAGAGGCCATTATTTGGAGCTCAGGCTACGGGGGCATCTGTTCCCCCCCAGACCCCAGAGCCACAGAGCCAGTCTCCTCAACAAGTGGACAGATGGGGACAGGGGGACTCCTGGGCAGGTAGTCATCCCCAGAATGCGGAGGCGGTTCAGGGGACACCAGAGGGGGCGAGTGGCGCACAAGTGACTCCCACCCACACCCACAGAGAGGGGGCGGATGAGGGGAGGAGGTGGGTGGAGGTATTGTCCCCCCACAATGCCCCTCCCTCAGCCTCCTACACTCATCCACCCACACACACACACACACACATTAAACCAACTCCCCCTTCTTCTCCTCCAGGGCCTATACTGCTGTGCTGAGTCGGCACATCCTTCTACCCACACACAAACACACTCACACACCCACGCACACACCCATACGCCCACACTCTCACACACCCACACACACACTACCACCTGCAGGCCCACAGCCAGACTTAGATGTCACAGCTGAAGAATGCTAGCCCCAATTGTTTTGACTGGAAAATCCCATAGGTAGCAGACCAGGCCACTAAAGCACAGCAGAAGGCCAAGCTACCTTTTCAACCTCTCTGAGCATCCATGCGGAGAGGAGGATAAAAAAGGGAAAACATTGACAGTTGGAAATCCAGCGACTGTTCCCCACCCTAAACGCAGTCAGGCCTCAAAAATCTATCTCATATTTATATATAAAAAGCAGATAGGGATGGAAAAAGTTACTGTGGGAACTTGCTGAAGTGTGATTAACAGGAGGCTGCTACCGCATTGCTAAAAAGAAATTACTAACATTAACACACACTTTGGGGCCTCCCTGGCAACAACCAACACACAATTCTACACACACACACACACACACACACACACAATGCTCCTCTGACTGAGCTCAATTTCCTGCCTGTAAAAAAAATCCAAGCAGCACGTCTGACATCGTGCCACGGCAGCCCACAAAACCCAGTAACCCCTCCACCAGCAGCACCACCAGCACCTCCACCCTTCTATGGCTGGTGCAGCAGGGAGGGCAGGAGCCAGCACTGAGAGCAAAGACTCGTCTGCGGTGGCTGAGCCAGCCAGCCAGCCAGTGAGTGAGCAAGCGAGCGAGCAGAGCAGAGCAGAGCGGGCGGGCGTGCAGGCAGGCAGGCAAGGGCAGAGCGCCGGGCACTAAATCTGGACCAGAGTGGCCTGTCATCACCCCGCAGCCATGCTACTTGCTATGTCCAAATTACACATCCACCCCACAAGCAGCCAATTACAGGGGTGCGAGAGGGCTGGGAGCGACGCCTCCCAATGATTGGCACATCGGGAGCGCTGGCTCTCAGGAGATGCACTTGGCACTTTTGCACGCTTTTTCACTTTTTTAGGTGTGTGTGTGTGTGTGTGTGTGTGTGTGTGTGTGTGTGTGTGTGTG
>JAGFZM010002127.1:4603-30290 GCA_017657215.1 Limnothrissa miodon | reverse complement strand
TGTGTGTGTGTGTGTGTGTGTGTGTGTGTGTGTGTGTGTGTGTGTGTTTTCGAAAGCTCTGCACCGAGGAACACCCTCTATGTGCTGGTCTTCTCCCAAACCCCCATTTAGAGTAATTACGTTCACACACAGTGATTCAGACTGGGTCCAAACAGCCAGTGGATTGTTTGAGAGCTTTCTGGGAAGAGAGAGAGAAAGGGAAAGAGAAAGAGAGAGAGTGAAAGGAGAGAAAGAAGGACGAGAGAAGGGAAGGAGGGATCAGGGGAAGTTAGACAGAGAGTGGAGCGAGAGTGAGTGGGGGAAACCAAGAGGAGAAAGGAAGGATTGAAGAGAGAGAGACAGTTAAAGAAAGAGAGAGAGAGAGAGAGTGAGAGAGCTGCCGAGGCCCTGATGGCGCGACAGACAGTGTCATTACGTGGGCGCTCCATGGGAACAGCACCTAGCCACACGCTACGCCAGCCCAGACGGCCTGAGACATGTCAGGGGCGCCCACGCGTGACACACACACACACACACATTCTCCCCCTTCTCACACACATACACACATACATAGAAAAACACTACCTCTCTCTCTTAAACACACACACACGCACACACACACACTTCTACACCCTCTCACGCACGCTCGTCGCTCGTCACAGGAGCGAGGCGAGGTGACAATCTTCACCCGGATGAGTGCCTCCTCCACCAGCACGCCACATGCCGTACGTCGCCTGTCACGCTGTCACGCCAGCCCAGGCTCCTCACGCTCCCTCTCTCCTTCTCTCTCTCCCTCTCTCTCTCCCTCCGGCTCCCCTCCCCTTCTGTCAGGCGTGAGATGGGTCTCTGCCCAACTGCCTGCCTCTCTCTCTCACACACACACACACACACACACACACACACACACACAGACACACACAGACACACAGTCATGTTCATAGACTCACAATCACACACACACACACACACACACACACACACACACACCACACAAACACACACAGGCAGGCGCTGGGATAGGGAGCTGTGTCCAAGCCACATCTAGGGGTGCATGGTTAGGCAGCCTGTAATGGGAGCCTCTAAATCATGCACTTGGAGCCGTCTGTGCTAATGCACTGGGAGTACAACCGCTTGGAAAGCAGCTCTCTCTCCTCAGCACCATCCCACAACACTGTGAAACACTACACTATTCCAAGCTCTCGCACACACACAGACACACACACACACACACATTTGCAGGCAAATGCATACAAAGGTCCATACACACACATTCACAAAACACATTCACATAGCCCCTAATCCGGGTCTGACAGGGCAAAAGAGTTTTTTTTTCTTGGATGATGCGACAGAGGGCTTTAAATTCAATCATTGAGCGACTGCAGTCATTTTTTACATTTTAATGGCTGCATTCATATGCAGCCAAATAAACGTGTGCCGAGCCAAGGCACAGAGCAGCACCCGGCCTCAGATTGTCGCCGAGCTCCCAGCATGCATCTGATGTAGCGCTGCACCTCGTTATAGCACCATTATCTTCCCTCAAGCTTCGTGCAAGACTGTCAAACTGGCAGTGTGCCACAAACACGCTCACATGATCACGTTACTGTATGTGAAACTGAGTGAGGGCACCTGGATGCTCCAATGTGTGTGTGTGTGTGTGTGTAAAATAAGTCATCTCATAAGTCATCATAAGTCATAAGGCCATCTGCATTAAAGGAGCAGTTCAAATGTGCTCTGCATGTGTTCTATATGTATGCTTCAATGGGAACAGAAAAGACAGGCTGTAACATATCAATGTGCCATCTCCAGCACTCTTACACACTGACTGGTCAGGAGAAACTAGTCCATATTTTGGACCATCACCTTTACAAAGTTTTTGGGTGTGAATGGTGCTAAATATAGAGACTCCTTCATACAATCCATTCCCTCCAAGTCCTTTTTGTGTATTCTTTGAATATCCTTGTGTTTTTGCCTTGATCAAATGAATGGCTGTGTATTGTTTAATCCTGAAAGCACCGTTGCTGTCACCCAGGCCCTGGGCGTGATCTCTGGCCGAGGCCAAACCGGGGCCCTGGAGCGTTGTGACAAACGGGATTATCCCCATGTCGACAAGCTGCACCCCCCCCACCCCACCCCACCCCTCCCCTCCTCTCCTCCTCTCCTCTGTCCCTCTCCCCTCTCAGGGTCGGGGCTCTACTGCTGCCGCTGCTGCCTGGGCCCCCACTGGCTGTGGCTGACAATCTCAGCCTCACAGAGGCACTAATCCATCACGTCCTGTCAAGGCGCCCCGGCCTCTCTGCCCCCACGTGGGCCGACATTAGCCTAATCCACTGGGGCCTGTTGCCGCCGCCACCACCACCACCTCACCGCTACCACTATACAGCCACCTCTGCTGCCCATGTGAATGGACACCCCCAGCCGAGCTGTGGGCCTGCCCCTGCTTGCCCTCCACATCTGAGTCAACATGGGCCCGCAGGGGTCAGTCAGAGCAACAAGACAACCACCCCCCAGCCCCAAACACAAGTACCTCTGCTCTGCAGCCTAAAGCAGCCAATCTCCACCGAGCTCCTCCACCATCACTCTGGGATCTCATTAGCTGCTGTTGGGGCCTAGGCCACGCCACCACACTCCTGCCTGCTGGCCCCTAATCCACAGGGCAAATACAGTAACCCCGGCAGGGGCCCCAGGGCCCGCTGTGTCCTGGAGGGTCCTTGGAGAGGCCTTGAGAGGAGAGCTCTTGTGTGCAATACAGTAAAGAGCTGCAGGCCTCTTAGACTAAAGGCTTCTAAAGGATCTCTGGGTGCATTTCAAGAGCGCCCTGAACAAGTAGGATCTGACGATGCTTTGATGAACAGAGATGGGATGACGGAGGTTGTCAAGCACAACCTCCGTCATCCCAGCTCAACCTCTCAGTATAGAAGTCCCAAACAGTTGACATAACAAAACACACTGCACTGGATGAAGCGCTTTCACCCTAGGATCTGAGGGGATGTCCCACTCCTGGTTAACGCTCTGCAAATCAAGCAGGGATGTTTCCTAGATTTTGCAGGATGCCAGGAGCCGGGTCATGTCTGGTCAGTCAGCGGTCAGTTGCATTTGACACGCAGGCACTAGCGGCACCTGTGTGCCTGAGAATTGCTGAGAGAGCGTGGCGTAGCGTAGCGCGGGCCAGTGGGCGGCTGGTCGTCCTTGTTTGTGTTGGCACTGGCCTGCGGTTGCGATGTGTCATCCATCGGTGCCCAGCCGAGCACAAAGCAGACATTTCCTCCCACACGCGCTAAAAGGACTGCTTCTACGCCAGCGAATGTTTCCAAGGACACGCCACAGATACAGGACACTAGATCATGCATATCGAGTTCAAAACATTTCATGTTTAGTGTGGGAACAAAGGAGAAATCTAGGAGTTCCCAGACACACTTCAAATGCTTGTGTGAAGTCATGGCATATGGAGACAAAATAACATTTCTTTTTCTCTTCTTTCTCTCTCTCTCTCTCTCTCTCTCTCTCTATCACGCACACACACACACACAGAAACACACAAACACCTGTAGCGGCATTGTGTAAGGTGACACACAGTGACACGTGCACATTGGCATGGAAACCCAAACTGCATTGGCTTTTGTGTGGGTGAAACTAAAAGCCAAGCCCTCTCTCCTCTTGGCACAGCTCCTCAGTTCCCAGCACAAGTGTCTTCCATGGAAGAAAGAACCGACAAACAGGGAACCTCCATGAACTCCAAACAAACTAAAGAAAAGACAGAGAAAATGTCAACTGCCACAACCCTGTCTGAAATCAACAGCACAAACAATGCGTGTCGTCAGTATTTGTTTTCTTTCTGAGGCAGAGAGTAATATGTGTACCTAACCCTCTACACTGAAACAAATTTGGCGTGAAGGGCAGAAATTCCTCTAGGTTAGATAATGATATAGAAAGTGCTGTATTGACTTCATTGTCTGATCCACCAAGTGCTGTACTGACTTTGTCATTATCTCAGCTGTCTGTCAGTTGTCTGACACTCGTAGATCTCTGGGCTTTGTGTGCACAAGCCTTACCCAAACTCTATCTCTCTGTTGTTGTATCCATGGACACGGCATGAATGGGACACTAAGAAGCAACACCTCCCTCTTGTGGCCAATGTACGCTACTGTTTTTATGGCTGATTGAGTGGAATCCTATGCCTCGTTAGAACATTAATCTTAAGAAACATTCTTCCACTTTTGGATAAAGAAAGAGTATTTCAAGTAACTGTTTTTAACATTCTATTTTGCCCTGGACAATCTGGGTTAAGGCTGAAAATAGAGGTGATTCTTCTGTGGGCTGACCTGTGTCGCAACCCCAGTCCCTAATACAGAACAGATTAGTCGCTGTTGTGTGTGGCTCTGCTCACATCTCTGACTTCTCCCGCCTGCAGAAGCCTCTGGCTATAGCCCAGTAGCAGGACACCAGTGGCACACACACACACACACACACACACACACACACACACACACACGTGCGCAGACACACACCTCTCTACCTCAGGGTTTCATCTTTCCATCCCAGCAGAGGAGTGCGGAGCAAGTCTGCGCCTAGTGCTGCCCCCAGGCTCCCATCTGCAGGCGTGCCCATTCATCCCTAGACAATGTGCACTGCCATGACGGAGGCGCGCAGGAATTCCACCCGCCGGCGCTGCTCTGACGGCTGAGACACGCAGTGCAAGCAAGCAAGCACAGGGGGAGTGGGGAAATGTGTGTGTGTGTGTTTGTGTGTGTGTGTGTGTGTGTATGCCTGTGTATGTGTGTGTCTGTCTGTCTGTCATTAAATAACAGACAGATAAAGTGATGACAGATAAAGACTAAACAGTGATTATTATTGATTTGTTGATTTCTTTAGATCTAGGAGGTAAAATTCTTGTTTTTAGTGTGTGTGTGAGTGTGAGAGAGAGAGAGAGAGAGAGAGAGAGAGAGAGATACTCAAGAGTGCATATGCGAGACAGAGTGAGAGAGATGTGTGAGAATATTGGCGAGTGAGTAGAGTCTTGCAGACACATGGCTGCAGCTGCAGCGTGGGTCACAAGAGCAGCACGCAACACATGTCAATTATTAGACCTTGGTGCATAGGCACGCCAGAAACATGCCCATAAGTTCGGCCTCTCCAGCATCTCCCACTAGCTCCACCACCACAAGCACACTTAGCCTTTTCCTTGCACACACTTCTCCATAGCGCACTCTGCTACATGTTATATGCTACATGCTATCTCCCTTAGCAACAGAGCACCTGAGCCTCCCTTTGCTGTAAACCCACATATTCAGGTGGCTAAGCTGCAGAAAGGGCAGAACTGATGAGTTTAGCTGTGGGTTGTTTTTGTTTTTTTTTTCTTCAATTATTTCCCTACCGTGTGTCCAGCCAGGCCGTCTGGTGCTTGGGCTTGCGTTCGAGCCACTGCCCTGGGCCCTAGAGGCCTCTCTGGAGAGCAATGTGGCCAACTGAATGAGGCCAGGCTGAGAAGCCCCACAGGATTGTCACCTGTGCAGCCCAGCCGAGGGCGGAGAAATGCAAGCTCACCGAGCCACTTAGCGGAGGCAAAACAAGCAGCCAAGCAATGAGCTCCTCTGTGATGCAACCCGCCTCTGTTTCCAGGCAAGACTGTCTTGGATCCTTCAAGAATATAGGAGCCACAGAGGGACAAAAAGTTGCAAAGGTGCAAGATTAATTATCTCACACCCATGATAAATTGAGTCCAAAATATACAGCATCAGGATTTTTCTGGAAGACCTTCCTTAACTACACACAGAAACTAGATCTTCCAGATTATTGAATGCTGTTTTGGAATGTTACTGACACTCGTGACTCCTCTCTGTGTTGTGCCAGCGGCTCTGACCTTCCTCCCGTCTCTGCTGAAATATGTCATTTCCTGTGGCCTGTTTGGGCTTTGTGGCGTACCATCTTTACAGGCTAGGCCGGAGGGGGGAGAAAGAGAGAGACAGAGACGGGGAGCTTAAAGTGATTTATGGGCTGATTTCATTCCTGCTCCGGCTGTAAAATACTCCTGCAGGAAGTTTTCACCCCTTTTGTTATCATTTCATCCTAGTAAATCTCTCCCCACCAAAAGACAGGCCCGGCATAAGTCTGTGTCAGTGGGTGGGCACAAGCGCAGCGAAGGGGAGACAGTCTGACGGGTGTTTGATCACAGTCAAAAAGCTCCGTGCTCAGGCGCTGCCAAGAGCTTTTCATGAAAGGGGAGGATGCAGACCTCCATGTTAGTGTGACAGTACTCTCTCAGGATTCTCACCACTAATGGAGGCCTCAGTGCCACTCAGTTCATCCTCAGTTAAAAATGATGGGTCTAATGGGTGACTTCAGTTGATCCAAGCAGTGTAACGAGCAGGTTCTGAAAAGTTGAGATAGGTTCTTTGATGCAATAAATCTGTATCATCTCCTATTCCATTTTCTTCTAAATACTGTTAATACTACTAATAAATGAGCAGAAATGTGTTTTCATCCTGATCTTTCTGCACTTTCTAAACAGAATGAAGGCTTCGTAAAGCCTATTAAAGTATACTGTTTCTAGTTGTTGGAAGGTAGTTTCCTCACACGCCACTACAACTACTTTCCCTTCCAGTCCACTGAAGCTTCATGTTTAGTGAGGCGGCGTTTGAGAATGGAGAGGCTAGTGGGTGAGGGTCTCGCTGTGTGCCAGCTTAACTCCCTTTTGACGGCCTTCACTCCCTTTTTCTCCAGAGGATTACCCATCTATTCAGGGGGTGAGGAGTGTCCCTCTTCACCAGAAACCCTTCTACCCTTGCGCTCTCTCTTTCTCTCCCTATCTTCCCCCTCTCTCAGTCATTTGTTGGGCATCTAAATGTCATAATCGTGAGCACCATGCTGTGAGGGGTCCTTCTGGGGCCCGCAGAGGGCCCAATAATCCTCTAATGCCCAGCCCATAGAGATGCCCCATACCGGCACCGCCACGGTTTGGCTCGATTTTAAATTGAGAATAGACAGAGCAAAGACTTTGCTGAGGGTTTTTTTTACATCTTTGAAATCTCCTGATGGTGCCACGATTTGGGT
This sequence comes from Limnothrissa miodon, assembly GCA_017657215.1. Classification (NCBI taxonomy): domain Eukaryota; kingdom Metazoa; phylum Chordata; class Actinopteri; order Clupeiformes; family Clupeidae; genus Limnothrissa; species Limnothrissa miodon. The sequence goes on along the minus strand of JAGFZM010002127.1, from coordinate 23,264 downwards.
CCATCAAACTGGACAAATCTTTTCCTTCTAAAGTGGCGTGGCGGCACGCATGAAGAAGGGGCTCCTGGGTAGTGCTGGAATAAATGAGGGGACTTTCTTTGGCCAAATTTTCATGATTGAACTCAGATAAATGAGAGGCCCTCGGCACAGAGGGCGAAGGGATTTCTCTTGACAAAAGACGAATTCTGTGATCAAGCTGAAGGGCCTGGGAGAGCCCTATAAGTTCCAATGAATTAAAAATCATGTATGACGGAGGACACAGCTCTCACACTTAACAACACGGAAGAACATATTGTGGCCATTAAAAGATACTTTTCACTTGGAGATAAGCTGGAAATGCCATTGTCCATATTTTATTTGACATTATTTGTGCATGCTCTACATTGATGTATTTTCCTTGTGTACTGGTGTAAGTTAGCTTCAGGTTTACTAGGTCAAATGTTGCTTATTTACAATATGCACTTTCATAACAAGTGCAGGTCTACTGTGTAATCAATGCAGTATTTTGTAATAAAGACAATTAAAATGTAATATTAAGCAGGAAAAAGTAATCTCAGCTGTAATCTGCTGAAAATAAAATGTTATTAGATCTCATACATTACTGATGGATATTAGATGTGCAGGCATTTTTGAATATTCTTGGTATATCTGTTGTTATTTAGGCTTGTTAGGCCACAATGGCTTACAGATGAAATGTATTATAGTTGCTTTGATTGTCCTGAATGACTATGACATTTCTGTTGTTATTATTCCCAGTATTTAAAATCTAGCTCTGTCTGGTCTGTAGGCAGGAAGATTACTAACACAGTGCCATGACCGGACTCTGGCTATCGTGTCAGTTCAGGCTGAAGAGTCGGCCCGAGTCACCCTCGCCCCTGAGGAGACACACAAAAGCCGCGGCCTCCTGGCTCAAGATGGCCTCTCCAGCTCCGAGAGTCCCTGTGGAGAGACGGGGGGCCCGGTGAGAGACCCCCTTCAAGGTCCAGAGAGGGGCCACTCCACAACACTGGCCCACTTCAGCAGCAAGCCACTAGGACACTCAGCCCCGCTGCTCCTCACACAGGCTAGTGCCGTTCCATCAGCACACACAGACAGGCTGGAAAAGGCAGCAATTAGAGAGATGGGCTAAATGGGCCAAAAGAGAGGAGCTGCCTTGATGTGTTGTTGATAGATACGTTGACAAAAGTAAGGGGAAGATAGAAGTTTGAGGGGCAATGCGAGAGGGAAAGAAAGAGAAAAGAGGGAAAGAAATGCAAGGAGGAGAAAGACGAGAAGGAAATAAAGGAAATGTGGAAGAAAGAACAGAAAGGGAACCAAACGAAAGGGAAAAGGAGAGAAGAAAAACAGAGAAGAAAGAATGAAAAGTAAAGAAGAGAAGAAAAGAAAGTAAAGGTTGAGAAAAAAGAGAGGGAGAGAAAGTAGAGGAGGGTGGGTTCCTGTCTGTGCTCAGATGAGGATGGAAAAGGGCCCCCTGCTTTGGCTGTTGTCATCCTCATCACTACTTCCTTTAAGATACACTCACAAACACACACACACACACACACACACACCCCACCAGCACCACTAGCGAAACAGAGCTCCTCTCTTAGCAACCTCTGAGGTGGCCCAGTTGGGACGGACCCCCCTCTCAAGTCCCCAGCTCCCCGCTCGGGGCCCGGCTAAGGTTTCTGCTCCAGCGGGTAAGGACAAGGCCGCCATTAACTGAGAGGCTGTACGGCGAGCACGTGGGACAAAGGGCCCAACACGGTGTCCCAGCCCTCAGACAAGGCTGGAAACAAATGTTACAGGGCCGGCGCAGAATAGAATCATCCGGCCGGTGTCAGTGAATACATTTACCTACCTCAGAGTCCTTTCAGCCACGCTCTTTGTTTTTCGCATGGGATGGGGAGGGGGATGGGGGGGGGCAGGGATGTGTGAATGGCGGAGGGTGGGTGGGGTGAGCAGCGAAAGTCTGTGTGTGTGTGTGTGTGTGTGTGTGTTTGTGTAATGAGAAATGGGACAGATTGCCACAGAGTCGGATCAGCATAACCCCCACCCCACCCCACCCCCACCACACTTCCCCCAACACCACCAGCCCAAACTAAAAACAAAAGCAACGTTTTGCACCAAAGACATCAGCAAGGAGTCTTTAAAACAACAGCCGGGTTTGCTTTACTTCATGTTTTGTCACATTTTCTCTGCCAAGAGGTCGCCTCAATTGTGTGGTGCATCTGCCTCCCTTCTGAAGCCTGACTGAAGAGAGCAAACTCGGCTGATAGCTCACCTTCCTCCCTCCTTTTCTCAAGGGGGTTTGAGACATCACTAAGACCAGTGCTAACCATTTTTGTCAACAACGCTTCCAAAGGCATTCTGGTTAAGGAACAGGATGACCCTTGAAATTGTTCAATGCATACTGTGAAAACAACCCCTCAACTGACAGCCACTTAGACGCACACAAACAAACAGCACGCCATTAAGATTCCACTCTTAGTGTTTCTTTTCATCTCAGTAAAAATCACTGCTTTGTTTGACTGGCAATACATTTGTAATTATGAAGATTAAATGTGGTCATGTTTTCTATTAATCAATACCCAGAATAAACTTCTATTTGAGGTTTAAACGTAGTGATGCCTATTTAATAGCCAAGCATGACTAATACATGACTATTCCAAAGTCAATATATAACAAGATGGGTTGTACAAATGAATGGACAGAATGTACAGTTTAGTAATCAGGAGGTTAATCAAAAAAAGGATACAAATTGTCCACATATGTGGAGAAACTTTTTATCCAGGGACAACTTTCAAGTCAGCATTCAGACTAATCAAAGGCAATTACAGTGTCATTTCAGTTTCAACTCTCTTTCTCTCTCCTCCCCACATAATCTCTCCAGTCCTCTGCGTTTGACCCAGTCATCTTTTTCACTTATATTCTAATTGATTTGCTCTTTGAGTTTTTGTTTAATTCACAGTCGATGGCCTCAGTCACAAAAACAGCTCACTGGGCTATGACATTAAAGGCATTGTGGTCCTTTCCATACTTGAACGCCCTGTATGTGGAGTTTTTTTAGTGTGTTGATGGTGGTGTTTGGGGGGTGGGGGGTGTTTTGTCCTTGTTGTCATGACGATTTTGTTTCCTCCCCTTTCCACACACACACACACACACACACACCACCACCACCACCACCACCACCACCACCACACTACACCACACCACAAACCCCCGTCATACATTTTGGATGACATAAATTCATCCTTTGTGTCTTTTGTGTGCTACTCAGTGGATCCTCCACAGCAAGTAGGCCTACCTTCTTTCACCACCTGGGCTTTGAAATATGAACTTGTGCGAAGAGCTCTATGTTTCTTTAATAGCAGGAGACGGGGGGTGAAATATCCTTTATGTTTCATGGCCTGGAGAGGAGAAGGTCTAAAGTATAACTCACGCGACCCCAGTGTAAACCGCAAGCACTGTTCATCATACTCCTAAACAGTCAACAGGGCACAGATGGAGAATACAACACTGTGCTATCTACCCACGGGCACACACACAAACGCAGACGCATGCACGCACGCACGCACGCACGCACGCACGCACACACACACACACACACAAGGGTATTGGAGCACAGGGCCGTCCAACTCCAACACATAACATAAACATAGGGGCTAGCTAGACAAACACATAGTTTATGTACACTTTGTGTGTGATGGGAACTTTTCCTTTAATAAAATAATGACTGAAAAGGGGGACTGGTCAAATTGAAGTCCCAAAGAAAAAGGTCCATGAATCAACAAACAGTCTAACAGAACAACAGAACAGACACTTCTTCAGGAAAGCAAACTGAAGTGGATGTTTTCTACTAATCGATGGGTGAAGGAAATGGTAAGAAGGCCAGATGTAGCACAACAGAAGAACTGAAAGGTTGCTGTGAAACTTTGCAAGTGCAATCCCACGGCCATACACTGAATGACAGCCCTTTGGCGTCTCACAGAGATTCTATCAGAAGCTGGACAGCATTGAGTCAATGAGTTTGTGTTTAACCAAACAATTATCATTACGCCCATATTTGGCATTTTGTCAAATGTGCAAATTTGCATCAAAGTGATCCTTCAAACTGTCAGGCATCTCGTTTAAATGCAGTGGGGTTTGTGTTTGCATGACAGCAGACAAACTTAAGCATGAATTACAACCAAATTTACATGTTAAATTGAAACCCTTTTGTCCCACTCAGCAATATCTTTGTGGGTAGCCGTACGCTAAATAGATTTGTAGATTTGACAAGTTACCAACACAGTAGAGAATGCAAATCTATCTATCGATCTATCCATCTATCTGTCTGTGGGTTGAAGACAAAGAGATAAACATGAATAAATATACACACACTAAGAACTCCAATGGTTAACAAGGTTAATTCACCAAAAGTGATGTAATGTTTTGGGTCACATTACACTTGTTGGCAGTTGGGTTAGCCCCTTGAGCCGTCGGAACTGCCCAAGGTTTCTTCCTCTACCATAACAAGTAAAAACAAAAAACGCTGCTAGGGAGTTTTTCCTTGCCCCTGTTGCTCATTGGGCCTCTTGTGTTAAGCGCTTTGTGACATGCCTTTTGTAAAAATGTGCTATATAAATAACATTGAATTGAATTGAATTGAATTGTTCAGACCCAGAATGTTTCATTACTCAGAGGTAATTACATATTTTTAATCATTGGAGCTCATAGAGTGTGGATCTTTTTTTATGTTCATCAAAGTCTGTGAGTTCAAATGAGTGCATCATTTAACCAATTCAGGAGACAATAAGACACAACTGAGCTACCTGCAGACATCCTCTCTCCCCATAGAGGAGAGAAGTTATTATAGTAAATACAAATACTCAAGTACTGTGTATCAGGTAATAGTTCAAATAGTTCACATATATCTCATATATATAGTTTGTATTGTATCCCACATTTCAACAAAAAAAATTTACAATTTGTATTTCTCCTTTTAAAAAAAAAAAATGACTGTGACCCTGAGCAGATTGAGTTTAGATTTCATTTAGTTTGTTTTATTCTATTCGGTTTGGTTTTGCTATGTGTCTTTTGCTTTCTTTCTACCACTCCACCTCCTCACTCCTCCTCATCCCTCCTGCCTGCCCTCCTCCCTTTGCGCTTTCTTTCTGTCCTTCCCAAACACTTCTTCTTTCTCCTTTTGGCCTTTCACTCTCTTGTCCAATTCTTTCTCTTTCACTTTGCACCCTCCCTCGCTCGCTCCCTCTCTCCCTCTCTCTCTCTCTCTCCCTCCTTGTCCTCCTCCGTGCGGAGTGGGATGGAGGCATCCTGGGAAGCTGGCGGCTGGCCCTGCGGACCTTTCATGGCAGCTCATGAATTAGCTCTTATTAGTCTCCTGTCTGACATCCAGACCAGCGGTGACTCGTCAGACGGGCCGCCGCCAACAATGGCAGCCCTTAACAAGCACACAGCACAGCACAGCACAGCAGTTCCAAACACCGCACACCGAGCAAAAGTAAGAGGAGCCGAGAAGGGCAGGGCCAGACAAGCCGTGCAGGAGACAGCAATTTGCCTAAAGAGGAGTTAAGTGACCCAGCCTCCACCTCTGCCACCCGCCTGCACCAGTCACCTCACCCTTTCACCTGCTGAGCACATCTGCCTGCGTCGAGTGGAGCAGGCTAACAACAGCCGCGGAGGCAGCAGCTGCTGACAGGATGCCAAATGGGCTTCCTAATGTCCAGCTAGCCAGCCTTCATGTTGTGAGCAAATGAGAGCTGTGTGGAGAATAGCATGTACACTAGTTCGCCTCCACATTTGAAAGAGCATCAGCAGAGGTGCCCAGGAGCAGGCTGATATGTTGTGGGTGATGATGAGCCTTTGCCAGGTTAAGAATTTGCTCTTCACCTCAGGCTTATAGTAAAGGCACCTAAGCAGTGGTCGGTCAATAAAATACAACAAAATTGCTAAGCAAAGAATAGATCCCCAGTTCAAATGTGAACGCAAATATTGTTTAAGATACTATAGAAATCTGTATAGATAAAATTGAATTGGATTGAATTGAATTGCATTGAATGCAAATGCAATAGGTTGGAAAGGTTGGATTGTTCTGTGTGCGTTTGTTTGCTTTTCAATATCGGTAAATTGAACAACTGTGTAGCTTCACACCTGTGCCAAATACAACTCGACCAATTTCGGCAGCATAACTCTGTGTTGTTTCCAAATAAAAATGTATTTGAGTCTTTGTCAGGCTAGCATGAGTGGCACTGAGGACAGCGCATTAGTGAATCGGAGAGCTCAAAGGCCCCGGGGCTCATCTCTGACGAGTCTCCAGCTGCTGCTCCTGGAGGCCCCCAGTGCTGCTGGAATGTGGGTCTTGTGCTTCTTGCAGCCTGGTGCTCAAGTTCCCACAGGTCAGAGCGGAGCGGCATGGGCGTGCCACCTGCACCCGCAGGCCAGAGGCAGTAAATTAGCAGGGGGGAGGTGAGGGAAGCGGCTGGGGAGGGGTGAGCTGTCTGAAGGGGAACGTGCCGGACAGCCGGTTGGAAAGCCCTCCACTGCAGCCACCACCACCACCAAGGAGGAGGGAGGTGGGTTTGAGGCGTGGGGGAAGGGGTTGGGGGTGGGTTGGGGTGGCGGGGCTGCCTCATTACCCTGGGGTCAACACCCACGCCTCACTGCTTCCTGCCCCTCCTGCCGCACAGCATGCTGGGAAAGCGGCCACAGGTTGGACGACAGGAACAATTCCACATCCTGCCTCTCCCAGGTTGGCACTGACCCGAGTGGACGGCACTCCACTGTGCTCACTACACCCTCCCCCCCCCTCCCCCGCCTCCCTCCCTCCCCCCGTCATTCATTAGCAAGCCTCATAATCCTTGCTCATTCATTCAGTAAGTCAGTCAGAGAGAGAAAGTGAGAGTGAGAATGAGTGAGAAAAATAAGAAAAACATACACCCTCCACAAAAACAGGCCCTGTTCTGTAGGGGAAAACAGACCCATAGACTCTCATTTAGTTCCTCCGGGCCACTTGGTGTATGAAAGAAACACGTACACTGGAGCTTTTAGGTTCTTCAGATGTCTGTACAATGACTGATGTGTAGTTGCAGAAGGCAAGATGAAAAACTCTGATGTACAAATACTGGATAAATAAGCTTCACTCAACCAAGAACTTGTCTCAGATAAAGGGAACAGTCTTCTGCTATGAAATATTGCTCGTACAAAGCCAACACAAATCTATTTTCAGTATGCTTCAAGTTTTGTTCATTAAAATTATGTTGTAATGTTTATGATTAATGAACAATTATCTACCTTTGATTTCTTACTTGATATTACAGTCAAGTCAGAAAATACATCCATGCTTTTACTGGACAAATAAAGTTCTGGAATTACTTTTGAAAATTTGAAAAAAAAAAAAAAAAAAATACCTGCGCCAGGTATTAACAAGATAAATAAATCCTAAATAATATTTTTAGGACACAGAATGATGGATTTTTTTGTCTTGGTATGTGGAGGGGATTTTCTCTTGTCTTGTGTGCTGTGTAAGTCCAAGCCCTGGCTCGCCCGCTGCCACATCTGTATTGTGTTAAATGATGTTGTCTCACTTCCGCACTGGAGGCCCGAAGGTCTCTGGTCTGCTTCCCATCAGACCAGCTCCTCATGCGTCCAGCAGCACATCACGTCTCACATCAGCCTGTCGGAACTCCTTAGAAGGGCAGAGAGAGAGAGAGAGAGAGAGAGAGAGAGAATGCACAGTACACCCATCAAATATTTTCCTTCCGTTCTCATGTGTGATGGGCATAAAAGATCTGTTTTCATGGTTATTTTAAAACATCTTAACTACAACAAGTAGACAACTCTCACCACTAGACAGACATGCTTGTATAAGCCTTGTATAAGCCATATTCTATAGAAATGAATTCAGATAATGCTTTGGCTTTAAATATGATGCTAAATATTGTGTGAGGGGGGTGAAAAGCATCTTTGTACCTCTTATAACATGCAAGCAGAAGCACTGAAGCAGAACTGGCCTGTGTACGCTCTTTCACTCTCTCCAGATGGGCTGCATGAGAACGGCATTGGCTGCAGCTAAAGCCCAACACAAACATTATTGTGAAGCAAAGGGCGCACTCATTGTTGCTCGCGGCTCCTCTGAAGACGGACGCCCAGCCGGCATCCTGCCGAATTAGGCCAGAGCAGCAGGGGTGTGCGGATCCTTCGGAGCGGATTTTCCCTTCGCTCCGGACCCCGGGCCCCCTCGTATTGACCAGTGGCCCCTGAGGGCCTTTTGTCAGTGGTCAGTGGCTCTCACAATGACCACAGTGGAGCCAAAGGCCCGAGTCCATGGGGGGGCGTTCATGTGGACAGACGGGGAGACAGAAGCCTCACCTCAGGTTCTTGACACCAGGCCTGACCCTGGATTTTTGGAGTCTCTTCCCTTGTCTCCTTTCTCTCTCTCTGTCTCTCGCTCTATCTCTCTCTCTCTGTCTGGCTCTTTGTGGGCTAAAGCCAGACTCTCCACTGGAGGATCCCAGCCTAAGAAATGTGAGGTTCTGACCACCCAGAGAATGTCAGATCATCTAGGCCGGACACCACAGTGAGACCAAAAGACCATCCAACTTGGCAAGAATAGAGTTTGTGAATTCAGCCAGACTCCAACACACAGTCCCTGAGGTTTGAGGGAATTTTATGTTATCCTGCAAAAACAGTCAGAGCGTGCGAGTGTTGTGCTAGTCTTTGTGACAATGTACCCTCTCATTAAATACTTACTGAAAAAAATGGTGTAACTGTATCAAAACAGCTGCATATGATCAGATTTCACAGTTTGTATTTGATTTTATAATGGTCATCAGGATATTCTATTTACCCATCCCCAGTAAGCCAATGATACCCCGAGGAGGTGTGATGACTTCATGATCGGTTTAAACAAAAGGGCAGAGAACACACAGCATTGTGCGGGCAGAACATACAGAGAACCATTGTCAGAGCCCACAATCCATCAGGTTTACCTTTATCAGGGCAAATAGATGGTGCACCTCAGTGAATGGCATCCTTCCTGTTTGTCTGCAATCAGCCCACTCATCTCCACAGCATGAGGGCAGATAAGGTAAAAATGACATGGGGGGGGGGGGGCGCTCCTTGCTTTGTTAGCTAAAATGGAGGGAGGAAAATGGCCACCTGACAGGGGCTGCCTTACACCACCCACAGGCACATCGGCACCCTCATCAATCCTCCACCCATCCATCCCCACCTGACAGTGTTTGACTGCTCTCCAACGTTTGAGGAAGCCCCGGCCCAAGATAGGGCCTTATCAGTGGCTGGCCGAGCTGCCAGCAGAGCGCCATCCGTCAAGCACTCAGCAGCCAGGACGACAGGCCCTCATTTAGCCCCATCCCCGGCCCCCAGCCTTGTCTCCCTATGCACCAGATAACAACAAGCAGAGGAAGACTGATGATGACATTCATAAAATCTAACAAGATCTGGCCTAATGCCAGGCCATGGACGTGACTTTAGTAGTATAGGTGCTGAGGAAGTTTAAATGCATGCTTCCATCAGCCATTGTTATTTTAATTAAGATAAAGGGCCAGTCGAGACATCTGCTTGCCAAGGTTCTTAGCACACACACACACACACACACACATGTATTGGTCATTAATTAACATCAACATTAACATAAAGACAGATAACATTATCATTATGACATAGATTGACAATACAGGGGCCAAATGTTTTAGTATGGATAATGTTTATATTGCACAAGACAAAGACACCTGCCCACAAATAATGTAGTGCTTATTTTTTAAGGAAATATTTATTGCATGGCATATACCATATTGTAATAGTATATGCATAAAAGTCCATGAATCAACTAGCTGCCATGGGAGCCAGTTGAAATCTATGATAACTCTGGAAGACCTCATTGAATGACACAGAGGTCGGAAATGAAATCCTAGATACAGTTCATGTGTCATGCCTGATCCATCACAAGCATACCATGTAGAGGTCGTTATTAATGGCAGGCCTCTCAGGTCTGTTTATGCTATGAGGAAGGATGGTGTAGCAATGCATCCTCTGAGATATACTGGCTTTCCCCTCCTCTTTTGTTTGAAGGTTTGAATTAGTATCAGGGCATTGGTGAACTATATGTCCGGCAGAATGGCACACCCTTGCCTCTCACCCTTACTACTTGCACTAACACAACTGGCCAATTAACACAAAATGGCTGCCTGTTTGTTCGCACCCCTTTCTCTCGCTCTGGCCCAGATTAATGACCGGCCACCAAATTCACTTGCCGTGGCCATTTATCAAGTCATACAACTAGGTCACTTGATGATTAAACATCCAGGCAGGTCCTTTGGGGCCCCGTCCTCACCAAAGGCTCCAATTTGATTTAATTGCTCCTCACGGTTTGTGACCTGAAAAAGTCCCATTGGCAGGATCCCCTCCTAGCAACGGCGAGGAGCAAGTCTCTTCCCACATCTACAAAGCGCAGGATAAAGAAGCCGGGCTAAGGGTGCTCGTAGGGGAGAGGAGCGTGTAGGTGGAGAAGGAGAGACATTACATCTCATCAACACTGTGATCTTGTAGGCTAAAGTTCAGCATAAAGGGATTATGAAGCAAACATGGTTTAGGAAATGTTGAGAAGTTAACAAAAAAAAAGGGGAATACAAAAAATGCATAAAAACCTCTGAGGGAAAAAAGGTCCTTATTTGTTTGCAAACACATAATTGCGCTAGTTATCCATGTTCCTACCTGATTAGCTGGACCACAGTACTAAAAATAGACGAGGGGGGAAAAACCTAGCCATCAACTCCTAATTCACTATGACAACCCCCTTTTGATTAGTATTGGTTTGGTAGAAATGTGATTAGTGTGTGTAACTTCACGCCGTACGCGGGACACTTGATGAAATTACATGGGCTGTGGCTCAGACTACTCAAACAGCATTAGTGACTCGAGAGGCCTTGAAGGGGATGCTAAAGGCATTAGCTGCAGTGCTTAACTGACTTGGACCTGACATTTATTGGCCCTAATTGAGCTCTATGTCAACAGGCAGAGTCACTTTAGCAAACACTGACAGACTTCACCTGATCACCTTCACTACCACCGGACCAACTACAGAGTTAGCACCATTGAAGACTAAAGCCAACGGCTAGCTAATAAACCATTGAACAACTTTTCCCTGAAGATCATAAAGGAAACCTTCTGTTGTCCCTCTGCTAATTAAATACATTTTACTGATTCTTTATTAATGATCGTATCACTGAGGCATTCATATTATAGTTAGCAAGTTCATATGAAATAGTGGCTATGACATAGCAAGTCCCATTATTAATGAGGCGCATTGGTGTGGTAACGATGGCAACTGTTTGTGGTGGTCAATTATGAAGAGCAAAAAGAGCTGAGCATGGTGGCATGGATGCCATTTCAAAGCTGGCCAACCGCTGCGACCAGTCTGACCTCTGGCCTCAGCCTTCAATGCCGCATGCGTGAAGGCCTTTATGAGGGCAGCTGGACAGAGCCGGACAGGGGGCTCTGACTCGGCCCTGAGCAGATTAAGGCGTGGACCGGCTCCGCTCGGATACACCCGGGAGCCCACAAACAGGCCAGAGAGGACCACTATAGGGGCCAAGGTTAGTGGCCAAAGTGACCCCCCGCCCATGCCACACACACCCTTCCAGGACCCCTGCCATGTTTGGACATATCCCTGGACAAAGCGTGTCCTGCCTTGGTCAGACAGATTAGCATATGTGGGGGTGGATAAAAAGGTCAAAGGGCGCCAAACCAAGGCGGCCACCCCAGCGTATGGACGGGCACTTGCGGAGAGGCTGACACGGTGACCTGGCCGGAGAATAGACTCAGTCCCCAACTGGCCCTCCTGTCACCTTGGGGCCTTTGTTGGCCGAATTACAGCCAGGATCATCCTATATTGCTATTCTAGCTTTGCTCCCTCCTTTGTTTGGTGGGTTAAGCTCAGCTTTGAGGGACCTGGCTGCCATTCAACCGTCGCTGGACGGACATCTTCACCTCTGAATATAGTTCTTTGATGTCCTGTCAGAGAGAGACGAAGGAACAAAACAGGAAGAGAAGAACAGCAGACAGAATATATTCGTCTTGAGTTATTCATAAAATCATACGAATCATAGTCATATTTATTCAGATATCTCTTCTGTTCAAATCATATAGGAAGCATTAAAACACAAGTACTTATAACTGCATGTATGTATGTTTGTTTGTTTGTTTGTTTACTGCGTTAGGAAAGAATGGGATGTGAGGTGAGTGAGGAATTTCAGTGAGCATGTGTCACTCATTCCATGTTCAGCAGGACCCTGAGCTAAATCGGGACCTCCATTTATTAGATTTTCTATAGTAATTTCATCCATGTAAATCTAATCAGTTGGATGATCAAATTGAGACTATTTGCATACTATGATTGCTGCATGAATGGTATGGTATGTACCTTCGATAAGGTTGTCAGTTTATAAGTGCTAAACAAAGGTCACATTTAAACCAACCAATATAAGATGTCTAACATCTCAAAATCAGAGAATCCAAGGCAGTAACCTGTAATGATATTCCTACAGACTACTTTATAAAAGGCAATCTACGTTTGAAAAGTCAGGCCTAACAAATATGCTCAGTTTTTGGTACACAGTTAAAAAGAAGTGGAGAATCAGATGGTGTTGAAATGACTTGTCCTGCCCTCTAAATGTGTCCAGTGGCTCTTCATTGCTAAATGGCAATTTCACAGTAAGTTTACCTGCACACATGGATGCTCCTCTGCGCTATAACTCAGTCTAGATTGGTGTATGCAAGTATAAAAATACCCACGAGTGTGGAAAGACACACAAGGTACAACAAGCAGCCCAGTGTGTGCTGTCAAGGCTCTGGGAGAACGGAGCTGACGTGCAGTTTTATGGAAAAGCCAATCACTCACAGTTGACTTCCAACAGCACACTCCTCATTCTGTGGAGTAGGGGCGTGTGGGTGCTGGTAAGCTGCAATCGATATACACCATATATCACTATGGATCAGTGACAGAATACAGCTGTTGGAGTCAATCACCGCTAATAAGACACATATAGCTTTACGCTAAATATAAAGCTAATTAATACAAAAAAATAAAAACAACAAAGAAAACAAAAACAAACAAATAAGCAAATTAAGGGGAGCTCTTGTCCTTCTGACCTGCAAGCAGTGTTAAAGGCCTCATCTCTGCCTTTGCCCTGAGCCACTGGTCCACGAAGTCACTTCCTGTCAGGCACTGAGTCGTGGGTCAGGCCCTCAGTCTCCTGTGTGTTCTCATTCAGCACAGGGGTCGTGTGTCAGGGGTCAAAGAGCACGCCTGGGGGAGAGAAACTGGCGGCAGGCAGGTAGACTTGCTTAATTGGTCCCTGGGGGTCGAAGAGGCATTCCATACCTCAGGGGGTGGCAGGAGGGTGTGGGCAAGGCTGGGGTTGGGGGTGGGGGGGGCTGTGGCTTCAGGGTGACGGCGGTGTGTGTGTGTGTGTATGTTTGTTATGGTGTGTGCATCAGTTAGTGGGAGGTTGATGGAGGTCATGGTGAAGCTAGAGCAGAGCTCAGAGTGGAAGTGGAGAGGGTGAGGTGGGTCGATACAGCAATAAAACCCTGCAGGTATGGAGCATGTACACTAGCTAATCAATGCACGGTCAGCTCTGGACAGCTCTATTTCACTGTCTGCCTTCAGATGGGAAACCCCCAAACCCCCAAATCATACATTAAACAGCATAAACAACTGCTTGGTAATCAATAACAGCAGTCATAAATATTCTGATAAAGTACATAGATAATATGCCAAAGTACATACACAATATGCCAAAAAAGCCAAACATTTCAATAACTTCCAAAACAGAGGCAGCTGAGAGACTCTGGAAAACTTGCTGTATTTAGGCAGACACCCTATGCCCACACCAGTGTGCTGAAATTAATATTGATGGACAAAGAGAGAGAGAGAGAGAGAGCAGTGACAAGATTCAGTCATTGTTCTCCAATTGTCACTGATTGCCTCCATATGGCACGATGACTCCCTTCACAATTGGCAGGTGGCACACTTCCCATCCTGCCTCTGGGTAAATGAGTCTCAACGGGGCCCGATGATGCAACCTGCTGGATAGCTATCCTGGCATGTGACTCAAGACATGAACACATTCAGGTTTGCCAGTTATCCACACACAAACATAATCTTTCTCAGATGAAATCTAATGAATAAAAACATATTTTTCACGTCATACAACTCACATTTTAAAATATAATATAAATATATGTATTTATCATGTATATATCATCTATGTAATATGTAACTGTCACCAGGATATGACAGTTAGTAATAAAAGAGAAGAGAATAGAACAGCATTTCCTGAGGGGTGTTGTATGAGGTGTGTAATCTATCTAATGAGTGCACGTGTTGAGAAAGTTACTTTGAAAATGTAATGTGTTACAGTTACTCTAGCTAAAATGTAATAGTAGTGCAACTATTTCAATTACTTCAACAAAGTAGTGTAACTAATTACATTTGATTACTTTTAGATTACTTTCCCACATTTTGAATGAATTGTCAACCCTTCTGGGGTTTACCTTACACTATTACTCAACACTGACTGCTGTCAAAATCCTATCAAACTCCTTAGACTTCAAGTTGAGTCTTCAACACCTAAACACTTCTTTAATCATGTAATTTTACAATGTTTTTTAATGGCTATGCTCGCTAAATCAAATATTTGACATTCAATATTTGGTGAACTAAGAAGTTGCCTATTTTGTGTAGGATTGATAGTGCATATCTGCACCTGTTCAGCACAGCTCATTTTTAAATTTTCTGCAATAGGCTAGGCCTGAACTGTTTCTATCTGGTATTGCAGTCATCCTCGTATTGCAGACTGTAGATCCAGCAGCAAGTGGATGGAGTTGCCAATTCAAACATGATAAATGTTTTTTTTTTTCTGCAGATGATATTCAGATGTAACTCAAAATGTAATCCTGTATATTTTCTTATAGTAACTGTAATTTAAGTACACCGTTTTTTTTTCAAAGTAATGTAACTAAATACTGTTACTTTTATTTTGTAATTAAATTACGTAATTTTGTTACATGTAATCCGTAACCCAACACTGTGAGTGCAGTCCCAGCCCAGTGATGGACATGTGAACTGTCCTATCTTTAACAAGAGGCCAAGCTGAGGTTCAACTCCTACCCTTCTCCTCAGCAGCCTTCCATGTCTGTGTGCAACAGCCTCCTTGTCCACCCCACCAGTAGACTCTTTGCACATTGCACAAACATTTCAAAGCAGCTCACAAACCTCTGGTTCTAATGGCTGCATAAGAATCTGTATAATATAGAAAACTCACACAGACTTACAAAATGAAAATTTAAAATTAGCTGACAGGTTTGTCAGTCATGGTCAAAGAAAACAGCTTACAGTAGCCAGTTAATTGCTTAGTTAACATTACCCTAGCTGCTAGCTGAGTGATTGCTGCAATTGTAACTATTTTTCTCAGCTGCTCTCCAATCTTATCAGCAAAGGGTCCATTTGTTGACACTGCTGGCTGCCATTAGCTCTGCGGAGAGCCATCACAGTGTGCAGGATAATTTCATTAACAACGCAGAGCAGAGGCCACAGCTGTGGCCAGATGAAGAGGGGAATGTGGGGGAACAGAAGAATGGAGAGAGGGTGGGAGGGAGGGAGGGAAGGATCACCACTCTTTCTCTTCTGAAAGACAGGAATGCATCTCGCCTGAGAATGTTTGTGTGTGTGTGTGTGTGTGTGTGTGTGTGTGTGTAGGCAGCATATGCAGCTGGTGGATCCACGACTGAAAAAAGGTCATAAATACTGTCATGTCGAGCTGTTGCATGCGCCGTCTTTTTTTTGCTGTGGAGAGAAGGGCTCTCTCAGGTCGTTAACCACCCAAGTCAAAGGCGGCCCAGCCTGGTGAAGTCAGTAGGTCAGAGCAGAGGGTGCTGGGTGGGTGGGAGGCCTGGAGGCGCGACTCCGCGACTGGCCACCAGCACACAAGTACCTGTCATGATTGACTGATGGAGAAAAGGTGCCCGCTGACTGATTGATGTCATATTTGTTTCTGTACCCACAAAAGTGGTTTACACAATTAAAAAGCACTTTAAAATATTTGGCAAGAATATATTTGCTAAATGTTAAACGCCCACAACAGCAAGCATATGTCAAATGTAATGGAATATTTTTTTTCCCACAAAAATCTTGATTAAAAAAATTACTTTTGGAGGGTTGATTATTGACAAATTACGGAGACCTTTCAAACTCTGGTTTGTAGGCATACATTATATATCTTATCAGTTAAATGGATTCTCAAATACATTGCTTGGAGCCAAGAGGCTTTACATACAATAGTCAACAACAGCACTTCACCAATTGAGGGATACAGTATCAAGTCTGTGATAAAAACATCCATCTAAAATTCATATCATGGATGAAGTGGCTCAAAATCCCCACTCCTTGTTTTCAAAGTCTTTGTTTTGTGGATGACGACCCTTCAACCACATTAGTGCTTTTAAATAGCTCAAGAGAGCCCCCCAGACAGGAGAGTGAGCAGGGGCCCTGTGGCTTGTCCTGTTTGTTCACTGCGAGCTGCCCGCCCTGGGAGCACATTATACACCTATTAAAAGCCTGTAATTATTTACCTTCTCCTCTTAAGAAAGGGCCGCGTCTCCAAGATAAAGAGGAGGCTCTCTGCCTCTGCCGAGTGCTGTTTGACTAGCGGCTGGAGAGGCTGGGCTGGGCCCAGGCTACAGTTGCCCTGTATTGGCAGAGCAAACATTCCAGAGCACAGGATCACAGCGATTGGGGATCACTGGGGGCTCCCCAAGCTGTCCTCACTGGACACAAACACACACACACGCATAAACACACAGAGACACGCATTCCTTCTCTGCCCTGGTGGCAGAGGGCAGCTCCTGGTCAGGAGGGTTGTGTTGTCCCCCCTACCAACACCACCACCGCCACCACCTTATCCCAGACAAAGGGACACAATACCGTTAGGGCCAGTAACTGTCAGGAGAGAAAAAAAGCTGTGAGCAGCGAGTGTAGCAGCCGTTTGTGGGGCCCTAAGCCTAATATTTGAGGAGGCTCTTGGGGTGTGTGCTGAGCCCTGGGCTTGTCTGCTGAGGCCAGTCCACCAGCAAGTGTCCTAATCAGGTACAACATGGACCCCAAGCCCTTGGTGCAGGTGAGTAAACATATTAGGCCATAGTTGCAAGGACACTAGCAGTACCCCCCCCCTCCCCTATCCTCATGTGAGCTGAATGTGTTTGTGTGTGCAGACACGAGACGGGTCCCATGCGACGGGATTGGGCTTGGTGCTGTATATGTGTGTGTGTGTGCGTGTGTGTGTGTGTGTGTGGGACTGGGCTTGGTGCCCTCGCTGTGTTTGAGCGAGGGGAGACTGGTCTGCTCTCGTGAGGAGCCGCTGTATAATCTGCTGTTGGCTCGCCCGCTCCTCACACGGCTCTGTTGATCCACCGCACATTGCCATATATGTGTGTGTGTGTGTGTGTGTGTGTGAGAAAGAGTATCATCCACAGAGCCGTGTAATCTTTTTTGGTGCAGGCGTGATGCTGAAGGCCAGACTACAGAGGGAAAACAGAGGATGAGATCCCAAAATACTGCTCATGAGCAGTGGAGATAAGCCTTCTAGTGCAGAAGATGATGAAAGACTGGCGCCTGTGCCAGTATTTCAGCGTCTGTACAGCGGTGACCAGGTAGACCAGTTGTTGCATTCAGTCCCCATATTGGGGATTTAAGTAGGACAACAAACCAAACTCAAGGCACAACAATGTCTAAAAACATGTTTTTTTTTAGTTTTGAATGGATTTTATGGAAGTTACTGTCAGAAATCCAAAACGTTCAATATAGAAATAGAAAAATTATATTTAGAAAACAGGGAAAAAATCAAGCATCCACATTTGAATGCAAATGATGATTGCAACTATATTCATTTGGACACTGGTTGGTGGCAGATGCTGTTACAATGTTCCTAAGCCTGTTAATGTGGCTTTAGTGCACTCTTGTCTTTGCTTAGTCTGATGGCTGCTATGGAGGGACACTCTGCACTGCAAAACTCCCCCACTCACTGGCAAGCCTCGGCGTTAATGCAAAGGCTCCATCCTTGTTTGCGCAAGGTTTTAGGGTCTGCTAAGATACCATTCTTGCCAGTCAAGTAATGTCACCAGACCCTTTTGGTTGCGGCCACACTGCGGCACTTACTGCGTGAAAGAGCGTCCGTCAGCGTCCCTCCGGCTCTCTCGCACAAGCCGCAGCTTTACTCCACTCGGTGGGGACTGAGGGGTGGGGGTGGGTGAGTGGCACTGTGGATACACTTTCATCCTGGCAACCGAATGCAAACCCCCCCCTCATCCACCCCCACCCCCACCCCCACCCCCACCCCTCTCTCCCTTCTGTTCCCTAAACAGCGGTGTTTACCTAAAGGATGAGCCAGCTCAGGCCCTGGACCTCACCTGCTGAACTGACGGGTTGCCATGAATACACGCATAATCCCTCTAAGTCCATGCAAGCTCACCCAAGGAAAGAAAAAAAGAAAGAAAGAAAGACAGAAAGAAAAAAAAAAACAAAATCCTGAACTGTGCCATGGGTGTGAGAGACAGAGGGGCCGATCCATAGCAACCCCCCCCCCCCCCCCCCCCCCCCCCCCCC
>JAGFZM010002125.1:0-15866 GCA_017657215.1 Limnothrissa miodon | reverse complement strand
GTGTTGAGAGGGGCGTAGAGTGTTAAAGGAGTATATAGCTGTGTTGAGAGGGGCGTAGAGTGTTAAAGGAGTATATAGCCGTGTTGAGAGGGGCGTAGAGTGTTAAAGGAGTATATAGCTGTGTTGAGAGGGGCGTAGAGTGTTAAAGGAGTATATAGCTGTTCTGAGAGGGGCGTAGAGTGTTAAAGGAGTATATAGCTGTGCTGAGAGGGGCGTGGAGTGGGGGGCCTTGTGAGGGCGGCTGTGTTTTGTGTGTGTATGCAGTGTGCGTGCATGTGAGTGTGATCTGTGTGTGTGTTTGTATGTATGGTCTGAGTGTGTGTGTGTCTGTGAGTGAGGCAACACCAGGGCCCCTCTCTGTAAGGCTGTAGTCATGATCACCGCTGCCCTCTGCTGGACTACCACAGCACTCCATGGCTGGAATATTTTAGTAAACAGTTAAAATAACTGGGCAATTTGGTCAAGACATATAGATGTATATACAGGGACGGCTTGTGGGAGCAGGTCATTAATTACTGTGTTTAAGGAACACATTCAAGAAGATCTTAGACAGAAACACAACAAGCACTGATACTTTGGTGTGTCTGCAGATTGTGTGTGTCTCTCTGTGTATGCAGGGCCATGAAGGGCTGGTATATATGTGGGGACTAAGTGTGTGGGGGTTCATGATAAAAAGCTGGAGTGTGTTTCTGTGTGTGTCTGTGTAAGAGCTTGTGTGTGTGTGTGTGTAAGAGAAAGAGAGAGTGTGTGTGCACTCCCTTTGGTGTAAGTGTGTGTTTGTGTGTGTGTGTGTGTGATGTCTTTCCCGTAGACGCTGACTGCTGCAGGACAGTTGTGGGAGAGGGTAGGAGTGTGTGCTCTCTGCTCAGGGTGGAGAGACACGCCGCACATGCCTGACCAACACCCTCATATCCTCTGCACCTGCCTGCACTCATCTGTCAAAGACAGAGGGAGGGAGGGGAAGGAGGGATAGGAAGGGAGGGAAAAGAGAGAGAAGTGGGCGAGAGAGAGGTAGCCTGCTAACCTTAATCCAGGAACAGCCATAAGTGAGCAGGCACATATGGAGGAGTCCTGTTAAAAGCATTTAGGTCTCCTATCTGTCCTGGTAGAATGCATACTGTACAATATAAGCTCAGCCAGTATGTGAACAAGGGCAACAAAGGGGGGTTGGTTGTCTTGTCATGTGCCATCTCTGGCATGGATAGGAAGGCTGAAGCACTTCTGTGAAATACAGTGAGAGTGAGAGAGAGAGAAGAAAAGAAAGAGAGAGAGTGAGGCATGAAAGATGGAAGAGAGAGAGAGTTGTGAAGATAGGATGAGGGGAAGAAAGATTTAAAAACACAGCCAACAGGGGAGAGATGGATCAAGACAGGCACGGGGAAAAGAGGGAGAGAAGGAAAAATGTCATGAGAGAGAGAGACAGAGACTGGAGAATGGACATTGAATGGACGTAGTTGTAGTCTGCTTGTGTCTGTAGAACCCTTGACTGCTGGGGCCACGTACACACACACACACACACACACACACACACACATGCTTCAAACACTGAAGTGGAAGGGCTACCCAAGCCTCCCTCGTTCCCCTTGGAGACCCTAAAACCTCACTGAGCGTTGCAACTCCAGTCACATGCTGGTGATGTAGGATTTTGCAGAATAATGACTAAACTCAATTCAATTTCAGTTCCTCTGTTCTCCTCTGCTTATAGACCCCCCTCCTCCATACACACACACACACACACATTCTAAAAACCTTGCCAATGCCCCTGACACGGGTGCCACAGTTGGCAGGGTGTGAGCTTGTCAAAACCAACCCACACACTAGCAAGGCTTATCTATCTTACTTACTGACTGTCTCACTCAGCCCTGGGGAAAAGGCCACCTTAGCCCTTGAACCACAAAGGGAAGAGCTTACAGAGCTCTGGGACGGCAACTGTCCAGCAACATCTTCAGTGCTGAAGGGTTAAGGACAAAGAAGTAGTAGGAAACAAAATGGTGGATAAAGACAAAGCAGAGGGTGGAGAAGTGATGAAAATGCAATGAAAAAAAGACATATCATCACTCCTGTGATCCACAGTTGTATTTATGGCTTAAAAACAAGTGACTCATTCTTCTTGACAAGCTGTTGATGGGCAATGCTTGTATGCGAGGTGTGTTAGTGAGTTGTTCTGAGGGCCTAAAGAAGGACCGTCTGCCGTGTATAAATCTTCCTCCCTGTCTGAAGCCAGTTATGAGAGAGCAGGAATATGTGTCTAGTAATGAAACAAATCTTCCCCTGTCTCAGGAACAACAGAACCTAGGTGGAGTGAGGGAAGGGGGAAAAAGTGCACTGGGTTTTTTCGGGGAGGAGGACCTCACTGTGCCGAAGGCGATGATTCATCGTGGATTTGTGCGACCATGTAATGAAACGAAAATAAGCTGCCTGATTTATGTGCTCGGAGAATGATACATCTGTTTAAACGCAAAAAGCACGCCATTTATAAGAGGTCCTAGGCACACCAAATTAAAAACAGTTTGTGCATTACCCTTATCAGGTTAATTTATTATCTTAACGTGTACATCGTGCAATTTGCACCATTGTATTTGAAGTCTGCATAAACAGGATCATTCTTGGAAAGATCAGGCATAAAGAAAAAATAGTCTGAAAGCTTTACAGCAGTACTTGTTTTATTATATATATATATATATGCCTTGAGCGGCTTGGCCAACATTGGGGGGAGGAGGAGGGGAAAAAGAAGCAAGCCTTTAATCGCACTCCAAACATGTGTTTTCAATTGCACATAAAAGCGTAACTTTCTGCCAGAATCTAAGCCTTGGCTAAATCGCTCATTATTTAAACAGCTTGCCTATCGCCAATCACAGGACAATCATCCTGGCCCCACCCCAATGATTGTGCGTCGTTTTGGGGGAAAAAAAAAATCTCTGATGGGCACCAAAACCTCCTGTCCTTGGCGGAGGCAACCACACCGCAGCACCACAATGAATGGCTTCAGTGAGCCTCCATCTATCTCCACTCACCTGTCATTTGGTCTGATTGGGGGCAATTTCACCTCATTAGCCAATAAGAGCTCAATGATGTTTAACAGCAGAGGGGCCTGCTCCAATCTCTAAGGTCCCTGCTGCTTTAATCGTCAGTCCGAATGGGAAACTGTGAATGCACATCAGCCAAATGGCCAACTCTACCAGGTTTTTCTTTTTCTGACTTTTTCTTTTTTTTAGGGGGGTTGATTTCATGCGTTTACAGTCTAGTGGTGATCTATGACCAGATGGAGGCGCTGCCAGGAAAATTGCCCCGTCTGACCTCATCCACTGGTCACATTACCCTGTGTGGATGCACTGTGCTCGCAAGTCCATCTGGGTCTCCTTGTTACTCTGTCTAATCTCAGGCCTTTTCAAACAACAATCAAGGACGGCAACTGTGATGTCACAATGGAATATGGAGTTTGTTTCCAGCCCTGCTCCGTCTGTCTTTCCATCCAGCAAGGAAGAACATTTCTATGGTGACGGTGAAACTCTGGGAAAAAGTTCAGTCCCAACTCCAAACATCCTTCTCACATTGCCATCACTAAACAGATAGATGGGCTTAATCAAGACGTGCACTCATTATCTTGATACATGAGCACTAATATTTGAAGTTTGTGTTCAGTTGGACTGATGTTTCTTGGCTAACTTTGGGCTGATCTTTTCTGCAGATCTCACTAAAGGTGTTCATACTGTAGTGTCCACCAGCACACTAGTAGCATCACAGCCATGCTCTCTTACTGGGGTGGCCATTATGGGGCTCCGGCCTGCAGTTCAGTTATAACCAGAGCTGGCTGAACAACTTATTGTCGCTATCGTTATCGTTACGAGCACAACCTTACCCCTATCTTGTACAGACTTATTATTTTATTATCATATTTGAGTCAGCCCCACTGACTAAGCATCATGGATGAGGGGGAGATTCTTTGTCAGGGACTGGCCCGGCCTTGTTTAGAGAGTGAACTCACTGAAGGCCAAAAGGGAATGTCAGTGTTTGCAGGTAGACGGGACAAATGTTTGAGTCGTGTAATGTGATGTCCACTTATTGTTTTCCTGCCTGGGGAGAAAGAAAAGGCTATTGTCTGAACATAATGAGCATGTGTCTATGTCACCTCAGTCCCTCCATCACTCTAGGCTTCTTAAAACATTGTCCTTTTTCAGTGAGGACATTTTCTCTCTCTCTCTCTCTCTCTCTCTCTCTCTCACACACACTCACACACACACACACACACACACCATCTCATCTGGCCTGTTTGTTCCTATCTGTCCCTGAGGGCAGCTGAGGCAGGAGGCCTGTGGTCAGTGTTTAACCCAATGGGGCTTATCTGTGTGCTTGTGTGTGTTTGTGCTTGTATGTGTGTGTGTGTGTGTGTGTGTGTGCGCAGTAGTTGGTGGGAGCCCCTGTAGGCTTTAGCTCTGGACCCTGTGCGTGACTGCAGACCGCTTGGCAGACCAGCTGTGGGCTCTCCACTCCTCCTCCTCTCCTCCACTCCTCCTCCTCTCCTCCTTTCCTTTCTCCACTGCTCCCAGGACACACAAGGGCGTTGTGCCCACACTCGCTTGGCACCCAGCTGGGTGACCCCTGGCATGCCTGCTCGTACACACATGCACACACACACACACACACACACACACACACACACACACATCCACGTATTTGTGTGCATGCGTGCACGCGCACACTTTATCTGTAGCATGCACGCACGTACACACACACACACACACACACACCCATGCATACACATGTATGTACATAAACAGCAGCAGCTGCCCAGTCAGACCACCTCGTAAACGACGCACACACACTTGGAGGGTGTGTTTATGGGGCTAGAGTCTGGGGCTGGGAGAGGGCAAAGCTGCTGGGGAAGAAGGGACAGGGAGAACTGGGTGGAAAGAGAGAGACGGGGATGGAAAAGAGAGGAAAGAAAGGAAGGGGCAGATAGCACAGATGGTCATAGTCTACTGGTTCAGGCTTTGGCTAGAAACCAACTGGTTGTTACGTCCAAACCTTAAATGCACCTTAAATGCACCATTTGTTCAAAACAAATTTTCCTTTCATGTATACGACAACCGCAGTCAGCCAAAACTGCTGGCTTACTTTCTGGTTTATCTCATATGCAAAACAATCAAAAACAGTAGCATTGGCCATCTTCCTTTCTCTTGTTTCAAATATCACCATCTTCAACTTAACGCTGGAAGTTTGTGGCTTAGCATCTAGCATCTTTGCTTTTCACTTGAATTGCAAGGCTGATCAAATTTGCCATACCACTGGCTATACCTATTATCCCCTCTACCTTGCGGTCCTTTAGGCTGGGCCTACACTGACAATCTGACACCATCTTGACTTCTCTGCTTGTAATGGTACTTCAGATTGATTTGACGTATCTACCTTCATACAGTATGTAGCCACAGGTAGTAAGGGGGGGGGGGGGGGGGAGGGATGGGTTGTTTTTTTTTTTGCTTTATGTTTTTTTTTTTCAGCCAGGCCTGAATCAACTGTCTTTCTGTGTGTGACAATATTTTCTGCTGTGGAATTTGATGTTGTCGGGTTGTTTCTGTGCTTGCACCAGCTGCTTGCCCTCTGCACCAGCATCTTTTCTAGCGTACCACACTGGTCCTACCACAGCTGCTGGACTGGTGGATCTTTAAGTGAGCATGCCGTCTCTGCCTTGGTGCACATCGTCGAAAATGAAGCTGTTCCTGATTTTTTTAATCGCCATCTGACTTGGTCTGCTGTTCTACTCATGTAAAAATTTACCATCAGGGAAAAAGGGGAGGAAGATAAAAAGAGAAGAAAGATGAGGAATGTTTATATAGGGCCAAAGAAATGTAAAGAAAAAGAAAAACAGATGGAAGATAAGGAGGAGAGGTGAAAAGTGAACAATTGAAAGAAGAAAGAATGAAAGAGAGAAAAAAAACAGCCAGAGAGCGGCTGTGCATCAGGGCCTGTGTGAGAGAAAGTTTTTTCAGAAAAAAAGGGAGGAAGAGGTCGACAGAGTGAGAGAAAGAAAGGGAGGATGATTTGAACCTGTCATGTCTTTTTCGCTCTCTCCTTTGTTGTCCTCTGTGATTCAGTTTCAACAGATGTGATGTAAATCTGGGCAGGTCGGAGGGGATGAGAGCATGCTAACGAGGATGGCGATGGTGATGACGAAGAGTGTGCAGAGATGAACCACTGGGGCGGGGGGGGGGGGGGGGGGGGGTCAACAGGTGTGTTTTTCCCGTGCTCCTAAAGGCTGGCCAGATAGGCAGCCAGGCCTTAACCTCACACTCTTTGCCACGGGCCAGTTTGGAGGCCAGAGGTTCTCACCACCAGAGACGTCAAAAGGATCAGACATGCTGCTTGTGACATGCAGTTAGACATGCATGCAACATATGGGCAATATATTCACAGAAAGGCCCAGCGTTCCTACACATTCCTGGCTCTGGGAATGCAATCTTTACAAGATTTACATGGACACTGTGTGTGTGTCTGTGTGTGTGTGTGTGTGTGTGTTATTTTCAAACATTCATAGGTGATGGCACATGTATACACACCCATGCATATAATCAGACACATGTACTAACTCACATGTTACTGTGCCATACACACTCACCCACTCACCTATCTGTACACACACACACACACCCACACACATACTGACATGCACACTCACATACACACACGCATGCACACACTCACGCTCCCAGGAGAGAGAAACAAAAAAGAGAAGGAGCGTGTCTTGTTTCAAGGGCCCCTAGGCAGACTCTCCTCTTACACACACACACACACACACACACACACACACAGTGCCTTGTCATGTATACACCTGTTAGCCTGTGACACAGCTGTCTGATTATGTCAAAGAGAATTCTGTCCCCTCTTACTCCTCCTGTGTTCTCTCTGTCCTCATCGGAGACAGTCAGAAATCTCTTTTTCTTTATATATTTCACATTCCTCTTCTTCTACTTCTTCTTCTCTCATAATCTCTCTACCCATAATCTATAACTAGACTATACATGTAGTCAACCCACTGTTATGGGCGCACACACATACATGCATTCAATTCAATTCAATTTTATTTATATAGCGCATTTTTACAAAAGGCATGTCACAAAGCGCTTAACACAAGAGGCCCAATGAGCAACAGGGGCAAGGAAAAACTCCCTAGCAGCGTTTTTTGTTTTTACTTGTTATGGTAGAGGAAGAAACCTTGGGCAGTTCCGACGGCTCAAGGGGCTAACCCAACTGCCTAGGGCAGGTTTTCAGTCTCTTAGATGGTGAGTAGTCCACTATTATTCCATTAGATACACATTACAAGAAAATTTTGGTAAATAAAGTAAAGTAATATAGGAGTCCCATTAGAATCCCAGGATATAGTCCCATGTCATTATGCACAGTCAAGCCAGGGGCCAGCTAGAGGCTGTAACAATCATGTCAGGGTCATCTTTGAAGCTGAAGGCAGACCGCCCAGGAAGCCAGAGATGCAGGATCAGGCAGTGGAAGGCAGGGGTGACCCTCAGCAGTGAGGCAGTGGCATGGACAGTGGAGTGGGTTGAGGACCATTCAGGAGTGCCGCCGGATCACGTTGGAAGAAGGTCCCAGGAGAACCCAGGAGGTGCAGGCGCAGGCAGTGGAAGGCAGTGAGGATTCACGGCAGGGTGGTAAAGGCATGGAAAATCAGAGAGGAGATGAGTTAGAACAGTCTCCATCAGATTTCAGAGAATGTGAGTTATATTGCATGTGAAACCATATACAGATGTTGGCTAAGTGCAGAGAGAGAAGTTAGTGGAGAGGAAAGAGAGAGGAGGAGAAAGAATAGTGAGAATTGTACGGGTTAACAGATGGGAGGATTGTGGCGGCATTAAACTATAGCAGCATAACTAAGGTATGATGTATAACAAGCCAACACCACCAAAGGAAATGGTCAGTGGCCACCAAGTCCTGGACGGGAGCTTACAGCAGAGGCAGTCCTTTCCAATAATACCCTGAGGAGGTGTGGCTTACCATACACCATCCCTAACTAAAGGGGTCAGTAAATAGAAAAGTTTTGAGTCTAGACTTAAAGGTGTTGAGAGTGTCCGCTTGACGAATGTTAGAAGGGAGTTTGTTCCACAGGACAGGCGCACGATGGCAGAATGCTCTTCCTCCCATTGTGGATTTTGATATTCTAGGAATTACTAGGAGACCAGCATTCTGTGACCTTAGGGGTCTAGAAGGGTGGTAGGGAACAAGTAAGTCTTTAATATATGCTGGAGCAAGGCCATTGAGGGCTTTATATGTTAGGAGAAGTATTTTAAAATCAATTTGGCTTTTAACAGGAAGCCAATGTAAGGAAGCAAGGACAGGTGTGATATGTTCATATTTTTTTGTCCTAGTGAGTGCTCGTGCTGCAGCATTTTGTATTAGTTGAAGGTTTTTGATGCAGCAAGTACCACATCCAGAGAACAGTGCATTACAATAGCCAAGTCTGGAGGTAACAAATGCATGTATTAGTTTCATACATGCATGCATACATGCATCACACTCATACATGCCCATGGACATTTACAGTGACTTTTACTGGCTATACTTTCAAGTCATGGTTGTCCCTCTATCGTCTTCTGCTTCTTGCTCTCTACTATCCCTCCCCCCACACACATACACACACACACACACACCTCACCCGCACCTATATGCACACACTCACTTGAACACAGAGGGCCTGCTTGAACAATGAGAGGTTGCGTGTGTGTGTAAGTGTTATAGTTGTGTGTGTCTGTGCATACAGGTGTGTGTGTGTGTGTGTGAAAGAGAGATTTATGCTGAAGTACAGTATGTATGTGTCAGCATGTGTGTGTGTCTGAGACCTCATTCATTTACATACACACTCCCATATAGACACACACACATACACATACAGACATGTACAATATTGCTATATTTATACCACAATCTTCTTATAATGTGTAGCTAATGGAATAATCGTGGACTAATCACCATCTGAGAGACTGAAAATAGGCAGTTGGGCAAACCCCTTGAGCCGTCGGAACTGCCCAAGGATTCTTCCTTTTGCCATAATAAGTAAAATGCTGTTATAGGGAGTTTTTCCTTGCCCCTGTTGCTCATTGGGCCTCTTTGTGTTAAGCGCTTTGAGACATGCCTTTTGTAAAAATGCGCTATATAAATGAAATTGAATCGAATTGAATTGCACATACATTTCCATGCATAGACACATATATACAATCCCCTATGCAAGCACACACACACATTCTCACATGCATACAGTACACACATTCATGCACACACACACACACACACACACACACACAAACCCATAAAGACAGATTAAGACCAAGGCAAGGCCAGATCTGAGCCAGTAACTCAGTAGTTTATTACTAGCTGCTATCTAGTCATCAGATCCAGATAGTTGTACAGCCGGTTGGATCATTAATTAATCAGGACCACTTCCATGTGGGAGCAGTACCACATCAAGACGTTCAATTCAAATGAAGACCTAGGGTCCTAGTTGGATCAAGGCCAGATGAGGACTAACTCCAGACTGGATCAATGCTAGATCATCAACACCTGGTCGGATCAGTACCAGATCAGGCCCATCAGACCAGTAGCCACCTGGCTACATAGCTGCGTTGTGGCATAGTGTTGTTCTGTGTTTTCTCTATTGAGGGTGTGTGTGTGTGTGAATGCAATGGGAATGAGTGTGCTGGCATGGGCTGTGTGTATGGAAGCGTTTGAGCAGCAGGACCGCCCCTGTTTATGAGCTTCCTAAGGCTGCGGGTGACATCAGCAAATTGGAATGCATGTGGTCACTCACGATCAATTGCCTCCTGGTTTCCAGGACAACCAAAAAGCAACTTTATCATTTCACCAGCACAATGTCAAAGACATTTAGCCTTACTGTACCTTTTTTTATTTGTGTGTGTGTGTGTGAGTGTGTATGTGTGTTGGAATGTCCACATTGTTATCCTCGTTATTTCCTGGTGCTGCTGAAGCATGGTGGTTCTAGAAAATTCTTTTGACTGAAAAACATGAAAGAGTGCAGAAGGACAATTGAAGAATCAAAAGTTCATACACACACTGTGTACACACACACACTCACACACACTCTCTCACTTGCATCAGACTCCGCACACTACCCGCTTGCCCACTCCACAGACTACAAGCTGTTACTGCTCTTAGGTGAAGTATTCATTTGTGTGTGATCTGCTTAAACTGCAGTATAGGCTTTAAAAGTCTTGCGATATACGTGTGTGTGTGTGTGTGTGTGTGTTTGTGTGTATCTGATCTGCTTAATCCTTGCACATGCCTGTGTGTTTTGTGTGTGTCTGTGTGAGTGTGTCTGAGTGTGTGTGTGTGTGTGTGTGTGTGTGTGTGTGCATGTTCAGCAGTGTTTGGAAGCTCAGCTGTTCAGCAGAAGATCAGATGACCTCACAGGCATGTCATCACACACTCTTGGGCACCATGTGTTTCCAGGAAGCGGAGTCAGCTCGTCCCATCTCTGCTTCTGTTCACTGCCTTCAAAGACTTCCATCACCACACACACACACACACACACACACACACACTCGAACACTTTAAAGAGTTCTATCACCACAACACACACACAGGCACAAACACAAACTTTTTATCCCCACCCACAACTCACACACGCACAAACAATCCCATCCCGGCTATTCACACACACTTGACTATAATCTAGTTACTTACATTTACAAAAGCCAGTGAGCCATTGATATCAATGTAATATCAAGGTACTGGAGAATGTCCCAGACTCAGTCCACATTTGAGATCACATTTTTATCTTCACTAATAAGTGATTCTGAAATATCACTGAATTCAAACATTTTAAATGCTAGGCTATTTCTTTTTTACATTTTGTATAAATGTATGTTACACCACATATTTTGAACTGGAGTGCTTTAATACAGTAGAATCTCTCATACAATAACATGTACAGTATGTAATATGCTTCTGTACTATGAACTAGTTCACACAGAAACTACTCTACACTTGGAAGTGTGATCCATGTTAAGTGTAAACTAATCAGATAAGCATAGTTTATTTGTCTTCCTGTCCAACCTGATCCCCACCACAGATTCCTTCCCATGTTCCCCACAGTAACTCAGAGCCCCAGACCTCCTCAGTGTATAAACCCATAGGAGAGATGACGTGGCCTTCCAGTAGATGCCTTTTCCCATATGCCCTTTGTTGAAACTACCGCTGAGCCCCAGAGCTCAGAGCTTTATTTCCTCGGCCCATGTTGAAACGTTCTCGTTCTGCTCAGCAATGACAAACACATGGGCCAAAGAGAGGGGTGGGGAACATTCCGGCGATTCTAGATTCGCTTTCCACGTCTGCTTGACTGACTCATTAAATCACTGGTGAAATTAAACAAGATCTCTCTGCTGCTGCTGCTGCTCCCCGCTCTCTGACCCACCATTAGAGAGGATAGAGACTAAGGATAGGGGGAGTAAGAGAAACCATAATCAGAGGAAGAAAGAATGAAAAGACATACAGGCAGACACAAACACAAACACAAACACAAACAAGAAATAGAGGGAAAGAGGGAGATTGAGGGATAGAGAGAAAGTGATAAGATAGATAATTACATGGAGAGGGAGAATGGAATGAAAGACAGAAAGAGATACTGGCTAACACAAAGAAGAAAGATAGAATGATAGAGAAAGAGAAGGGGATAGAGAGAGAGGTAAAATATAATTAAATGGAAACTAAACAAAAGACTGAGAGAGAGGTACAGGCAGACACAAAGAAGAGGAATATCAGGAGAGAGAGAGGGCATGATGAATATGTTGTCTTTGTATTGTTTGACTGTGTTTCACATTCGAGATTTGGCTTTGAGTTGGAATGAGAGTGAGAGGGTGTGTGTGTGTGTGTGTGTGTGTGTGTGTGTGTGTGTGTGTGTGTGTGTGCATTCTGGCCATTGACAAGTGGTGAAGAGGCCAAATAATACATTCATAGTCCCTGAGTATCAAAGGCACCAACTTATACGGTAGATAGTTGTGTTCCTCTAGTTTGCTGAAGCAGACAGAACTGTTCAGAAGGCCTAAATCAGGGGGTGTCAAACGCACGTCCTGGGGTCAGAACACAGACACATTAGTATTGTGCTTGTGAAGGACAGACACACAAAGGAACATGCATTTTTGACACCTCTTTGTTTGTGGTGTATAGACACCCTGAGGTGGCACGATCTGGGAAAAATCCCAATCTTTATATTTCCCTAGGGTTAGTATGTAAAAAGTGTTCCAGTATTCCAACATCGGTTTAGATTTTATGATGTTATTATTCTCTTTACCAATTGTTGGGCCTATTGTTTTTGGTATATGGCACCAGCAGTTCTACAGTGTGTGTGTGTGTGTGTGTGTGTGTGTGTGCGCAGTAGTGTGTTTGTGACAAGCGATAATAACGAGCCTGTCTGGCCCGTGTGGTCACACACTGGTGTGGCCTCTGTCTGTTAGGAGTGGAGGTGGCCTCTGCCCCTAGCTCAGCATGGTCGCCTGTAAAACTGGCCCTCAGACAGAAGCAAGTGGCAAGTGACCGCGCGACTCTCCTCACCCACAGAGTCAGCAGTGTTGACAGGGTGAAAAATGGCAAACTCTCTCTCTCTCTCTCTCTTTCTCTCTCTCTTACGTCATCAGTTTACTTTCTTCTTTCTCTCTATCTTTCTCTCACACTCTCTCTCTCTCCCCTTTCATCTCTCTCCCCTGCTTCTCCCCCTCTTTGTCTTTTTCCCTCCTCTGTTTCGTGTTTATGTGCACCACCGCAATGCACTAAAAAGCTGGGCCAGCATCCACAGGGTAAAGCCTTCTGTGTTTTATATAGAAAACACTAAATGCGAAAACGAGCTCAGATCACGAACACACGGGAAAGCAGAGCGCTGACTGCGCTGCGGCGGCAATGTAGGGGTATTGCGTGTGAGCGTGCGTGCTATGCGTGCCGGCATCCCGCCGGGTACCCTGTACCTGCCAATTCCAGGCTGCTGCCTTCGTGGCCCGTGGTTTTCTCCCCTCGCTGTGCCCCTCGAACACAAAACGGTTTACAGTTTTCCTATTCTGTCCTACGGCCTCTCCTCATCTGCACTTTCTTGGAAGGTTCAACTCGGGTGTTCATTTTGCTGTAGTTGTCCATTTTAAAGCAGTCCGTATAGAACATCACTGGTCACTGCACTTCCAACTTAAAAGCACTGTGTATCCCACTGATGGGCTGATGAGGCTTACAAGTTCAGCTGGCTTTCCTGGTCACTGTCTCGCCAATGGTCTGCCAGCTTGAAGAGACTCATGATAATAGCCACCCCAAAAGAATGGGAGGGTTTAGGTCCCTTTGGTCTGTGTGTGTGTGTGTGTGTGTGTGTGTGAGAGTGTGTGTGCATAAATGAATGTATTTTAATGTTTTAACATGCACACATCTGTACCTGTACGTGTGTGTGTAGGGGTTAGGGGTGTTGGGAGATGATTAAGCAGGCTTTGACCTATGCAGACTGGGTGCCATCATGCTGATTCACACTGGGCTTACATCCCCCTCTGGTGGGGCATTTAGGCTATTTCCAATTTAATCCATTGTTTTTTTTCCCCCTAGGCAATGCTAATCCCCTTTTGGACAATAGGGGGCACCCCATACAATGATATTCCTGTCCTATTACTGGCACAACCATGTTAGAAATACAAGACATGTATTGTGTCTTTCACTGAAGACTGGGGTAGTTTTGTACTAACCAGAACCAAAAGCTGGATCATCAGATTATTGGCTGTTGCTACAGCACCAGACAGACAGGGAAGTTATGTGCTGAAAGTACGAAGTTTTGAACTGAAAGTACAGAAAGTTGTATGTGAAAGTCCAGAATTCCCTGGATTAGATTTTATGCTCTTACGCAATTCCTCCGAAGACCCCAAAACATGTGTGATGTGGCTTACAGTTTGTTAATATTCAGTTGCACCTGCTAACATTAGCCCTACTATGAATTGAGTTATACCAGTTCAGTCATATATCAGAGCCACTGTGTGGATCCGACTGTAAAACCACTCTGACCTCTCATCCATCATCGTAACAGAGTGACCCTTGACAAGGACTTTGTGTGCATGGTGGCTACATTTTTAAGTTAAAGGGATAGTTCGGTTTTTAACACATTGAGCCCCTTTCACAGTTTGTCTAAAATGAAACAAAGTGGTTGACACCAAAATCTTGATGATTGCTCCTGTCTCGGCTATTTGGGAAATATAGAATCACCTCTGCCTGCTATTAAAATGGCTAGCAATGGGCATGTGTTGTTTCTATCCTTAAAACACTGGTTTTAAAAAAGTGCTACTCATGGAGTGATTAGTGGCATTTGCTGATGTTCCAACCCAAGTATCGTAGCAAAATACAGTTTCTGTCATGTTTTATTTACCATTTTGTAAGTCCCATAGGGATCTATTTGCTCCTTCATTATAAACAAAGTGCCAAATAAAACATGACGGAAGCTTTATTTCGCTACGATACATGTTTTGGAACATCATTGAGCACCACTAACCACTTGGAGAGTAGCACTTTTTTAAAACCAGTGTTTTAAGGATAGAAACAACACATGCCCGTTGCTAGCCATTTTGAAGGCAGGCAGAGGCGATTCTACATTTCCCAAATAGCCGAGACAGAAGCAATCGTCAAAATTTCGATGTCAACCACTTTATTGCATTTTAGACAACCTGTGAAAGGGGCTTAATGTGTTAAAAACCGAACTATCCCTTTAAGTCTCTTTTATTGTCAATTCTCTACATATACTGGACATACAGAGGAATTGAAATTACGTTTCTAGCTATCCCACAGTGATGTGCACGGTCAGGAGAGCCAGAGGCCGCTGCATCTACACACGCCGCCTGCTATGGCATTCACCCAATCACACACCCATTCACACACAGTCACACACCAGTGGAGGGGATTACCATGCAAGGCTCCAGCCTGCCACCAGAAGCAATTTGGGGTTTAGTGTCTTGCTCAAGGACACTTCGATAGGGTCAGGTAGAGTGGGGCTCAAACCTGCAAAAAATGGTTAATTCAATCTCTCTCTCTCTCTCTCTCTCTCTCTCTCTCTCTCTCTTCCCACATGTTTTCCTCCCCTCTTTCTATCTTTCTGTCTGTCTCTTTCCTCCTTCTCTCACTGTCCCCCACCCCTTACCCAACCATCCTGTCCTGTGTCAGTGGACTGTGAAATGTCGTCTCAGGGCGCGAGGCCTGCAAAGGGCAGAGAGAATCACGGGAGCTTTGGGGCCATTGGTCAGAAGAAAACAAGGGAAGTGAAAATGCTTAGAGAGCAATTGAGTCTATATAGACTACAAATCAAAGGGGAAGTGCTGTGTTGGTTACAAGGCAAGCATATGGACGAGAGATTGTGGGGTGAGTGAGAGAATATATTCTTAGCATAGGTCTGTTTTGCTTAAACATTTTTCAGATATTTCTGTGTACCTACATTATGGTTGCTTTTATTAAATTTATTTAGGCAAAGTTTTTTTTTTTTTTTTTTTTTTTTTTTTAATATTTTCCAAAAAAAAAAAAAGATTTATAGGCTTGCATTTTGAAAACATACTCTTTATATTTAGTGGTGGATATTAGAGGGTTAATTTGAGCAAAGAGATTGTAGATGTCAAGTTATTTAGACTAGTCTCTCGGGCCCTGACCTATTTCAGCACACCTTTACATTTGCAGCTTGAAAGAATGTGTAGCCTAGGCCTAAGTAAATATTAGAGTAAACTAATACTCGCCCTCGCCCTCACCTCGCCCAAGGCAATCCAGACTCCTCTCATGTGTCGTCCCACGCTGGTGGAATGACCTACCAAAAACAATCAGAACAGGGCCATCTCTGGAGGCCTTCAAAAAGCTCT